>JANRMT010062834.1:5773620-5786103 GCA_026402145.1 Polypterus bichir lapradei
TTAAAAGAACAAACATTCAAATTTCTTTACTCTTATGTAATTTTATATAAAAAATAAACTTAGATTTTAAATATCCCAAAAGATTTTGCTCTCCATAAAAATATATCCTGTCAAAATTATACAAATTCAAATATGAACATGCTGCATAACAAAACCTGGAAATATAAATAAAATGTGTTCCTTTCAGCAATAACAAATCAAATCATTCAGTTGTCTTTGCTCATATGTCATTTTAGAGCTGGACGCCTGGCATCTTTTTTTGGCAACAAGTTCGTTTATGTTTGGTGTGAGGTTCTGTGTTGTGGAGATTCTCAGGATGGACTGCAGGTGCTCATTAGTGAGGCGACTCCTGTGTGCTGTTTTGTTAGTCTTTATCACTGAGAAGAGCTTCTCACACAGATATGTGCTACCAAACATGCACAAGGTTCGAGCCGCATGTAGACGGACTTTTTTTGTTCTTCAAAGTCACCAAAGCGCCGTGCAAACTCAGTGCGCTCAGTTTATCAGCACAGTGCGTATTTAGGAACACCGTAGTGACGACTTGGTTCAACATTACTTGGCAACAGGGAAAGTGGGGCAAGTTGCACTGGTGCATTTGTGTCTCCCATAAAAGCAGCTTCACTTGAAATCACTTTGTGATTGTGCATGGGTAAAAACGTCCGCTGAAGTGTCAGATTCTTATTTAATTCTTCTGCTTTCTGTATCTTCTGCATTGCATTCAGGTCTTTCAGGTTATCTTGATGTTTTGTCTCATTGTGCCGTCTTAGAATAAATTCTGTAATTACACCCACATTAGCTCCACAAATGAGACACACGGGTTTACCGGCAATGTCAGTAAACATATACTCAGCCTCCCATCGGTTTTTAAAGGCTCTATGTCCAGAATCAAGTTTTCTCTTCGGCATCGTGTGGGCTAGCTTCGCAATAACTTTCAGCGTCATAAGCTAGACTTGATTAACGCGGTAAGTGTTCGGCAAGGCAGCTGAAGCGCTGCATTATGGGATCTGTAGTTTATTGTGTTAGCAGCGCTTCATATACCCGGGCCATTAATAACAATAATACAGTATATAAAATGATCTCGCGGGCCGGATATAATTACACGCCGGGACGGATGTGGCCCGTGGCCCTTGAGTTTGACACATATGGACTAAATAGAACTTGAAAAGATATATTTTTTTGTACATCGAGCCCGCGTGCTATTGTGGTTTTGCCTGCATGCCTCAATAAGTCACCCTCCCCTCGCTCTTACTTTTTTACCGTTGATCTAATGAATACACTGAGTATGGCTTTACCAAAACAATCATTGATTGCGAATAAAGTATTCATTATTCGAGTATGTAGATCGGGGTATATATATACATATATATATACCCGCGTATCGCAGCGGAGACGTAGTGTGTTAAAGAAGCTATGAAAAAGATTCGTTTCTTACTGCATCAATAAACAGCTCGTCTTCTTGTTTATCTGAGACCTGACACACTGCATGTACGGGTTTTTTTTTTAACACTGTCTTCCTTTAGCGGGACATTCACTTTTTCCACCGTGTGCTTTGTTTCTGCAGCAGCTGCAGTTATGAATAATATGCTTGTATGTATCAGACGCTTCATATTTTTTTGCTGCCTTTTCAATTGTGTAATTCGGTTTTTGTTCAGCGCTCTTTGGAACTGTTGCTTTTTGTCTGTGCACTGCGTCAGTTCACGTGAGCCGCTCGGTGTACATGCATCGAAGTTTCCCAGCTGTGCTGGTGCCATGTCGTGCTATGTCCATGGCTGTATCTAATGTTACCTAAGTCCCGGCAGTTAAAACTTTCTCTCGCAGTTTCGCTGAGTTTGTGCCAAACACCACCCTGACCATCTCATCTTCCTCTGCATAAGCACAGTCCTTCACCCGTGAATATTTACCCGTGGCAGTGTTTCTATTGGATTGCCGCTGACGGACGGCCTTATATGGGCAGGCACTAAATTACAAACGCTAGCGGCAGCCTGTCTATGAACTTAATTTAAAGTTTAGGTTTACATCGTGCTTTGTTTCCGAAGTAGCAGAACTCATGAATATGGTTGTATATGTCACTCGCTCGCTTCTTATTGTTTCGCTGCCTTCTCAATTATATAATGCATGTTTTCTTCAGCGCTTTTTGGGCCTCTTCCTGGTTTTCTACCTACTGCGTGATTACGTGGGAGGCGTGATGATGTCACACGAAACTCTGCCCCCACGGGTTTCACGCTCATCTCCATTACAGTAAATGGAGAAAAACAGCTTCCAGTTATGACCATTACGCGTAGAATTTCGAAATGAAACCTGCCCAACTTTTGTAAGGAAGCTGTAAGGAATAAGCCTGCCAAATTTCAGCCTTCTACCTACACGGGAAGTTGGAGAATTAGTGATGAGTCAGTCAGTCAGTCAGTCAGTGAGTGAGTGAGGGCTTTGCCGTTTATTAGTATACTAGCAAAATACCCGCGCTTCGCAGCGGCGAAGTACTGCATTAAAATTTTTATTAAGAAGAAAATTTAACCTTTTTAAACTGAGGGAAAATATGCCAATAATTATTTGTTAAGGATTTCTTTGTATACCACGTTGTCAGTTCGGCCCTCCGGTTGTAACATGACCAAGCTGTGCGCTGAGCTTACTCTTGAGCATGCAACTTACAGTTGGCCATGTGAACAGTAATCTTGTCTCAAATCTCACAGCTTGGATTGCTGCTGTCATAATCAGTTTGAGGTTCATGGTTTGTTTCAATTACGACAGTATTTGTAGGACTTGTGTTGAAGTGACATTCGGCATCTGTCAAACGTTGTAAGCTTACAACCGGTTTCATCGATAACTTCACATCCAGCTTTTGAGAGTTTAAACATTCATAAACATCAAAGTGTCCACGAAATCGTCACCTGTCAATCTAAGATGTCTAAGAGGCATTGGCGGTTGTCGAAAGGTGTAAAATATTTGGCCATTTCGGTACACTTGAAAGAGACAACCGAACAATTCAGTGGCAGCCATCAACTCACATGCAGAACCATAGGTGAAGGGCTTAAGCAGTTCACTCTTATAGTGCTCCTGTGTAGTCTAATTATCTCCTGTACCGTCATCAGTCCACACCTTGAACCTGTCCCAGTCATTCAATACATAAGACACAATGTTCCTCCGGATATCAAGAGTGAGCCTGATATGGCCATGCAATATATAACAAAGAGAATGGAAAAGGTAGGTGCCATCTCCGGGCATGGAAACCACTCAGTAAGTGAAAGTTCTTTGATCGATAGTGATCACCTCGATAGACATGGTAATGGGGGTTGGAATGATAAAGGAAATGGGTACCTGAGCAATGTAAAGTAAGTGTAAAATACCTATACAATAACTATAATTGTAATAAACAAACAATAAAACAGCGGAGAAGCCGTGGATTAAACAAAAAGGCTGTAGTTATCAGCAGGGAGACGTGAATCCCGTGGCGAAGCAAGGAAGGGAATGTAGAGACTGGAGCGATGGACGGCCTTATATAGGCAGGCAGCCAACAACGTGGGAGGTGATGGGATGGGAGACCCAACGCCGCCTCACATGGTGACCAAGCTGCAGGCTATGGACGTATATATGTATGTAAATAGGATTCAGTTAGCGTTGGGAACCCGTGTACCAAATTTCTTGAAGATGGGCCCATAAGTAACAAAGACTGTTGAAAAGTTCAATATGGTGGCCGACAGTGGCATCATACCACTGAAATAAGTACGTACATTGGTTTCGGTTAGTGCAGGGAAGCCGCCTACCAAATTTCGTGAAGATGGGGCCATAAATAAGAAAGTTCAACATGGCGGATGTTGTCGACCGTTATCGACCGTTATGACCGTTACGTGTAGAATTTCGAAATGAAACCTGCTTAACTTTTGTAAGTAAGCTGTAAGGAATGAGCCTGCCAAATTTCAGCCTTCTACCTATACGGGAAGTTGGAGAATTAGTGATGTTGGAAAATTCAATATGGCGGCTGACAGTGGCGTCATACCACCGAAATAAGTACGTACATTGGTTTTGTTTAGCTCAGGGAAGTCACCTACCAAATTTCGTGAAGATAGGGCCGTAAATAAGAAAGTTCAACATGGCGGACGTTGTTGACCGTTATGACCGTTATGCGTAGAATTTCGAAATGAAACCTGCTTAACTTTCATAAGTAAGCTGTAAGGAATGGGCCTGCCAAATTTCAGCCTTCTACCTACACGGGAAGTTTGAGAATTAGTGACGTTGGAAAGTTCAATATGGCGGCTGACAGTGGCGTCATACCACCGAAATAAGTATGCACATTGGTTTCGGTTAGCGCAGGGAAGCTGCCTACCAAATTTCGTGAAGATGGTGCCATGAATAAGAAAGTTCAATATGGCGGACGTTGTTGATCGTTATGACCGTTACGCGTAGAATTTCGAAATGAAACCTGCTTAACTTTTGTAAGTAAGCTGTAAGGAATGGGCCTACCAAATTTCAGCCTTCTACCTACACGGGAAGTTGGAGAATTAGTGACGTTTGGAAAATTCAATATGGTGGCCGACAGTGGCGTCATAATATCGAAATAAGTACGTACATCGGTTTTGGTTAGCGCAGGGAAGCCACCTACCAAATTTCGTGAAGATGGGGTCAGCCTTCTACCTACACGGGAAGTTTGAAAATTGGTGACGTTGGAAAGTTCAATATGGCGGCCGACAGTGGCCTCATACCATCGAAATAAGTACATACATCGGTTTCGGTTAGCGCAGGGAAGCCGCCTACCAAATTTTGTGAAGATGGGGCCATAAATAAGAAAGTTCAACATGGCGGACGTTGTCGACCGTTATCGACCGTTATGGCCGTTACGTGTAGAATTTCGAAATGAAACCTGCTTAACTTTTGTAAGTAAGCTGTAAGGAATGAGCCTGCCAAATTTCAGCTTTCTACCTACATGGGAAGTTGGAGAATTAGTGATGAGTGAGTGAGTGAGTGAGTGAGTGAGTGAGTGAGGGCTTTGCCTTTTATTATTATAGATAGATATATATATATATATATATATATATATATATATATATATATAAAAAATGGCATATAACAATGGCATATAAATACTTTCCTCCCTAATACACCACATGAAAGCATCCCTGGGAATCAGGTTCCATTTGGATATCCAAAGGGCCTGGTGGGGACTGGAGTCCCAGAGTGCAGCCCTGTTAGGTTCCATGGGTGTCCCCAGGGGGTTACTGCAGGGATGGACAATCCCCACTTTATGGGAATTCTATCTGACCTGGAAGTGCTTTAGATGCACCATTATACTCAGTGTGGCAATTTGGCCAGAAAATTTCAGGAGAGCTACATTTTTAGAAAGGAATAATAATTATGCAAAAGGTACATCATGCAAACAAATAAATGTGCTTCATTATTTTTTTAGACCCATCTCTAACCTGCCTTTCTTAAGCAAAGTTCTGGAGAAGGCAGTCATTATGCAGTTAAATGACCACCTAAATAAACATGCTATTCTTGATAAATTTCAGTCGGGTTTTAGAATAAATCACAGCACAGAAACTGCACTCGTTAAAGTAGTAAATAATTTGTGAGTGAACGCAGACAGAGGCCATATATCTGTTCTCATCCTCTTAGATCTGAGTGCTGCATTTGACACTATTGATCATAATATTCTTAGAAATCGCCTTAGTCAATGGGTAGGCCTCTCTGGCAGTGTCTTAAATTGGTTTGAATCCTACCTGGCAGGGAGAAAATTTTTTGTTAGTTGTGGTAATTACAACTCAAAGACACATGATATCTGATATGGTGTTCCACAAGGATCTATCCTGGGTCCGCTGTTATTCTCAATCTACATGCTTCCGTTAGGTCAGATTATCTCAGGGCACAACGTGAGCTACCACAGCTATGCTGATGACACACAGCTGTATTTATCAGTAGCACCTGATGACCCCAATTCTATTGATTCACTAACACAATGTCTGACTTGTATCTCAGAATGGATGAATAGTAACTTTCTCAAGTTAAAAAAAAAGAGAAAACTGAAATCTTAGTGATTAGCAATAATGGATACAATGAGGCTATTAGAAATAAACTGGATACATTAGGATTAAAAGTCAAGATGGAGGTAAAAAGCTTAGGGGTAATTGTTGACTGTAGTCTGAATTTTAAATCGCATATTAATCATATCACTAGGACAGCATTTTTTCACTTAAGAAACATAAGTAAAGTTAGACCTCTTATATCACTGAAAGATGCTGAGAGATTAGTTCACGCGTTTGTTTTCAGTCGACTAGATTACTGTAACGCACTCCTCTCAGGACTACCCAAGAAAGACATAAATCGTTTGCAACTAGTGCAGAATGCAGCTGCTAGAATCCTAACTAGGAGAAGAAAATCTGAGCACATCTCTCCAGTTCTGATGTCACTACACTGGTTACCTGTGTCATTCAGGATTGACTTTAAAATTCTGCTTATGGTTTATAAAGCCTTAAATAATCTCGCCCCGTCTTATATATAGGAATGTCTGACACCCTATATTCCAAATCGTAACCTCAGATCCTCAAATGAGTGTCTCCTTAGAATTCCAAGAACAAAACTTAAAAGAAATGGTGAGGCGGCCTTCTTCTGCTATACACCTAAAATCTGGAATAGCCTGCCAATAGGAATTCGCCAGGCTAATACAGTAGAGCACTTTAAAACATTGCTGAAAACATATTACTTTAACATGGCTTTTCTATAACTTCAATTTAACTTAATTTAACTTAATCCTGATAGTCTATATGTTCAATTTCCTCATAATAACTATTCAGGGTGGCTCTAAAATCCGTACTGACCTCTACTCTCTTTTCTGTTTCTTTTTCCGGTTTCTTTGTGGTGGTGGTCTGCGCCACCTCCACCTACTCAAAGCTTCATGATGCTCCAACAATGATGGATGGATTAAAAGGCAGAATTCTACGTGTCCATCATCAAGCCTTTCCGTGAGAACCCTAAATCCAAAGAGGACTGTTTCATTTATGCTAGGTAGAATGCCCAGAGGGGACTGGGCGGTCTCATGGTCTGGAATCCCTACAGATTTTATTTTTTTTTTCTCCAGCCGTCTGGAGTTTTTTTTTTGTTTTTTCTGTCCCCCCTGGCCATTGGACCATACTCTTATTCGATTTTAATTAATGCTGATTTATTTTGTTTTCTTATTGTGTCTTTTATTTTTCTATTCTTTATTATGTAAAGCACTTTGAGCTACTGTTTGTATGAAAATGTGCTATATAAATAAATGTTGTTGTTGTTGTTGTTGTTATTACATTTTTAAGGTTATGTTTTTAAAATAATTTTTTGACAACCACTCTCTGTGTTTTATGCCAACCTTATAAAATGTACAAGCCTACTTTTTGTATTTATTAATTATTAATGTCTTATACACTGGTTGAACTGTGTGTTTTTGTGTGTGTAAAATTATGAAAAAGAATGTGAAAAAGTAAAGATTTATGTGGCATTGTAGTGAAAACTAGAAGCTTCAGCTAAGCTGTATCAGGACAGGATCAATAATACTGCTCTGTTTTTATGCACATCAGTGTGGTGGGTCGTGCTTAACTTAGACTGGAACAGATTGGAACGCTATTCTAGAAAACATCCCAGCTTCACCACAAAAGGTGTTCAAAGCAGCTTGGTAGAGGCCACTGTGTACATCTTTTTTTTTTTTTTTTTTATAAAACTGTGCTAGTAAACAGCATAGAGCTTCCATTATTCTTTCCCCTATGACAAACCATATATACTACAGGTAGCATAACATAAAAAGACATTAAATCCTAAAAGGGTTGTCATTTCAGCTTTCCACCAATCTGAGTACTTGGAGCATCAGACATTTTGTCTTATGGATGTCTACAGCCAGTAAAATTGCAAAGAGCATACCACCTCTTAAGTCAATTTTAATGTGATGTAGTAGCTTCTAACACTGCAGAAGCCAACATGATGTAGTTTACATATACAAATCTGAGAAGCTGATTATACACCAAGCCAATTTAACTAGCATAAACATTTTAGATATGACTTTACCCATTGCCAGGAAATACTTCTTCAAAAGACAAGGGCAAATGTTGGTGAACTGCTGTATGTTTTACAAGGTTTTCCTGTTCACAGCAACATTACTACACTATTTCTGCCTAAGCCCATGTCACATTAGCTGACTTCATTTACACAATCTTAGCCAGTCGGAGGCGGTCTGCAGCGCACTCCCGTGAACCTGATCACTTAATGTGACAAACCTAATGATTAAGACCAATTACTCTGTGACTTGGTAGGATAAAATCAAGCATGTTTGATTTTCTCATTAGTCAGGAGGGTGGGCTGTGTACAAAGAAGAGCTGACAACCAACCGAATAAGTGAATGGTCATCCAGAAGTAAAGTGCATAAAAATAGCAATAAGGTAAGAAACATGCATATTTAGAACCTTACACACAGAAGTTAAGATCCTCAGTCTGGTGTCTTGTATTTTACAAACAATAACAAAATGGAAAAAAGAATGAAAGGGCAGTGATTGTTGTTAAACTTGCTGCTACTGTTAATCCATTGTAAAGTGCTGCTCTGTCAAAAAAAAAACACTACAGAGTATTGGCTATCAGAAAAAGTGGCAAGAGTGACTGTGTTGGAAGATCAACACTCAGTTTGTAGATGTAACCTGGGCTGTGATTTTCTGTTGTGTAATTTGAAATGGAGCAGTGATGAAATCAGCAACTGTGATCAGCAATTATTAAGTACCTCATGACAAAAAAAAAAAATTGAGTAATATGACATCAGCTTTACTGCTTCTCTTTCACCAGTCTCATCACCACCGCAGCACGGTGTTAAAGCCTAAGCTGTGTGGACACTATACTCCTATACTTGAAGGTTTTGATGAGTTACTCCTTGTACTCCTATACTTGAAGGTTTTGATGAGTTACTCCTTGTCCAATTTTGTTAATGCACATTTGACATTTGTTGGTAAGCCACTAAAGCCATTCACCTACCTGCACCTTAAAAACAAGCAATAACTAAAAAAAGGATATGGTAGGTAACGATCCCTACATGATCCTGCATCAATAATGCAAATATTGTTTTATCTATGAATATAGGGTGCTGCATTGTTCTAATAATATACGTTCATTTATATGTTCAATAGCGGTGTCCTCCAAAGTATTTTTCCCAACTAAAACACTGTGAAAGTGAGTGTATCGAGAATAGTCACCACTCAAAAAAAAAATCTAAGGAAATATTCTGTGGTTAGGAATATCTGATGAAATAGATCAATTTGTAAAGCTTGATTTTGTATTTTACCTGAGAACATATCACAGTGCCCCGCACCTGCACACACTAAAGAGGGCTCTACAAAAATAAAGAGAACTGAATTAAGTTAATATTTAGTTTCTAATTCTGTGACACTAAACACATGAAAGCCTAGGTGTTAGAAGGTGTACTTATTTCCTAAATTTGATCTTTTCCATGCTCTTAGTCTTTTCCTTAGCAACATACAGATATGTATGGACATTTTCTTAACTATGAGGTGTAGTTATGACAAAATCAATGCAAAACTCTATCATCAACAGAACAGAGAACAAATTAATTCTGTGATATCAATTTTATATACAAATTCAACTTGTATTGACCTATTTTCAATCTAATTAGCATATGACAGAGATCCAAAGATCTCTGCCAAAGAAAATATTGTTTAACATAAATATTTTCTAACAAACAACATTTTATTTCCATGGCAAATTTCCTGAAACACTAAGGCAGAAATGTGTTGACAGACCTAAGAGGCAGAAAGAGGAAACGAAACCTTGCATTCTGGTAAGCACAAAAAACTAATATTTTCATAACATCCTGGCACATCCTAGGAGACATGGATGGTTGGTGGTTTTCCAACACTATATTGGCCCAACTGGTGGGTGTATGTGTACGTGTGCCCTGTTTCTAGGGGCTTTTTTTCTGTCTTATATTCATCATTACTTTGAAATTTACCTTTCTTTTCTTTTTAGTTTTGATTATCTCAGGTTTCTTCTGAAAAAAACAGGAGCATTTTGCACATAATAGTCATTATGTATTTTTTTAAACTTTTGAAATAACAAGAATAACAGATTTAACATTGTAAGATAACATAAAATATGCTTTTTAGTGCACACTTTTAGCATTTTATTTAATTAATTTTTCTTATCACTTCTTTGTGATTTTATTATGAAAGGAGAATATTTAGGAAATTAATTAAAAACAAAGAAAATTAAAAATCTAAAAGGAAAAGTAAATAAAAAAAGTAAAATATTTTTAAATACTTAAAAATAATCTATTTTACTGATTAAGGTGCCTTTGAACCAACTAAAAATTTGCTACAATCAAAAGAAATAAACAAAATAATAAAATATGCTGCTTAGTATGGTGATGGATACTTCTTATTTCAGCTAGACCACCCACATAAATAATGATATAAATATAGTTAAACTGCTAAGTAAAGAAAAAACATCTTAATGACAATGCAACTCATTTGGAAATGAAATTGCTATTAGTCTAACCAATGTGTTTACACTTTTTTGAAAACAAGTTGCATTCAATAAGAACAACATTACACAATGTTATGCTCTTTTAAATGCATAGTTTGTTTTAAAGTATTGTGCATGTAGTCACTGCAGCATAACAATACATTTTTCTATAGCGTTAAAAATTCTCAGCAATTGTTTTTAGATTTTATTTTATTGCAGATTGAAAGTATTTATCAAGTTGAAAATTTATGGATATAATCTGGCATACTGTGCCATTTTTTATTTCATATGCTTAGTGGGGATACACATCAATATGTATACATAAAAAGAAATCAATATGACAGATTGTATGTTTGATTTTCTTCAATTAAATAAAATTAAGGGATGCAATGTAGTATCTGACAATGCAACCAGTACTATAAAAACAAATTAAAGGATGATTGCTGTACATAAGAGATCAGCAAAGAATGCTGCACACAAGAATAGAAAATATGGCCCACCACTTTTTTGTGTGCAAAGGTAATGCCATGATTTCAAAACAGAAAAATTAACCATTCATAATCAAAAATCAAAGACCACCCAGTAGATATTATTAGAAAGGTTTTAAATGCCTGTATGGTATTTTTTACATTATCGTTACAGTATATTGGTTATATTTGGTATAATTGTCCTCTGGCATCCCCAAATACATGCTGATTAGGTTAACTAATGTTTGTAAATTGGTCCTATGTGAGTGTGGGTGTGGACCTTGCCGTAGACTGGAATGCTATTCAGTTGTCTCTTATTTTGCAACCATTGTTAACCATTATAGTATCTGTCACTTTTGAAAATCTGAAATGGATTAACAGGGTTGGAAAATTTATGCTGTAAAGGACAGTAAAATTTCTCAGAATTGAACTGCGTTAAGAACTGCACAAAATAATGTTCCTTTACCTACTTTTTCACTTTGTTGCTGTGCGTTTGTAATACCTGGCACTCTGTGTAAAAACTGACTGTGTAATAAATGACTGTTAAGTGTCTTTAAAGGATGAGTTTGAATTGAATGTTTAAAAGAAATAAACAACTTTCTGACAGTAAACTTTGATACTCTATCTGTGATGTCAGAGGTATGGAATTAGTTTTATGAGCAGCCCTGAATATTGGACATAAAGAAAGTTAGAATGTATGTGCTTTAGGAAGGGGGACAGATTTTATAAGCATGCAAACCCCTTCCCCCTCTAGGAAGAAAGCCTATTTGAGGTGAGGGCTTAGAATGCATAAGATAGGGATACTAAGATGGCTGCCTAAACTCAGACAAATGAGAAGAGACCTCATAGAAAACAGATAAGAGGGAGATGAGCTATTTATGGCACTAGTTATCTGATGATAATATTTAAAGATTAAATTGTATTAAAACCAGCTTTCCTGCTTGTATATTTTGCTGTACTTTACCACTAGAAGTTGAAAAAAATGTTTTTTTGTAGGCTAAGTCAAGCAAGGTTGTAAGAAATAAGCTACTTTGATAGTCATACCTGGGTGCAGTGTGAAGGTAGTACAAGCCCTGGGTGCAAGTGCTTTGCAACTGTAAACTGCATGTCCCTAAAGGTTGGTAAGTGTAAGAACAGAAAAATGGGAGTAGTTACAGAGGTGTAACATATAATAGTCTACAGGAAAAGAACATGTGCATTTGAAACGGGGTTAATGTTGTAAGAAGAGGTGTCAAAAAAGCCTTTTGAAATGATTATATATTTGCTGCTGTTAGAGAGCAAGCAGGGGCAATTTGATTTTATAGTGCGACTAGCAAAATACCCGCGCTTCGCAGCGGAGAAGTAGTGTGTTAAAGAAGTTATGAAAAAGAAAAGGAAACATTTTAAAAATAACGTAACATGATTGTCAATGTAATTGTTTTGTCACTGTTAGAGTGTTGCTGTCACATATATATATATATATATATATATATATATATATATATATATATATATATATACACACACATATAAACATATATACATATACATATCTACATATACA
>JANRMT010062834.1:5786203-5798019 GCA_026402145.1 Polypterus bichir lapradei
GTGACAAAACAATTACATTGACAATCATGTTACGTTATTTTCAAAATGTTTTCTTTTCTTTTTCATTACTTCTTTAACACACTACTTCTACGCTGCGAAGCGCGGGTATTTTGCTAGTCACAAATATAAAAATAGAGTATTTTGTTTTATTTTTAGCATTTGCTGTTTTATACAAGTCATCAGTTTGATAATGCATTACATTACACACTAATAACTACTAATCCTCAATCTTACAGATGCATTCCAAAACTGTATATATATTTTTAACGTAGATAAACATTGAAACATGTTAAAGCAGACTTTGTAAGGTTGCTTCATGTATTACTTCATATGTATTTGTTTAGGTTACAATTATGCTTGGATTTGTTTATTAATACCTCAAAGGGGTCACTGCCACAATCAGTTTGGAGTGTTTAGTAGAATAGCAGTGATTCATTTTAGTTGTTTATCATTGCAAATGAAATTTAATGCCAGGCATTTTCATAATAATAGGGTTGCACAACTTCAAAAATGTATGAATTGTAGATGCCTGCAGGTAATCAGCAGTATGGTAATTAACTGCTTGCCTCTAGAAAGAAACAGATCTGGCACTCTAGTAAATGGCTTGGTAAAAAATATTGTTTTAATATTGTCTAATACACTAATATTACCTTTTTAAAACATGGTTAGAATATTTCAGCTGTATTTATGAATATTGAATATCAACTAATTTATAGGGAATCTAAAATCCATGCAACAGGTCAATTGGCCCATTTGCTGGGATTTTTTTTTTTTTAACAGAAACAAATTGCACAAATGTACAATTGTGCCACATCTATATTGTCTTTATTTTTACTATTACCAGTAAAGACACTGCTTAAAGAATTTTCTTTGCCATGTACCTATTTATAAAGTGGAGTAAAATGTTAGTAAGGCCTTAATAAATCAGAAAGTGAATGCTCAGTTGGAAATGCATCAGATGTCTCAACCACAAGAAAAAACAAAAATTCGAAATGCTCTGCACAGTGTTACTCATTTTTATTTCTATAGCACATTTTCATGAAAAGAATGTAGCTCAGTTAAAAACACTAAATTAAAACAGGAAAGTTTAGTAAATATACATATTTTGGTTATTATTATGCAAAGAGGCATCATTATAATTTCTGATTGTTATTCAGGCATGAGAGTGGTTTTCTACGTTAAAGTCTTGATGTGTGTCTTTGAGAATAATGAACATAGTTGAGGGCACATTTTACTTGCCAGTGAGATAGTAGCTAATATGCTGTTTGATGTTGCTTGATGAAAAATGTATTGTACCATGTAATCATCCCCATTGAGTGAAATTTTGGCATATTACATGACGCTTCACTTGAAAAAGAAGAATAATTTCCCAAGGGCAGATTACTTGTGTAGAAGTTTTTCCAAAGTGGTAATGCAGCTAATATATACTGTAGCTTAGTCATCCAGTAGCATTTCCTAGGTTAAGAAATTGATTAAATCCTTTACCTTTCATCAACAGTGAATGTAGTAAATGACAGCTTTACACAGAAAGCTGACAGATTTATATTGTTGACTTAAATTACCATAACACATAAGATATCAGTCTCGGTAGTACAGTAGGGTTTAAATATGTAAAGAGGCTTACCTTATTAGAGAAGTCAGTTTATGATTATGGAGAATAACTTGATGGTTGCACTCTAGATTTAAAGACATTGTTGCTGATATGCAACAAGAAGACCTTAAATAAATGTTAACAATTCAGTAATTAAGTCCTTAGTAGATATCAAGTGTACCAGTAATGGTAATGATCCATTGTATTTAGAGCACATGCTATTAAGAGCAATTTACTTCCTACTATGTAATGCTATTTATAAACTTTCTAAAAGATTAGCAAACTTGAGTTATTTGCATTGGCTCTGATAAAGATAGAATGGAGCAGATTTACACAGAAAGTATTAGACCACCTTTCAGTGGATTTCCTGGTTCATTTTTCTTTTTAACTTTTTCTGTAATCTTTAAACAGCAACTCTGATGAAATGGAAGAATACTATGCTCTGAAATTTGACACAAAATAAAACATTCATTAGTGTGTTTATATCCTTTATACATTTTTTAAATGTTTACAATGTAATCATTGGCAGTTTTACATTCCCACTGCCAACTGTTAGAGGTTGATTAATTAGCTCATCAGCTATTCTTATGTGCACATGTAGTAGGAGAGTGTATGTGTGTAATGTGAAGTATAAACAGTGTTATGTATTTTAACTCACAGCCAACTTTTTAATATTTTTGATTATTATTACAAAATTTTCAACATGCCCTCTCTATTTGTCTGGGTCAAATTTTACAATCAATGTTTTACCCATTTTTACCAAACCGATTTCCTTCAAACTTTGCATGCATGTTGATCTCTGGTGACAATACAGTATTTCATCAGTTATGACCCGGGATCTGTACATTAATTGCATCAAATTTAAATTTCCAAATTTCTCATATTATACTTCTTGTGATTATACATATATATAGTGCTTTTAGCCAACACACATATGTATGAAAAATTAGAGGTGTTAGTCAAGTGGTTAGCATGTTAGACTTTCGATCAAACGGTTGAAGGTTCAAGACCAATGTAGACAGATTAATTAAAAAAAATCATTTTGATGAATTGAGACTTCTATCCATTCATTATACAACCCACTATATCCTAACTACAGGGTCACGGGGGTCTGCTGGAGCCAATCCCAGCCAACACAGGGCGCAAGGCAGGAAACAAACCCCGGGCAGGGCGCCAGCCCACCGCAGTTAATTGAGACTTACGTTTTTGTCAAATTACTTCAATATGACAGTGAGGCAGCACTGGTCAAGTGGTTAGCATGTTGGATGTACAATCAAATGTTTAAAGGTCTGAGACCAATGTACACAAACTGTTTTTTTTCTACTTTTACCAATTTTTTATCGTTTATATACAAATTTGGCAAAATACACTTTTCAGTAATTTGGTGAATTTGGCTCAATGGATGAAGTGTTGGGCTTTTCTAAGAAAGATTGAAGGTTTGATTCTCCAATAGGCAAACACACATTTCCAGTGCTTCACACATGTAAGGTTTCACCATAGTTAGGACTTTCTGAAATGAGAAATTAACATGAATGAATTTTACATTTCACTTTAAGATTGTAGGTTCAATTCCACTTTGTTGCTAATGTCATTTCTGTCAAATCACCTTCCCACCCAAGTTAAGATTTTTGTAATGTGCCAAGGATTGTGTGGCATTAGTGTGGCTAAAAAACAGATATAAAAAAAAGATTTTTAAGTGACACGATTTTATTCAAAAATGCGCTAAAAAGTTAATATTTTTTGTTTTTATACTAAGATTTTGTTTGTCATCTGTAACTAAATATATTAAAATGTATTTAATTCTGTTAAAATGCATAAATTAAATGTTTCCAAAAAAAAATTCTCAAATTATAGCCATTACCCATCATACTTTAATTAACTTTTGTTTGATGTATTGTTTTCTTTTCATAGTTACGTTGGTTAGAAATTTCACTTTAACAAATCTGTGCATTTTAATTTGGCAACTCAGTTTAAAGAAAAACTTAGAAGTCTTGGAAATGTAAAACATTTGAACAATTAAAATGAAGGATTTACATTTTGTATTTCTGTCTCTTCCAAGTCTAGGTATCTTCAACTTAATAATAGTATTCACGTGTTTTTCTTATTTATTGTATGTAAAGTCAGTATCAGCAGCATTCTTGAAAAAGAAGTTGAAAAAAATGGATTAAAGCATCTGCCTAAAACATTGCAGCACATCTCTTGCACAAGTCTCAATCCAGTAACTCAAATTAGAAGAAGTATACATTTGCCTAATATTTCTGTGTTATTATCGCACATTCAGTTTATAACTTCTTTGTTTTGCTGTCATGTGTGAGTGATGTTATTTATAAAGTACATGTATAGGTTGGATTATGAATGGGACAAGAACAAATTTAGCCTGGTCTACTTTGCATCCCGTTATTTAGTGCAATACTTGTCCATGTTACAAAATACCCTTTACGTGCAGGCACATTCATTCTAAACCTTACTTCTTATACATGTTGTTATATCATACATATCAGAAGATATGCTAGCAGTTGTTATCTGGCAAACATGTCCAGTCTGGTGCTGATCAGTGTCGTGCATCCATTAGAAATACACTCTAATTTAAATGTTTATACTGCACAGGCAGTGTTCATGTAATTTAATGGTATGTTATACAATGCTACTGTATATAAAGAATTGCAGTTGTAGCTGTAGCTTCCTGTTGTTATTGAAGTATTTAATAAAATTGTGAGTTGGTTTAATACAAAGATCCAAAGTAAACATGAAACCAGGCAAAGTATGAATAAAAATGAGAACATAGATTAGTCAAGCGAGGCAACCAGACACAAATGCAGAAGCTTAATTAGCTACTAATGGCAGGCTATAGTGCTGATGTTGCTTTCAGAAACCAAATAGGTGGTCTCATTTGCATTTCAAAGCTGATACAAATGTTCATGTAGTGAAAATATGCAGAAAGTCTTAGTAAAGTTTAAAGACAATAGCTCAGATTGTCTTGACAATTTTGAGAGAGTGGGGGCAGGGTTAGAATGCTAAAACAGTCCTGGATTTTGTGCACTCCCCACTAAGAAGAGAATGACAGTTACTAAATCTGGCCATATTTGAATTCAATTATAAGTTAAATAAGCCATTCCATCATAAAACTAAATTCTTCAGGTTGTGAAATTTATGGATCTTCATGACAAGACATTCTTTACAGTACTATAGTAATACAGGGCTTGTTTAATTAGTTCAAGGAAAATTGACTGTTAATATATTTTATAGGACATACTTGAAGAACTATATTATTTTGAGTAAATTTTGACTCTTATACAAGATCATTTTCTTGCATTATAGAAGTTGTTTCAATGATTAAATTTGTAAACAGATATATACTCTTAGTTTAAGTTAGTGTAGGGCTGGGTCAATATGCAACTGCAAAGGACAAAAGAATAAAGGTTATTTCCAAGGTGAAAAAGAAAGAAGTTTAAAGTTGCAACATTTTGGCAATATACAGTAGCCTTCATCCGGTATGCAACTATAAAGGAAAGAACAGGTAACATATATAGGAAGGGTAGGAGGGAACAAAGCTACAGCAGATGAAAGGAGAAAAATGAGAAGATGAAGGAAGATGTTAAACTGTTAGTCATTAAGACCTGGAGAATTAAGTGATCCCAGGCTGAGAATAAGCTTAGCTTTTTCTGTTTTTCATTGAAAAGTGTCTTTGAAGCCCAGTGAAATAACACATGCAAAGAGATCAGTGTGGTGATGATCAAGGGATGTGAAGTGTTCTACAATATGCTTTGTAAGGTCTTTGATCTTAACAGCATAAACATTCTCACTGAAATGGTCCACTAGCTGTCTCCATGTTTCACCTGTGTAGGTTGCTGGATGCTTCCTACATACAATGCAGTAAATTAGACTAGCAAGTGGCCCATTGTTTAGTAGTAAATTTACCAGAGGGACCAGATACAAGCATATTGTTGGTGACATATTTGCAAGTAACACAGTGGCTCCTGTCACAGCTTAAAGTGCCTAGTAAAGACTGGTTGTCCTCCGTAAAGTGAGCTGCATATGAGAAATTTGCATAGGTGGGCAACAGAAGAGATCAAGGGAAGGTTAGGATAAAAGACTCCTATGGAAGGATCAGCCTGCAAAACTGGGAAATTTTATTTGATGACCTGTGGGAGAGATAGAGTGTTAGGGTGGAATGGGGGTACCAGTGGGATTCAGGTTTCAATATTGGGGTTTCTTTCATAGGGGATGTTACGAGGTCTATGCCTGACTTGATTGAGGGTCCAGTCCACAGTATGAGAAGGGTATCATCTATCATGAAGTAACTCTTTATTTTAACTACTTCATTGCAGAAATCAATCTCATCACTGCAGAGGCAGCAGAGTATAAACAAGTGTAAAAGAGAGAGTTTTTAGTTTGTCAGGCGCTGTAAAAAAGGAATCTGTGGGAGTCAGTACACTTTTAATAGACAGACACTTTTAATTTCTGGAGAGCTAATAGAAAGAATGATACCGTAGATCCCGGAATACAAGCCGACCCGGTATATTAGCCGATCCCCTTCTCTACCGACTAAATTACATGTATTTGCCGATGACCGGTATTTAAGCCGACCCCCTTCTCCAAGCAAAATTTTCTAAATTTCCTTAAAAGTGTCTCTTCAGGTATATTTATAATGTTTATCGGCGAGAATTTGAGACTGCCGGCATTTTTGATGGAAACTAGGAAGTGATTGCGGAGAAGTTTGGTAAATTGGAACCTTTGTGTTGAAACTATATACGCAAATACAGTACATCGGCGGGTGGATTTCCGGAGACTTGTTATAAATTTGATTAACTTATATACGCAATACAGTGGACCCTTGACTTACGAACTTAATTCGTTCGCAAAGGCTAACCCATAATGCGTTCCAAACCTCCCACTACAACACTTACTTAACCTTTTCATAATAAAAAACACCAATATTTTTTCTAATGTACTTACCAAAAAGTTATAAAAAGTGCCTAGCCTACTTCGATTAGGCTAGGAGCATGGCGGCGCGCAGCGGCTCAGAGCTCTCCTTTTCAGTGCACTTTTTTGTTGTTTTTGTAATTTTTTTTTGTCCTTGTTTGTGCACGATCGGTTCGGCGAACATCCGCTACACCATTCAGAACCTTATAGACATCGGTGTCCAGAGCCAGACATCTGTTTTGAGTGTTTTTCATCACACGCACAACATCCCAGACAACATAGCGAGACCAGCGGACTCTCCGTGGTTTGTTGTCGGGTCTAGGAGACGACACAGACGGAGGAGGGAAAGAAAGCAGAAGCGGGGCCGCAGATACGGCGTTATGCTAAGGCTAAAAAACAACCATACAAGCCCTATACAGAACTTTTTTCTGCACTGAAGGAGCTGCTTTTAATCTCATTGTAGATGCGTATAGTGACAGTAAAAGGCATTCTATTCTAGAAACAATTTCATACTGTACTCACCATTTAATTTGACATCTTTGGGCTGCAGGAAGGTAGGAGGAGGAGATATTTCCACACAATGTCCATCTTCGTTTCGAAATTACATCCACAAACACATGTATCTGGGCTCCGACTGACGCTACTAACGCTCTCGGTTGTTTGTTTACAATCGCGCAAGCGGATACACGTGACCGCATCCGTTTCGTAACGCAAGATGTGGATTGTAAATCAAAATAAAAAAATTTATTTTAAACTTCCCGATAATTTATTATAAATTTTATTAATAAAATCAACAACTAAAACACTTTTTTGAATAAATTCTTTATTTAATTTAAAGTACCGGCATGCAAAGTTACTTCTTCATCTGAAAGATGGCTCTGTGGTTTCGTCATTATGTACTTCCATATTCATCGGCAAAACCGGCATTGTGCTGGAAATCTTGAATCTGAAATGATACTCGTTGTATAAACCGAACCCCAAACTCCAAGCCAAAAATCTAGGACGAAATTCTCGGCTTGTATTCCGGGATCTACGGTATATAAAAATGGTAGAATTGTGGTGGAAAGACAGACAGAGCAATTGTAATCAAAGAGAAAAAAGCAGTCTTAAACAAATGAGTTTTAAGTTTAGATTTGAAAAGTGAAAATGATTCAATATTTCTAAGCTCAGATGGTAGTGAGTTCCAGAGCTGGGGAGCAGAGCAACTGAATGCTTTGCTCCCAATAATGGTAAGACGGGTGAAGGGGACAGGCAAGTGGATGGAGGAAGAGGATCTAAGGGTACGGGAGGGAATGGCAACATGGAGGAGGTCAGACTGATATGGAGGGGCAAGGTTGTGGATAGATTTAAAAGTTAGTAGGCGTTCTTTTCAACATGGAAAAAAACTTTATAGCCTTTTTTAACTCCTTGTTTACTATTTTATCTATTTCTTATTTCACAATTTAATTTTGCATGCAACTACTTATTAATCTGCAAAATCCCCAAAAAAATTAATTTATTTAAGTGAACACAATATTGTGATTTCTGTTTCCATAGACTTCTCCTTGGTTTCCTAGGTTGAAAACCTCCTTTTAGCAATTTAACTGACTAAAAGGCCTCTATAATAGGGTAACTGTTACTTGCTTTGCAATGAATTTGATGAGGGTAATGAGGGTAAATCTTCCAGTATTTGTTAGGTAAATATTAAAACTTGATAGGAAAGTTTACTTTTGGATGATTTTTAAAAGTCCCTGTTGATTCAGTAGGGTGCAACACAGTTTGTCACTTCATGCAACATACCCGTGTAACTATGGAAAATGTGATCAAAACATGATTGCTGTTTCTTGTCAAGTTGTGTTTGTTTTAGAGGTTCACACCTCACAATTCATCTATGTTTTTGTTATAGTTTGTGTGCCTATGTAACAAGTAAATAACATGGCAATTTAATGTGTGCTTTATTGTAGTGTTTTTAAAAAGCCTGTCTTATATGTAGCTGTAGTAATGGGTGCATACTTTTGTTAAAGTAATGTACTGTAAAAGTGATATAATACTTTTTGTAGTTTTAAACAAACTGTTGCTATAGCACATTCAGTAGGTATCTTTTAAAACAAATTCATTAAAAAAATCATCTTAGCATTGTTAACCCATCAAAAACATTTTGAAATTAAAGTTTTGAAAATAATTTCAAATAAAGTAGGTTTCAGTTTTTTTTTCTGAGGTAAAAACCCATAAACATATTTGATCAATATCCTTCCCTTAGGTGCAAGTTGGTGTTTTACAGAAAAAAGTTTATATGGAAGTAAATTCTAAATTCCCTTGAGCAAAATATACACTCAAGGCTTAATATTCTTATGAAGAAAATATCATTGAATACTGCTTTAATGGTAGCTTAGGTTATGTATTGAGGCAAAATATAACTCTTGGAAACATTCCCTGTCAAAATGTCATTCTAAATCAAAATGCAAAGACTTTTTTTTCCTTTTAAACTTTTGAGAGTTCCAAGGGGCTTAGTCGTCTCTCAGTAGTAGGTGCAGGATCAAACTTTCCAGGATCAGGTCATATTTCTTTTTACATTTCCTTGTAATATACTACCTAACTGTGAAGGATTAATCTAATATTGATACTGTGGCAAAAAACTGTCTCAGGTGAATAATAAAACATTTATAGTAAAAATGACCCTTGTTTGTATGTTGTAAAATAATCTCTACTTTTACCTCAGGTAATGCGAGCATGTTGACATCATTCATGTTACAGTATGTCTATGCTCACTAATACTGTGCTTTAGAAAGAACAAACTTATTTGCAGAAATATATTCTTTATTCTTTTTAATCCATTGAAGAAAACTGAGAAAACATTTAGTTCACTTCTTAAGGCTAAGTAATTTTGATTCTGTAAACAGCCAATACTTACATTGCATCCTTATTTATGTACTTGTGTGTATACAGCAAAACTTCTGTTATACTATACATGTCAATCATGGTGCCGAATAATTAAAAAGAGTGCATTTTGAAAAAAAGCTACATGTCTTTTTCTGTGTTTCATTTCAAATTTCTTCACTTGCTGACTTTTATGGTACAGTGATGTTCCTGCTACAAACTGAAAACAACCATGAAAAAAATAATAAATTGTATAAAAATCCATGGATCTGTACAATTTCCTTTCAGATCATGTAAATCTTAAAGCTCAATAGTTATTTGCTGTTTACTTTCCAAACAGTAAAATTGTTTTTGTCATAATTACCACAATGCAGCCAAAGTTAAGATCCTAGTAAAAATGTAAACATATTGTTAACTTTGGCCCAGGATGCAAAAAATGATTGAATTATTCAATGTTTTATCTATACTAATAAAAGGCAAAGCCCTCACTGACTGACTGACTGACTGACTGACTGACTCACTCACTCACTCACTCACTCACTCATTCATCACTAATTCTCCAACTTCCTGTGTACGTAGAAGGCTGAAATTTGGCAGGCTCATTCCTTACAGCTTACTTACAAAAGTTGGGCAGGTTTCATTTCGAAATTCTACACGTAATGGTCATAACTGGAACCTATTTTTCTCCATATACTGTAATGAACTTCAGCTCGATGGCCGTGGGGGGCGGAGTTGCCTGTCACATTATCACGCCTCCCACATAATCATGTGAACTGACTGTGAACGCAGTACGTAGAAAACAAGGAAGAGCTCCAAAGAGCGCTGAAGAAAAACGCATACAAGCTTATTCATAAGTGCAGCTACTGCGGAAACAAAGCACGGTGTAAACCGTAAGTTTAAATTAAGTTTATGGACACGCTCCAGCTGCCGTTTGTCATGCCTTCATCGAATACTTTATTCGCGAGATACAAGTTTAATGAGAAGACACGAGGTATAAACAAGACTTTGGATCACTTTGTAACGGAGTTAAAATTGCTGTAGTGAGAAACTTTTAAGTGCCGGGTCTTAGCTAACATTAAATAAAGCCGTGGACATCGCAACATCACACAAGAGAGCAGCTCACGTGAACTGACTGAACGCAGTACGAGTGATCACTTCCATGCATCAAACCTGTTCAAAAAACGCATTACACAATTGACAAGGTAGGAAATGAATATGCTCCGAGCTGAGCTCCACAGCTAACGCGGTCTTGCGTAAGCAACTTTGTCACGCTACCAACAAAAACTCACAGAAAAATCCACAAGTTAATACACACGCTGTCTCTAGAGTTTCTCCACACTCAATGTATTCCTCGCATCCCCGTTATACCCTCTGATCTCCCATTTCAATTCAAATGCCTCCAATTTCCAGTAAGGCTCTGCTTCGCGATGACAAGTAATAAGTCAGTGGGACAGACGCTACAAAAGGTTGCCATTGATTTCAGGCAAGATTGCTTTTCTCCTGGACAACTATACGTTGCATTCTCAAGAGTGAGCTCACGCAGCTTCGTCATATTACAACCGGAGTGCTGAACTGACAACAGGCTATATAAAGAGAACTATAACAATCGTAATAAACGAACAATAAAACAGCAGAGAACCCGTGGATTAAATAAAAAGGCAGCTTCCTTGGTGAAGCAAGGAAAAAGGATGGCCTTATATGTCGTTCGTTTATAAAACAGCGGAGAAGCTGTGTAAAGGCTGCTTTACAAAAAATGAGTGGAGCACCTTATATGAGCAGGCAGTCAGCTAAAGAAGGGAATCAATAAATATCTATAATCATAATAAATGAACAAAAAATATCGTACAAGCTGCGAATTAAATAAAGGAAATGGGTACCTGAACAGTAAAGTAAGTCTCAAATAGCTACACAATAACTATAACAATCGTAATAAACAAACAATAAAACAGTACAGAACCGCGAAGCAAGGAGAAACGATGGCCTTATATGGCGTTCGTTTATAAAGCAGCGGAGAAGCTGTGTAAAGGCAGCTTCACAAAAAAACAGCACAGTGCCACACTCTGAATGTATTCCTCGCATCACCGTTATACCCTCTGATCTCCCATTTCAATTCAAATGCCTCAAATTTCCAGTAAGGCTCTGCTTCACAATGACAATTAATAAGTCTCAGGGACAGACCCTACAAAAGGTTGCCATTGATTTGAGGCAACATTGCTTTTCTCCTGGACAACTATATGTTGCATTCTCAAGAGTAAGCTCAGTGCACAGCTTGGTCATATTACAACCGGAGTGCTGAACTGACAATGTGGTATACAAAGAGATCCTTAACAGATAGTTATTGGTATATTTTCCCTCAGTTTAAAAAGGTTTTCTTTTCTTCTTAATAAAAATTTAAAAGCAGTACTTCGTCGCTGCGAAGCGTGGGGATTTTGCTATATACAGTATA
>JANRMT010062834.1:5798119-5819826 GCA_026402145.1 Polypterus bichir lapradei
TGTGTCGACTAAATAGAACTTGAAAAGATATATTTTTTCGAATGTGATCGCGCAATTCAGATCGAGTTGACGCGCACTACATCGAGCCCGCGTGCTATTGTGGTTTCGCCTGCGTGCCTCAATAAGTCACCCTCCCCTCGCTCTTACTTTTTTACTGTTCATCTAATGATTACACTGAGTATGGCTTTACCAAAACAATCATTGATGGCGAATAAAGTATGCATTATTCATAAAACTTCAATTGGTGATCTGTCTTTCTGCGTTAACCGCATATTTTTTCATACGTCTCAAACCAAGGGGATGTGAGGGTAAAATGAATCGGGAAGCGCTGATATATATGTATGTGTGTGTATATATATGTATGTATATATATATATTGAAATAGTTTTACTGTGAAATAATGCAAAGAGTACGCGAGACATGTTTCGCCCTAACTTTGGGGTCATCAGGCGTACATACTCAGTGCACTCCCTCTCGGGAATCGAACCTCGGACGTCGGCGCTAGAGGCGAAGCCTCTTCCATTGCGCCACTGCGTGTGGTTTGTCTATTTGAGAGTATGTAGATCGGGGTATATATATATATATATATATATATATATATATATATATATATATATACTCGCGCTTCACAGCGGAGAAGTAGTGTGTCAAAAAAGTTATGAAAAAGAAAAGGGAACATTTTAAAAATAACGTAACATGATTGTCAATATACAGGAATTGTTTTGTGAGTGTTATGAGTGTTACTGTCATCAAGGATTTGATTATCATTATTTCTTTCAAGCAGGTTTGTATTTGTAGGATGTGTTGTGTTCAAGTTACATTCCGTGTTTGTCAATCGTTGTAAAGATAACAGGTTTCATTCATCGGTTCGTTTCTTACTGCATCAATAAACAGCTCGTCTTCCTCTTTATCTGAGACGTGACACACTGCATACACGGGTTTTTTTTTATACTGTCTTCCTTTAGAGGGACATTGACTTTTTCCACTGTGTGCTTTGTTTCCGCAGTAGCTGCACTTATGAATATGCTTGTATGTGTCAGACGCTTCATATTTTTTTGCTGCCTTCTCAATTTGTAATTCGGTTTTTGTTCAGCACTCTTTGGAACTGTTGCTTTTTGTCTGTGCACTGTGTCAGTTCACATGAGCCGCTCAGTGTACATGCATCGAAGGTTCCCAGCTGTGCTGGTGCCATCTCGTGCGATGTCCACGGCTATATTTAATGTTAGCTAAGACCCGGCACTTAAAAGTTTCTCTCGCAGTTTCGCTGAGTTTGTGCCAAACACCACTCTGACCATCTCATCTTCGTCTGCATAAGCACAGTCCTTCACCTATGAATATTTAGCGGCAGTGTTTCTATTGGATTGCCGCTGACGGACGGCCTTATATGGGCAGGCACTAAATTACGTGGGAGGCGTAACTCCGCCTCCCACGGCCATCGAGCAGACATCTATTATAGTATATGGATGAAAAAATAGGTTCCAGTTATGACCATTACGCGTAGAATTTCGAAATGAAACCTGCCCAACTTTTGTAAGTAAGCTGTAAGGAATGAACCTGTCAAATTTCAGCCTTCTACCTACACGGGAAGTTGGAGAATTAGTGATGAGTCAGTGAGTGAGTGAGGGCTTTGCTTTTTATTAGTATAGATCATAATTATATTTAATTTAACGAAGTAAACATCACAAACCCATAGAATTCATAAACTCTGAGCACTAATTATGTATCATATTTTAAGGTCTACATCTGCAAAGCAAGACAGACCATAAAGATGTCTTCTTTTAAACAAAGCAATACTATTTTAATATAGAAGAATAATGAACAGAACATACAGTTGTGTCCATAAGTTTACATACCCTGGCAGAATTTTTCAGATGAATACCATACTTTAAAAAGATGATTCAGGCAAAACACATTTAATTTACTACTAATGGAATCCAAATTAAACTGTTAGGCAGGGGTGTCCAACTGGTCCTGGTGGGCCGCAGGTTTTCAGTCTAACCTTCTTCCTAATTAGCAAGCAGTTTTCACTGCTAATTAACTCCTTTTCCTGTTTTTAAGGATTCAGTCCTCTGAATTGATTTGTTTCTTCATTACATGGAGACAAACCGAAAGGAGATGTGAAACGAGCCAAGAGATGACCAGCTAAATCGGAATGTCAAACTTCAGCCAATTTCACTCCAACCAGTTTCTTAATGAGAAGCCAGTTCTTGCTGTTAATTAAAGCCATTGTTGAATATCATGACTTGTTGCTGCTCTCATTCTGCCATAGCAGACTCTTGATTTTCTGCTTTTTTAAGACCACCGTCGAGATGTTTTGGTGACCTGAGCAGACCAACATGACCAAGACCATTCACCTTTCTTTATTTTCAGGTTAGCTGGTCAGGTGGCACCTTGAATTGTGTTTCATTATTGTTTGGCTGCTCATTACAGAAAGAGAAACAACTAAGGGGTCTGAGTCACGTCAATTAAAACTAAGGCAAAACAAGTTAATCTGCAGCAAAAACGGCTAATTACGAAGATGATGAGAATGAAAACCTGCAGCCACTGCGGCCCACCAGGAACGGAGGTGGACACCCCTGCTGTAAGGCATCATAGTATAGTACACCCATTAAAGGAAAATAATGAGACGTTCCCTGTTCAAAAGTTTGCATACCTTTAGTTCTTAATACTGTGTATTGCCCCCTTTAGCATGAGGGATAGCATGCAAACTTTTATGGTAGTTGTAGATGAGGCTCTTAATTTTCTCTGTTGGTAGACCAGCCCGTTCTTC
Organism: Polypterus bichir lapradei; assembly: GCA_026402145.1. Lineage (NCBI taxonomy): Eukaryota > Metazoa > Chordata > Cladistia > Polypteriformes > Polypteridae > Polypterus > Polypterus bichir. The sequence continues at coordinate 5,800,890 of JANRMT010062834.1, forward strand.
TTGGCAAAAAGCCTCCAGGTCCTGTAAATTCTTGGTTTGTTTTGCGTGAATTGCACGTTTGATATCTCCCAAAAGTGGCACAATGACAATGAGTTCAGGAGACTGTGATGGTCACTCCAGCACTTTCACTTTTTTCTGCTGTAGCCACTGAAGGATCGACTTGGCCTTGTGTTTTGGATCATTATCATGTTGGAAGATCCAAGTGTGTCCCAGGAGCAGTTTCTGGACTGATGAAGGCAAGTTGTCCTCCAACATGCTGCATTTATCTCACCATCAATTTTCAGTAAGTTACCTGTGCCGCTGTAGCTCACACACCCCCAGAACATCAGAGATCCAACTCCATGGTTCACAGTTGGAAAGGTGTAGTTTTGTCATGGGTCTTGTTGCATCCTCTCAAAACATAGTGTTTACGGTTGTGACCATAAAGTTCAATTTTGTTCTCATCACTTCAAAGGACTTTGTTCCAGGAATTTTGAGGTTTGAATGTATGCTGTTTTGCATATTGTAAGTGGGCTTGTTTGTGGCACTGGCACAATAAAGGATTTTTAACTTGAAACTTTACTGTGCAGGTCATTTTTGTTCAAGTTCTTTCTTATTGTGCATCTTGAAACAGCAACACAAGTTGTTTGCAGAGAAACCTGTACTGTATTTCAGCTAAAGTGGGTTGTGTTTTTTTTGGCATCTTGACAAATGATCCTGGCAGTTGTGGCTGAATTCTTTGTTGGTCTACCTTACTGTGGTTTGGTAACGACAGAGCCCCTTAACGTTCCACTTTTTTATCAGAGTTTGAACACTACTGACAGGCACTTTCAGATCTTTAGATGTCTTTTTATATCCTTTTCCTGATTTATAAAATTCAACATCCTTTTCACGCAGGTCATTTGTCAGTTCTTTTGCTTTCCCCATGGATCGGTATCAAGCAAAGTCAGTGCAGCTCTGCATGGATTTAAAAAGACTATTCATAAATAGAGAGACACAAAAACACAGTTATAGGTGTGGACACTCTCCCTTAATATGAACCTGTGTGTCAACTTGTGTGTATGCTATCAGCCCCAACATTCAAGAGTATGTAAACGTTTGATTAGGCCCATTTTAGGGATTTCAGTTATCATTATGATTTAAAAAGGGCAAACACAATTATGTGATAATAAATTGCTTTGCCTGAGCACACTCCCTAATTAAAAGGAAACATTTTTGCATTATTACTTATATTTTCCAAACAATGGCCAATATTCCACAAATTCTGCCAGGGTATGGGCACAACTGTATGACTGCAAAATCCACTGAATCCAATTTTTGGTAATGGGGGCCAAAAGCAAACCAAATCAATGCAGGAACTTTGAATGAGGCACCAGTCCATTACTGGACCCATTCATGCATGTACCTACAAAGGTAATTATCATTACAGGCATGTCTTTCATATATGAAAGAAAAAACAGAGTTCTAGCAGAAAAACCCTTGAAGACAGATTGCATTAACTAACTCTGCAGACAGAGTAACTGGACATGAATCGGTCCCAAGGTGCTGGATTTGTGATGTACAAGTACTAACTGCTGTGCTACCATGCCACATCAAAGTATTACAGTTAACCTTTCCAAACTACACATTAATATGTCTCTGTAGTGTGATACCATAAACTATCATAAACTAGGATCACCCATATAGTGATATTTCTTCTGCAACTGTACATCAGGTGAAAAGCAGGGGACATCTTCAGATGGAATGTGTATTGCAAGGCAAACTCACATTCAAGTTATGCAGGGAAAATGTACAATCGCCAGTCAATCTAACACACATCTTCAATATGTGCAAATAAAACTGAAACACTCACAAAATGTTCAGTTTTTAAGCTGTGAAGCAGCAGAGAGAACTACTGGTACTGTGCTGCCAAGTTCCAAACAAAGACAAATGGAATTTCATACATATTTTTTAATCTGAGGACCCAAATTAGAAAATCTGTACCATACTGGGACCCATGAAGAGGATTATTATCATACTTGACGGCAGAGCCAATTATAGACAAGTTATAGTAGCCATATAATTAAAAAAAATGTGTTTTGTTTCCTTTCAAGTATATTTCTGACATGTAATCTGGAAACAAACACATATTTAAAGCAATACTCTATCTATCCACTTTCCAAATCTGCTTATTCAGAACAGGGTTGTGGGACAGCTAAAATCTATTTCAGCCAGGACTGTGTGCAAGACAGGAACAGCAATAAGTCAGTGCACCAACCCATCACAGGGCAAACACACTTACAAACCTGCACACACACACAAACAAAAATGAACTTGATGGGTAAATTTACCATTGGTGATCCACATTTCTTACTTGTCTTTGGACTGTGAGAGACTACTGGAACACCCAGAAAAAACCCGGGAGAACATGTAAACTCCATGGAGTTAGCTTCCTAGGCTTGAACCTAAACCAATTATTACTCAAAACAGGAAGATTCCTAAGTATACCACTACCAGTGGAACTACTTTATGTAAGCTTTAGTAAAGCCAAAAGAAAGAAATTGTTAGGGTGCAGTGCAATTATGTGATGGTTTTTGAAAGGTTAGTATGAATGGTCACTTTACTGATGATGCCAGCTAGAGAACAAAATAGTTTAATAATTAATTAATTGATGTGGCTTATTGAATTTGTCTTAAACTTGTTTTTTTAATTAAAATGTTTTTCAAATGAACTTCACCATTAACAATACATTTTTTCTAAATGAGTTTGCCAATTATTTAACACACCTCAGTTTCCATTTAATAATTCAATTCAGCAAAAAAAAAACAGCTGAATTATTTCTAAAAAAAATATGTGCACAATTTATCTTTTATACAGGATAAACCTTGATAAAGAATTTGGGGAGCAGTCCAGTTTTAAAAGTTTTAAGCTGAATGTCTACTACTTGTCACGCCCTCTTGATATTTTCTGGAGTTCTTACAGATTTCACTGGTCTAGCAAACATTAAGAGTAGATGGACATTTATGGAACCACTTTAAAACTGTTCTCTGAGAAGAAATTCTTCCTTGCAGAGGAACGTTAATCTTAATGCAAAATCTCCTTTGCACATCTGTTATAGATTTGGATTCAAATTATGCCGCAACAGTGAACACACAAAAAGGCATCGTCCAGCTGTTAATGGTCACTAAAACAGCATACTGACACAGCACTATATATTCTTCCTCTCAGTTTACTCGCCTTTAATAGCACTCGGAAAATTGTCACATCTTGTCCTGCACCTGTTAGTTTTATTTAAACATTTGAATCCAGCGCTGAGTTCTCTTCAAGTCACATGTCATTTCCTGCTCCCTTGTTGTTTCTTACACGTCTTTGTTGTCATTCATCACAGTTTGATATTTAATAGGTTTTGAGAGGTAGGCAATACTTGTATCTTTGTCCAATAGAATTCTGCAAAAGCTTCCTGTGATATATGAACAGCATTGTTTAATACTGCCACAATAAACAGTATGCTAAAAGTGTGTGACATACTGTATCACTCAACACACAATTCATGCTTAGGTGAACCCGGATAATTTTACTAAACAATCATATTAGGCTCCATCACAGACATGTAACCCACAGTTTAAGAAATGCTGTTCTAGAATCACAAATGTTTCTTTGTGACATGGTGACTGGTGTATTATGGTGTATCCTGGATGATCAGATTGCTAAGGGAATGAAAACCTGGGATTTTTGGTTTTACTGTCTATTAATGTCTGGTCTTTGTTTAATTGATCCACACCATTCCTATTTTAATTAGTATTTAGGTGATTTAAGAACTTAATTTCTTAAATCTTATCTATGAACAGCCATAGGTTTTTCGGCTGAGCTTTGCATGCCTATTTAGAGTTTAGCATTTAGACACACATTTGGTTTACTGCTGAGTTTAATATTATACAGTTACAGTAATGTGTTATTTGTATTGACAATACTTATAAACATTTTATTGAAATTATTATGTAATTTACAGAAACAACTACCTGCTGACACTTCCATATTAATGGATTACAGAAGCAGACAGACTAAAGAACCCATATGGTGCAGATGGTGTTTTGGGGGTGTTTGTTGGTTTTTGGGGGTTGTGCAGCTTCAGGCTTTTTCTTACAACAACTTGTAAAGTCCACATAATTTTAATCCATATTTTAAAATGACAAGTATTCAGCAAATAACCAGATAAATCCATAGTCACTGTGTTGTTAAATGATTGGCCAGTCCTCACCACTAATGCATTCTATGAAAGGTTACTTTGATAAATGGACCCAGTTACCACAACTTTTAAATCATGCTAGAGGAAATGTTAAATCCTACATAAATTTTCTATTAGAAAATGAAGTGCTATTTTTAATACATTAAATGTTGTTGCAGCTACTTAAAACATTTTTGGAATTTTGTTTCAGACTGTTTAAGAAAAATAAAGTTAGTTCTTGTAAACAGGGGAAGTTTGAGGTATTTTCAGAGATATACATAGATGCACACCAAACAACAACTATGTAGGACAGGGAAAATTACAAGAATGGTTTAGTGTCCCTCTATCTCTTTGAACTAGTAAGTCTGAAGATAAACCAAATTACTAAGTATCTAAACCCTGAAATCATTTGCCAGCCATTGTGAGGATAGCACTGTTGGTTCTCAACAGTTAAACTGAGGATGAAAATACATTATTTCAGGATTGCATACTCTTGTAACACCTGCTATTATAAAAGAGTAACATCTATTATTTGTATGTTTACCAAATCCCACAGGCCTCTTTGACCAAGTCTGATCATCACTTTCAAAAAAAAAAAAAAAAAATCATATAAATATATAAATTAAAAGAGTTCCACTGATCATTTGGTTATGTTTACAAGAAATGTTTCATCAATACATACTCCTTTAGCATCCCACAAAACACTTAAAAACATACTAAGTCCTTGTCATTAAGCACAGACAATTTCACAAAAGAGTACTATTGTTTTACCTTTAACCATGAGAATGGGTTCTTTAGCACCACCATGTGCCAACATCTCACTGCGGTATCGCTCTCCCATTTCCCTGAGGGCAAGAAAAAGATAATATTACAGGCACCTGCATTCCTAACCTGTTCAACTTTTCTATAGCCCTTTATTGAAGTCTAGATTGTCTTTTAAACCCTTGACAGTAAGGTAAGATTTAATATGCACAGTCTGATGTGGGAGGAGACAGAGAAGTCTAGCCAAGATTTAAACTACATTTCAGAAGGTGTCTAGTAACGTTTAAAACATGACATTTGGCCCTGAAATGAATGAATACATGCACAGACCACCATAGATTAGACTAGTTTCTGTAAATGACTAATAAAACAATAATATCATGGTTTTTCTTATTCAAATATGAAATGAGCACATACTGTCCAGTTACCTCAGAATATACTTGTTAAAAATTCTAGGGATATGAATGCCGCAGAATATCTTGATAATAATGTGTTTGGTACATGCACTAGAATGCTCTGATGAAATAAACTTATCCATACACACAGGTATTTTAATGTAAACCGACTATTATCATCAAACACAACTGTATTATTACTATTACTGTTGTATTATAATCCAATTAAAATCTCACAGTGGATGAAACTTCAAGCTTATTTAATTACCTAACTCCAAACTCCTAGCAATATGATCTTTAGATAGATTTGAATTAGGTCAGGGGGAAAAAATGAAACAAAAAATTGTTACCATTTGCATTCAATAAGCAAAACAATTTAAAGACTAATAATCATGTGGCCTTTTGCATTTAACTTTATTTTCTTACTAAGCAAATTGTATACTTATGGTGTCAGTTTTAAATATTCATATTGTTTCTCTTTTGGCTATTTTTGCTTTCAACCTTTGCGTATTTCTTATCTAATATGCTAAGGTAAGTGTCTGAATATAGAATCACAAGACGATTTTAACACAGAAAGCTTATTTAAAAAAAATGAGTTAGGAAATCAGTGAAGTTTAGAATTTAATTTCAGAACTTAAAAGAGGATTGATGAATTGGTCATCTTTTTAACACACTCATTGTATATAAAAAACAAAGCTTCAGCATCTAGGATGCTGAATTGGACAAAGACTGATATAAAAATGGATGGATGTATGTATAAGTACATTATAATAAAAACAGAGAGAAAATCTAGAAATGCAAATGAAAAAGATAAACTTTTAATTTAAAAAGTGCTATACAGGGAACATATTCTTAAAGAAAATTAAAAAATCCTCTGACTTTGACAATTTTCATGTATAGCATTTCATTACCCTGTCACCTCATAGTTAACTTTGAATTAAAAAAAAAAAAAACTCATTATTGACACATCAGAGTGCAGTATAAATTTTAGAATTCTCTGTTGATGCACATAAAGAACAATACAAAGCACAGTGAGCACAATAATCTTTAATTTAACATTGTAGCACAACTTAACTAAATGCACAGTTATCCTTTAGTACTGTCCTGCTACTGTCAGTGTCACATTCACAGATGATTAAGCAAATGATAATCCAGAACAGTTAGGATATAGCGGATTGGATAATGGATGGATGGATAATCCAGAACAATTAGAAGATAAATCCTTTGAGGACAGTGCTGTATTTTTGACATCATCCCCTACATCATCCAGTCCTTTTAAGAACTTTGCTTATAATTTCTGAAACTTTCCAAACGTTTTGCCATGCCGTAACTCGTTTTTGGGCTTGGTTGCTGAACTTCACACTCAGCTTTGTCTTCTAACAATTACACGTACTGTATTAAGGAGAATGTTAACTTTCACTTAAGGTCCGTTTCCAAAAAAGTAATTTCAGGTTGTTGTGTGGATTTGTTGTCTGTATACTAAGATTTTAGTTGTGCTTCTTGACCTACACTTTTGAAGACATTTAGGAAATTTGATCCAAACAATCTAACACTACAGACAATGGAAATCGTGCATCATGTGTAGAAACAACTCTTAACATAATCTTGGCAGAGGTCTCAAAATGGTGCACTCTAATAATCGGAAGGTACACACTTAAAAATTATAAAACAGGATTCACTTTTACCAGCAAAATCTTAGGGCAGTGTGTGGAACTGAGGCACCAGCCCACGTTTCACAATCAGGTCTTCGGCAAAGCCATACATGATAAAGGAATATTTGTTTAAATCAGATCGTATGGTTAATAATGAATGAGTTTTTTTTTTTTGTTATTGCAACTCAGATTACATAGGCATCTGCAGCACATAACCTCTTCAAAGTGACTTTGGAAATTCTCATATTTTTGGGTTATACTTTTTACTGAAAAGGCCTCCTTTAAGCCACAGGACAATCACACGCATTAAGTACAGCTATTGTTTAAACAGTGACCTAGCGCAGTGTCATGGCAGAACTAAGATGAAAATGTCAAAGGCACCTCTGGTCCTAATAATTGATTACAGTTTAAATGTACAGTATATCTTTTTTTTTTGTATATAGAGCAACTACATGAAAAACAGCAAATACAGAAGGAACAGTGAAAATGTTTATGCATTATTAATACAAAGAATTACAAAAATAGGATTATTGTGTGTTTTATTCTATCTACATAAACAATAATCAGTTTTGCAAATAGGTTACATACACTGGACAATGGAGTTTTTCAAGTGATATTTGTACTGATTTCAGTGGTAAATAACTATTATTTACACTGTGTGTCTCATATTTTGTGTAAATTGTATGCTCTCTTACCTGTCAAATGGATTCTTGGAGAAGCACTGTTTCCACAACATAGATGCTACTGCTCTTGACATGAGATAGGAATAGTACTTTGCTCCATAACCGATGAGATGGCTAAATCTTAACTGCCAGGCCTAGTAAAACACAAACGTTACTGTAAAAGAACAGTCTGAAAAGCTTTGTTCCAACCTTGAAACACTGAAGAAAATCAAGTTCATTAACAGTAGTAGTGACATGAAATGTGAAATGCTAATTATTTTTGGTTGTTCAAAATTGTATATATATCACATCGCAGCACCTAGATACCAATAATAAACTGAAAAAGCAATTCCATTTCAGGAACAATATGCAGAATTGGGGCTATATAATAAGGAATTAAACAAAAAATGCTAATCAAACAGCAGTATACTACCAAATTAAGTCAAAGATCATATTTAACATGTACACTAGTATGTCAAATTTACATATTCCTAAACAAAAAGAGAGTGGTTTGATTTAATTAAGATTTTTCAAGCACTGATCTTTACATTCTGATTCCTATATTGAACATGTACCACTTGCAAATGCAATTAGCAGTAAATACATTACATTTACAATAATATCATCAAAAAATTTTGTAGACTAATTCTCAGTCCTTAGATTTTTTTTCTTCCATTTCTTTCCAAATAATTTTTAAAACCAATACTTCATTAGATGGTGAACTGCTGGCTCCTTTGACACTTGCACCTCATTTTTAGTTGACAGCTTGGTTAAGAAAAGAAGAAGCATTCAGTTTAAGACTTAAAGATACAAATAAGGGATGGGAATCTTCGCAATCCAGTTAACTTAAAAGTAATACTGCAAAAATTTATTCTCATGAACAAATTTTCTTGGAACAAAAACCTCTATCCACTACAGCAAACATATTGTAATGCATAAATACAGTATATATGCAATAAAGAAATGTAGCTTTTTTTAATTAATGTTAGGGTGGTGCAGTGTTTCAACACTGGTACTTCAAGAAGGTGGAGTTTGCATAATCTCCCTGTGTCTGCATGGGTTTCTCTTCAGGTACTTTGCTTTCTTTTTCCATTAGTTTTATTAATTATTTGCATTATTCTGTGCTTCTCATTCATTTCTGTGTAGTATTTAACTTCTAACCATTTATGCTTGTTCTATTACATTTCATTTGTCTTGTGGGTGGTTCCCCAAGGGGCAGGGCCACCTACCTATAACCATTTGTGGGCTGCCCTCAGCCCTATAAAGGCTGAGCAAATAAGCAGTCCCTTGCGGTTCACTGAATGCACTGGAGCTAATACAGAATGTATTCAGACCCTTTAACATTTTTCTATGTTGCATGCACTACATTCTGAATGTATTGCAGTTCAGAGGAATCATTACAGAAAACCTGTGATAGACATCATGGTTCATAAAGGGAAAACGCACCAGTAATCATTTTAAATGTCTACTCTTCAGGGTTCATCGAGTATAGATTTACAGAACATATAGACTATTACAGAAGTACTAGGCACAATGAGACAGCCAATTCCAAGCTGGACACTTGTTCATTACTGGTAAACATTGTCATGCAATACCACATTTGACCTCAGGAAATTTGTTATTTCATCAGTTTGACTATGCAAGTTAACTTGCACCATTGATATAAATTACTATACAACTTTTAATGTTGCAATGACAGGCAATACACTGGCACTAGTGGTGATGCTGTATGTGAATCTGTGATGATAAGCCTCAGCACCAAATCTAAAGCCTCTTTACTACAAGAAAGAAAGAAAGGTAACTGATGCCTATATTAAATACTATTTTTGTGTGAGGTAATTTTCATTGAATCAGAAGCCCAAGTCAATTAATGTAGCCAAAAACTAATGAATCAATGTGCTCATAGTAAAACACTGACCCAGCTTATTTTGAAAATATCCTTTTGTTCATGGGTGTGGTATTTCCCAGTCTCATATCTTGCTGTACTTTTAGCCATTCTGAAGCAGTCAACACATTCCTTTGTCCACCTCTCCATTTTCCAAACCCACATTTTCTATGATAAGGTCACAGAGTTGAAACATATCCCAAAAGAAATAGAAACCCAGGAAATGACAGCAAGCAAATGTGCACAGTAACAGCAACACTGGGTTAGTCAAATGCTATTTATGAGCCAAACTGTATTGTTTGAACCAAACAAGGAAAATGTACTTCAACAAATTAAAACTGCATAAATATGAGGTAGACAAACAAAAGGTTTTGAGTTAGCTCAGATATAATGATTGAATAAATACACAAAATGATGCTTTTTGATCTGCCAATGTTTGATCTACAACAAGATCCTGCACACTGACCATACCATCTATTGGTACTTATCATTGCACTGACATTGCTCTGTGAAGCACAGGAATAGGGAAAGCTTTATCCACAAAAATAAAATACATTTTCTCAAATATTTTCTTTAATAGTTTAGTTCATTCTTTACTAAGCAATGCTACTAACATGTCATGCAAGTAGATAGCACAGCATTTTTGCTCAACCAAAAAAAAAAAAAGTTAAGTGCTAAATGTTTCTTCACTAACATGCAGAATGTGCCAAATACAGTGAAATACGTTTAACGCGAAAACGCTTAAGACGAAATATCGGTTAACACGAAATAATAGAATGGTCCCGACAAACTACTATGTATTTTCATGCATTTTTTTCTCTTAACACGAAACGAAAATCGCTTAACACGAAAAGATTTCCCTTCTGGGAATGAACAAAATATGGAAAACACCAGCCGCGCAGGCGAGATTTAAGAGGGGTGTGAAATGAAAGAGAGGTGGTTTCACGTGTTTCGTAGAAAGGAGGCTAACTTGGCTTTGAAATACCCTCGGAATAGCCTGTGACACGAGCCAATTTTGTTTATCTAAGCTACTTTCACCCTCCACCCCTACAAACGCCACACAAAAACATCTCATCTCTCATCAGTTGGCTTTGGAATTCGGTGACGAGTACATCGCGGTGTGAGTAAAAATCAGTGAGTTTGGTTCGCTTTTTTTTTCTATTTTAGAAGAATGTTTTTACGAGCACAATGGCAAAGAGCTCAGGGGGAAAGCAAACTGACATTTCGCTTAAAATGAAGATGGAGCTTCTTAAGGCTGTTGATCAAAAACAGAAGACGAAAACGGAAATCTGTAAAGATTTTGATATTGCTAACTCTACATTATCAACAATAATTAAAAAAAAGAGAGCAAATTACGGAAATGTTTGAATGGAGTAAGTTTAAGCCAGAGCGAAAACGGATGAGAACAGCCAAGCACGAGGATTTAGAGACGGCTTTACTTGTTTGGTTCAAACAAGTGAGATCTCAGAATGCTCCCATAACATAATATAAATTTGTAATATCCCTTAACACGAAATTCTTTTAACATGAAAAAATATTTCAGTCCCCTCAGTTTCGTGTTAAACGATTTTCACTGTAGTAGTACGACCTATATGACTGAAAACATTTTAGCTTCACTATACTTTTATTAGATTGGAAAACATAAGATTATCTGAAAAAGCATTTACATAAAAATCATTAAATGAAACTAGCTGCTTACTTAATATAAAAAGTTAAGTACGTTAAAACAGCAGCAAATATTTTCACTTTAAAAATAAAAGTCAAATTCATAATTTTATAATTAAAAACTTATTAAACTTATTAAAAACGTATTTAAAAATGTATTACATGTGCAACAGTATAGTCTTCAAGCAAGAACATGATGGTGTATATGCCATTCTTCACAAAATTCATTAAAATGACTTCATCAAGTTTTCCACTATTGCTGCTAATATCAAGAATGGTAGAAAAGTGTAGCTGTGAGTAAGTTTTAGTTCACACTAATACTGATAAATTTGAAAATATAATTTGTGTTTTAAAAATGTTCTATCCACACTAGCATTGTCAGATCATTTTCTAAGAGTTTGTCATCCAAAACACTTAAATCATTTTCTTTTGGGAATACATCATTTAATGAACTACATCACTGTTCGCCCTTGAATCCTTTTTAGTGACACCTTGCTTGACATTAATCAGCAATTTCCAAGGGACTTGAAATACCAGGGTATTTCATAATTATTTTATCTGCTCCTCAGCATTTCTATACCCTATAACCTGGCTATTCAATTACAAATTCTGTTGGGCCAGATTTTCAAACTAAGAAAATTAGCTGGGCAAGACATTTTCAGCAGCAGGTAATAACAAATTTTAAACCAACACAAATGAATGCATTGAAAAACAAGTAATTTTTATTCACTGTTTCCTTTTTAAATTTGGTCACATCTGACAAAGGCACATCATAAAGTGCACAAAAAACAATACAAAAGGTATAACTGAACAGAATCTGAGGAAGAAGAAATACTTTTTCCACTTTTGAAATAAAAAAAAAATAAACATTTTGGTCATATCTGACCTAGACACATCTCAAAGTGCATAAAATCAAAATAGTGCACAGTATTAGCAATAACATTTATCTACCTTTCAAAATAAAATAAATATTTTGGTCATATATGACCCAGGTACATCACAAAGTACATTTAACAGAATAACTATGAACAGAACTAACAATGCTATCAGTGCCCAAACCAATAAAAAGTGATATCGGTAACTAACACACATGAATACAATGTGTACTGCACACTGAGAGAGCATAGGTTCGCTTTAAATCACCATTTGTGTGATCAGCGGTGTCTTTTTTGTAAACAAAAAGGTGGCAGTATGCGTACATTGTGCATGGATCAAGTTTGAGGTACTGTGAAGGTATATAGAGGCAGAGAGTCATAGCGCTACGTTTTGTTTATTTAGTGAAAAAACATAATGTTAAAAATGTGAAATTGACAAATCGTCAAGTATAGCAATAATAATAATGCTTTACATTTATATAGAGATTAACTTACTTCTCAAAGCACTTTGTAAACTCCACATAAAGAGGACCCAAAATGCAAACCCATGATCTCCTTATTGTGAGGCAGCGGCACTAATATTGCTCCACCAGCATACATGTATTGTACTGTGTAATGCTGTGCATGATAGAGTAAAATTACAAACACTGAATTTCCGAAATTGAAGAATATTAACTGCAGGTTTATAATGAGCTCCACGTTCTACAAAAAAGATGTTATATAGTATCACAAAGTAATCAGTGTTTAATTTGATTGAATTTCAAAGAAAATTCCAAACTTTTTGCACGTTTTCATTAAATTAAGTCTTTCTAATTCATTCTTTGCTTTGAGTGTCAATGGCTGATTGTCATCCTCGTAACAGCCATGAATTGACAGAATTGATGCATGTGAGTGGAGGGCCAACCAATCATATGAAGAGAAGTGTGGAGACAGTGCTTATCAGTAACAAGGCTCTCAATGAAGTAATAATTAGATTAATTTGCAAAAACCTAAATTCACACTCATTTGATAAAAATGGAATACATCTAAAACTCAGGACACAATTGATTTTAGAATCATTTAATATGTAGTTGATGCCACGATCAGCAATCATGGCCGAGGACATGCTTTCTCCAAAAAAAAAAAATATATCACTGTATCACAGATTACTACCACCACTTCTAGACAGACAACAATGTGCTGTGCATTGTGGGTTTGGTTGAACATTGCTAGACTACACGGAGTGTTGCATTCATGGTTTGTACTACTGTATGTTCAGTTAGGTCCATAAATATTTGGACAGAGACAACTTTTTTCTAATTTTGGTTCTGTACATTACCACAATGAATTTTAAATGAAACAACTCAGATGCAGTTGAAGTGCAGACTTTCAGCTTTAATTCAGTGGGTTGAACAAAAAGATTGCATAAAAATGTGAGGGAAGGATGGCTTCTTTCTTCTGCATGGAGAGCTCCTTTGACCGCATGTTGTCTGTTCACAGCAAAATCTTCCACATGCAAGCACCACACCTCAAATCAACTCCAGGCCTTTTATCTGCTTAATTGATAATGACATAACAACGGACTTGCCCATACCTGCCCATGAAATAGCCTTTGAGTCAATTGTCCAATTAATTTTGAGCCCCTGAAATGAAGGGATTGTGTTAAAAAATGCTTTAGTTGCCTCACATTTTTATGCAATCGTTTTGTTCACCCCACTGAATTAAAGCTGAAAGTCTGCACTTCAACTGCATCTGAGTTGTTTCATTTAAAATTCATTGTGGTAATGTACAGAACCAAAATTAGAAAAAAAGTTGTCTCTGTCCAAATATTTATGGACCTAACTGTATGAAAGCCCACAAAATGTGTTTTCTCTGTTTTTCTTTGAATAGGCCGGCCCTATAACTTTTATTTCACCTACAAATTTCACATGTTTATTCACAATATCAGTGACTGCAAATAACACAAAAATAATAATGTAAAAATATTTACCTTAGAATAAGTAAGATTTAGGGTAAAATTGGAGGTTATTTCTGCACTCTTTGAATGGTTAGTCTTGTACTGATTATTGCTCTCATTTAAATAAAGCTAAACATGCCCACCACTTCAAAATATTGTTTTCAAACATGTTGTTTTCTAGTTCATATTTGACTTATAATATTAATTATTTCACACAGAAAATACATAAACTCTGCTTTGTGTTTCTTGCATCCCATCTGTGGTTGCAGGCAGGTAGGTAGAACTTTATTTGTCCCCAGGGGGAAATTTGGCTTTTTACAGAAGCTCTTTAAATAAATAGACGTGTGTAAATAAATAAATATACACGCACTCTTTGGTCTGGACACACACTGGATTTACCATAAAGCAAGAAAATTCAAAAGGAAGAAAAGTTCTGACTTGTGAGAGTGAGGCATCATGCAGATGTATTGCTGTTGGTATAAAGGAGTCCCAGTAGCATTTCTTGTGCTTCTACTGAAAAATTTGCTCGTTGAAAGTACTCAATGATAGTGTGTCAGAGAGAGGATGCTCAGCATTGTTGTTTGGTTTAAATTCTCTCCTTCATAACTATCTCCAGGGGTTCCAGAGTACATCCTATAACTGCACTTGCCCTTTTAATTAGCTTGTTGTTTCGGTGGACCTTTCTTGAAATTATATTACCAGCCCAGCACACCACAGTGCAAAAAATCACACTGGCCATCACTGAGTTATAGAAGATGTGAAGGAAGTCACTTCCCACATTAAATGAACACAGTCTCCTAAGGAAAGAGAACCTGCTCTTCCCTTTATTACATAGTTCCTCTGTGTTCTGAGACCAGTCCAACCTGTCATTAATGTAAACCCCTAAGTACTTGTAGGAGTGTACCACCTCTATATCCACTCATTGAAAAGTAACCAGACATAAAGGCTCTTTGGTGTGGAGAAAGTCAGTAAAACCAGTTCCTTGATTTTACTGATATTAAGATGCAGACAGTTCTCTTTGCAGCAAAAAAAAAAACTTTTCCACCTGACTACTAAACTTTGTCTCTTTCCTTTAATCAATATAACCCTTAAGTGCCGAATCATCTGAGAATTTCTGCAGGTAACATTATATGCTGTTACATTTATTGTCTGAGGTGTACAGAGTAAAGAGAAAAGGAGACAGGACTGTTCCTTGTGGTGCTCCACTGTTATTCATATCTATATCTAAGCACAGTCATTGAGTCTCACAAACTGCGATCTGCCCGACACGTAGTCCATTATCCAAGACACCATAGGCTCATCCACCTGCAAATCTCTGAGTTTACCCCTTAACAGGGATGGCAATATGGTATTAATGGTGCTGGAGAAATCAAAACACATAACAGTGCTGCCAGCTTTATCCAGGTGAGAATAAGCCTTGTGGGCCAGATACATAACTGCATCCTCTACTGAAATTTTGTTTGATAGGGGAAAAACTGCAGTGGGTTCAGGTGGTATACCACAATAGGCCTCAAATAGTCCAGGACCAGTCTCTCAAAGGTCTTCATGATGTGTGACGTAAGTGCCACTGGTCTGTAGTCATTAGGTGAAGAGGCCTTCTTTGTAACAGGAACAATGCAAGATGTTTTTCACATCAGTAGCACTTTCTGAAGCTTTACGGACATACTGAACAGGTGACAGATGACACCAAAAAGTTTGTCAGGACAGGCTTTAAGAAACTAGAGGACTAACTACATCTGGTACCGCAACTTTTCCTGTGAGCAGCTTCCTCAGTTGTCTCCTAACTTGGCCTTCAGTTACGGATAGTTCACACTGATAGTCAGAAGTGGACTTGTCACTGGCCATTCCAGATGATTATAAGTATAGGGTGGTCCAGATCTAATTATGCAATTTTCATTACGCTATAACTTATTAAGTTTATTACATAGAAAATCAACTAAAAAACCCCGCACCATCGAGAAGTGTGCGAGCTGACGGCATGGAGAATCGTCTTTGCACCGAACTGGAATCATCCCCGCATAAGTCAAAGTCATCTAGACAATCTGGATCTGCATAATTAAATCTGGACTACCCTGTATATCTTATTTCTGTCAGCACTGCTGGTAAAACCCAGACAGGCTCTGGTAACCATTCCCATACCGTCAACACCTGTATAAAATTTTTTTATAACATTATTCAGTTTTACCTCTGCTTGAGGCATACTATATCTATTTTTCGGCACTTAATAACAAAGTAGCTTTTACAGGAAAGACTAACTTGGTTAATTTATGTACTGTAAACTTCGATGTCAGCTAAAGTATAATACACTGAACAAATATGCTTAGTTCACATAATTTTTAAAAAAATATATTTACATCATGTTTGTGGAATAAATTATCTGCTTTATTAATAGTAGCTTTCATAAAACCAGTAAGAATGTTTATATATATTTACACATATATATATACACACACACATTATTTATATATATATATACACATGTATGTACACATATATATACATACACACACGCATATACATAAACATGTATGTAAATCCAGTGAAATAAATGTGCTCTTGTAATTGATGCTGACTGCATTATTCATGACTGATATACCAAATACTGTTCAGTAAAAAAAAATGTATATAAACATCCTGGGCTATTGCCAGTTGTCAAACTTGTTACCTTTGGTGCTCAATATGCAAACCTTAAGTTTAATTTTTTTTTACTATAGCAGATATTATAAAAGTTTTGTAATATGCCAGAGGAACAGTGATATTTGTATTGCCAGTGATTCCAAATATTTAGCTCTTTTCAACTTAAACCATAAAAAACCCCAGCTACGACAGCTGCTGATTATATGATCTTTTATTAACTAACATTCACATGTATGTGTTTGATGTTTTTCATTATGTTATGCTTTATTAGCTCACAGCTGTCATAATATATACCTTACCATCACCAGGTGTTCTAGCATCATTTTATTTCTGAACTTTTCTACTGTATTTTACCGTTTGTTGTTTTATTGCTAAATATCTTTGCTAGGAATAATACAACAGTATTTGATGAGTTGCCAGGAGATTCCAAATAAGCATTACACATTTATCAAAGGTCCATTAACCAAAAATAAATGACACATGTATTAATTATTTATAAAGTATATATTAAGAACACTAAATATAATACCACCACCAAAAGAAAAAATATCAAACCTGCAATCAGCAATAATAATAGAAATTATAACAGGCCACAGAAAGTGGAACACAAGTCAGTCAGTACTCAAAGTACAGTACAAATTTGATAAATTTGGTTTGTACTGCACAAAATACCATATATAAGTACAATATATTTAAAAATAATACACAACACAATATTTTGAAAGAATGATAAACTACTATGGATTAGTTTAATAATTCATTATATAGATAATTCATAATATTGTCTAAATCAATGACCTAACATGACCTTCATAAACCTATTTAAACCAATTCACGTTTGTGGAAGCTGAAGGCTATCCTGGTAGCACTGGGTGCAAGGCAAGGAATAATAAATTAATAAATTAAATCTATAGGTACATATTTGACAGTCAGCTGAAACACTAACAGAAAGGTATGGGCAACACAGTGCTATAAAGAGACACACTGCTGTCTCATAACATTTTGATCTTATTTCAGTTTCAAGCTTGGCATTCTGCATCAAGTATGTGTTTCCTCTTTGCGCTTCTGCTATATTTTTGCTTCTATGTATTGTAAAATAATTGCAGATGCACACCTATTAAAGAAATTAACAAGCATGTAACTACAACATTGCTTTCAGAGCTACTTGGAAAGCAGCATGTATGCAGACAGCTAGACACAACTAAATGTTAAAACAGTTTTTGATTTGTAGCTCAACTGTTTTCTGTAGTTTTCATGACCTCCTTACATTTGAGTGGATTTTCACTAGAAGCTGCTTTACTTATGCATTCCATATACAGGTACATTTAGTTAGGTCAACTGGTAACACTAGATGGACAAGGTGTTTGACTGTGAAAATGTGTGTGTGTGTGTGTGACTTCTATGGTAATAATAATAATAATTCCTTGCATTTATATAGCGCTCTTCTCACTACTCAAAGCGCTCAGCAATTGCAGGTTAAGGGCCTTGCTCAAAGGCCCAACAGAGCAGAGTCCCTTTTTGGCATTTACGGGATTCGAACCAGCAACCTTCTGATTGCCAGTGCAGATCCCAAGCCTCAGAGGGATACTTGTTGCTCAAGGAGTTCTAAGTATGGTCTGAAAAAACAATGGTTT
This sequence comes from Polypterus bichir lapradei, assembly GCA_026402145.1. Taxonomy (NCBI): domain Eukaryota; kingdom Metazoa; phylum Chordata; class Cladistia; order Polypteriformes; family Polypteridae; genus Polypterus; species Polypterus bichir. Next base: position 5,819,176 of record JANRMT010062834.1, read on the forward strand.
CTTTAGATACTGAACTGAAAAAATGTGTTCAAAATAAAATGACTTTGAAAGCTAAACATCACACTGTTATTTGGGGTAGGTTTGAGGAAACATTGTGGTAACTAGTGAGCAAGAGTTAATCTTACAACAAACTAGCAAAATACCCGCGCTTTGCAGCGTTGAAGTAGTGTGTTAAAGAAGTAATGAAAAAGAAAAGGAAACATTTTGAAAATAACGTAACATGATTGTCAATGTAATTGTTTTGTCACTGTTGTGAGTGATGAGTGTTGCTGTCATATACAGGGTGGGCCATTTATATGGATACACCTTAATAAAATGGGAATGGTTGGTGATATTAACTTCCTGTTTGTGGCACATTAGTATATGTGAGGGGGGAAACTTTTCAAGATGGGTGGTGACCATGGTGGCCATTTTGGAACCAACTTTTGTTTTTTCAATAGGAAGAGGGTCATGTGACACATCAAACTCCTGCAGTGTTGCTATCAGTGTGTGAAGAGTGGGAGAAGAGGGTTGCACTGACAATCCAACACAATGGGCAGCACATTGAACACATTTTATAAGTGGTCAGAAACTTGTAAATAACTCATGAAAGAATAAGGTTACGTTAAAACCAAGCACACCATTGTTTTTCTTGTGAAATTCCCAATAAGT
>JANRMT010062834.1:5837525-5860268 GCA_026402145.1 Polypterus bichir lapradei
GAAAAAAAACTTGAGAGGTAATTAGCTAACCTGAGTAAACCTATAAAATGGCTGTTAAACTGGTGGTGATGATAAATTTACAGAATGTGAAATGCTTGTTTGCACAATTATTAAAAAAACAACAATTCAACACTCTTCAAAAGTACTCAAAAAAATAAATAAAAAATCATTAAAACTAAAATATAGTAACTTGACACATATACAGATTGCTACAAAAGGCAAATTTAAGTATTATTAAACAGAAACATCAACAAGATATGTAAAACTTAATATAAAGAAAATATTATATTTTCAAAATCTAAAGTGATAAAACATACCATAAAAATGTAAATGACTTAAATTTTCTCTACTTTGAATTTGCTCAAAAATACATTACTGTACATCTAAGCTACAGTGTGGTTATATTAAGTGCTGTAAGTCATTGGCATTAAATTTAGATGTTCAAAAGAAATGAAGATTTAATCCACTAGATCTGTAAAACTTTAGGTGTTTGTATGACAAGTCACATCTGGCCTGTCCTCTACTATAATGAGTTTAATGAAAGCAAATATTTTATTCGCTGAAGTAAAGTTTAACTTTTAAAGCCTAAACAATGACAAACACTGCATGATGGATTGTGTATTTACATACTTGGTTAAAGTGAATTTGACATCAAATGCTTTCAGCCTAACAATGGCAATGGACTCATAATCCTGAAGGTTAAGTGGATGGTTTTGACTGCCTTGAAAATGAAATGGTGTGTATAGCTTAACAGAAAGTAAATGAAGCTAAAGAACAGAGAGTCAAAAATTAACCCTATTCTCTGCTGTTAGATAAATGATGGCTGGTCTCCCTTCTGATTTTTCTTTCACAAACATTGGTGTGCACAGTTCACTAACAACTCTCTCTAAATTGATAAACATATAAAACAAACAACACTTTTTAAGCAAGAAAAAAGAGCATTTCATTGAAGAAATTATGACAAGGGGCATTTAGGGTCTTTTTTATTATTATAAACCCCTCATACTCCATAAGTTCATGTGAAAACACTTTGATACACAGGACTGACTATTTGTTTAAAAATACAATATACAGAATAGTAGTACTTGTAGAATTTTCCCCACATTGATGCAACTCACCAAACTTTCATACCTTTGAACAAATAACTTCATGTCTAATTTAGAAGGCAACTAACTACTGAACAGGAGTTGACATTGTACTGACTATTAGATGGCCATTTATGAAATGCATGAATTTATTGTTGTTTTTACATTTTTTTTTCTCCCACTGCATGTTATCATGTACTACATCCAGGGTGTTTGATCTATGCACTTAAATACTTAATATGCTTTATGCAAAGTTTGCTAAATTTAATTAAGAATACTATAGTATGGCTTCTTAATAACTAACTAATAGCATTGTACTGCCCGTAAAACACATATATCTATTATGTAGCAGCATGTTAAAGAATGCTGTGTGCACTATGAAAATTCTGTTAAATTCATGTTCGTACTACTCTGACAGTTCCTGAAAAGCCATGATCCAGGGTGGAAAATGTATCCCTCAATGGGTGATGCAGGGAAATGGCACACCATAGTAAATTTCAAAATGTTTGCTACTTCTTGCCCTGGCACCATCATGAAAATCAGGGATTGCACAAATATTCCTGCGGCATGCCTCTGTATAAGACACACTAAGAACTGCCATAGGAGGGATACTTATTATTGATCATAGAATAAGGAAAATACATTTCAAGCTCTTATTGCTATGTAGACAGCTACAAATTGTTTTGCATATATGGATATATAGATCATATCTTATCATTTTTCAAAGATTACTGTGTGAAACCGGCATCTTGTGGCACTGTATGAAAGCAATCTTCAGATTCAAATATGTTTAAAAAAAAAAAAAGTGTGCATATCTGCAGGAAGTAATTATATTGTCTATAAAGAACTTGCATGAGAAATGTTCCTTGAAAGCCATATATTAAAAACTGATAAAGAAAGATTTTTTTCTCAGCCCTTAACTTGCAGCTTTCTAATGTAGTTTAAAACTCTTGTTATAAGCCAAGTGGTTCAATGAGTGAACAACTCAAATGTGAGTATTGGAAAAACAGGAGAAACACAACCCAGGGTTTAAAGCAAGACAGACAGTGAGACAATGGCAGTGCTTGTTAAAAATAATTTAACTTTAGTAAGTGAGCAAGCATTCATACCTGTATAGTTAGGCCCTCAGAGGGAGAAGGATTTACTTTCTGTTCAGTTTCCTACTTTTGTGTTTGTTTAAATAATATTTTTTCAATTAATTTGCATTTCGCCTTCTTGTGAGTTGAGGAACTGCTTTATTTTGACTCCTTTAACTTGCAGGGCATTTTAAGCATGTTGCATATTTTAAATATTGGCATATAGAAAGCAGTACAACTTCTCATTAGAAAAAAACATGAATGTGAATAAAAAAATTACATTTTTGAAAAGAAAGGGGAAACACAGGGGAAACAAGGGTATGTAGAAAAAAAGCATGAAGACATGGTAAGTGTCTGCAAATTCAACAGTGACAAATCCCAGGCTCTTAGCATGTGTTGCAGTAACTACTGTACACTTCACTTTAACACCACAGCAGCCAATCTTCATAAATTATTACAAAATAACCTCATCAGTAATATACATTTGAAGCTATCATTTTAACAAAAAGGCATGGTGGTGCAGTGATTAACCCTGCTGCAACACAGAGGGTGCTGTCTCATTTTTGTCCGATATAGAATTCTAGCTGCTCAACAGTCCTGCGTCTTTTTAGTCATATTTTTTATTTCATGATGCTCCAAATGTTTTTAATCAGTGAAAGGTCTGGAATGCAGGCCAGCCAGTTCAGTACCCAGACTCTTCTACTACAAGGCCATGCTGTTGTAATAAACGTAGTATATGGCACTGTGGACTGTGTTCACAGACAATGATTTCTGGAAGTGTTCTTGAACCCATGCAGTGATTTCTATGACAGAATCTTGAATGATTTTAATGCAGTGCTGCCAGAGGGCCCGAAAATCTTGGGCATCCAATTACTGATTTCTGGCCTTGTTCCTTGTGCACAGAGGTTTCTCCAGATTCTCAAAATCTTTTGATGATTATATACTGCAGATGATGAGATATTCAAAGTCTTTATGATTTTATGTTGAGGAACATTATTCTGAAATTGTTCCAAAATTTCTAGAAGCGGTTTTTTTGGCAGACTGGTGAACCCATGCCCATCTTTATTTCTGAGAGACGCTGCCTCTCTAAAATGCTCTTTTTATACCCAATCACGTTACTGACCTATTGCCAATTAACCTAATTAGTTACAAAATATTCCTCCAGCTATTTATTTTAAGTACCACTTACTTTTCCAGCCTTTTGTTGCCCCGTTCCTAACTTTTTTGAGACATGTTGCTGCCATGAAATTCACAATGAGCTAATATTTTTCATGAAATAGTAAAATACCTAATTTTCAACATTCGATATTCTATATTCAACTGTGAATAAAATATGGGTTTATGAGATTTTCAAATCATTGCATTCTATTTTATTTACATTTTACACACTGTCCCAACTTTTTTGGCATTGAGGTTGTATAAATGCATTGAACAAAGGAAGTTCAGTGACACTCAGTCAGTACTAAAATTAAGTTAAAAAACAAACAGCACACATTTGACTTCAAGACTGGAATCACAACAGGACACACGCATCAGAATAGCTGAAAACAGACAAAATTTAAGTTTTGTACTAACCTAGTTAAAGGTCATACCTAAACCCAAAAGACACGTTACGGTAGGTCCTGAAACAACAGTTCACCATTGAACACCTATCAATGTTTACAAGGTAAAGCAGGTCTGTAAGGAAGAGTGGGTTACAATTCCTTGATGTAAAAAGCTGATACACTGTATTCAATTACAGGAACCACTTGATTGCAGTCATTGAGAGGTAAAGGTGGTACAAGCAGTTATCAAGCGTAAAGCGGCAAGATTCTTTTTACATAGTGCCATTTGATGTTGGGTAACTTTATTCCTATTCTTTTACAAGTTTATTCCTTTATGAGATTTTTTTGCTGCAAAAATAAAAATTAGACCTCAATTTTCCTAACTTTGTTTTCTTCATATACTGTCTGGCCTGAGTTGACAGACAGACTTGAAATCAGTTACTGAGAGAATGATATGAACTCCACATAGGAAAAATGCCAGAAAGGGCTTAAGAGTTGTTTAACACAGGTAAAACTTTAAGGTCTGGGATGTAAGTAATCAACAGTGCATATATCTGATAATGTCACTTTTACTTCTAACAGATGATAGTGGTTGGAGGGGTCCTGCACATCTCTCACCCAGGGATTCCACAACAACTACAGATAGGCTGTCATGTTTCTTCATTTTTTCTACTTATGTGCAAAGCAAAAGCTAATAATAAATACTCTGTAAATATAACTTGATGCAGAAATTATTCCTCTATTTATCACAGGTTTATTAAAAATACACTATTAATAAAGTATGCATGATTCACTTTTTCAGGAGAAATATTTCACCAAGCACAGTGCAATAAAAATGTAATTGTAGTTCTCTATGTTAGTAATCTCACATTAACAAAAGCTTGACAATTATTGTGAATTGTTATTGACTTTCCTCTATTCCTTTTCTCTTTCTGGGATCGTGTTATGGTATTTGATGTCACTGCTTCACTGCCAAGCTGCTACTCCTTTCCATGCAAAGATATAATAAAAATATTGGGGGGGACAGGGCTTTTGCAGCTACTGCCCCTCGCCTGTGGAACTCTTTACCTCGTTACATAAAGTAGTCGTCTACAGTTGAACTGTTTAAAACAAGATTAAAGACTCATTTCTATTCACTTGCATTCAGTGACATTCAGTAATACTGATGGTTTCCTCATTGTGATTATATAACATTACTTTTATTTATTATGTATTTTATTTAGGTTCTTATATTTTATTTCTATTTATGTTATTTATTTGTTTTCTTTTATTCTATTATTGTAAAGCACTTTGACCACAGCATTCCTATGTTGTTTTAAATGTGCTATATAAATAAATTGACATTGACATTGATAGTGTTGGAATTAATGGGATTCAATATGCTTATTAATATCATTTTCAGCACGTACTTGTGAAATTTTTTAATTAAAAGACAGAAACAAACAAGAATAAAGAGTAGTTGTCTCCTGTAGAAAAAAAGAACCAATGGGCAAGCATTTATCAATCACATCACTACAGTTTTAGTGATAGCTTTTAGCCTGTTCTCTACAAGTTTCATATACTTTTCTCCAGGGCATATTCTTTCAACAAATTCCTTGCTGTTTTAGTTCAACAGCAGAGGCAAAATAAAAGACACACACACATATAGACACATAATTCCTTAAAAGACTTGCTACTTGAGTTGTGATACAGAAACATTGTTAAAATAAAGTAATTAAAAGAAAAGAGTCATAGCCCAGGGGCATTTCTTTTTTTTCTCTCAAAAGGTATTTTCCGTTTTTTTCGAGAAGCAAAATCAGAAGATTATAATTACAAAACAAAGTATTTTCATTCAAAGCAAAAGATTATAAAGGAATGTTTCATAAATATTCATTATCCTTAATAGTTGCTGGATAGATGATACACTGTAATTAAAATAAAGCAGACCACCAATATGGAAGCACACAAACTTATTAAACTATTATATTTTTTTTACAGTTATTACACACCTTATCAAAAATTTCGCTCTTAGATGCGCGATTTGAAAAGTCTGTGGCATCTCACAGCTGCCTTTACGCCACTTTGCTAGGTATCATTACCATAATCTTTACACTTCACTGCACTTTCTTTGAATCCTAAATAAAATGTAAGAAGAAAACAGAAGATGTCATCTTTGTGGTATGCTGACAAAATGAGCTTGAAATTGGATATGACCCTTTCAACTAAGGGCATCAAACTTGCATTCATGCCAATTCAGAGGTGACAGGAGGTCATTTGTATTAAATAAATTCATCTGGTGGATCGCCTGGTGTCCACATCACAAAAGTATGATCACAGCTGGCATTGTATTTCTCTAAAGAGGCCAAGTGGGTTCATGATAAACACTCTAGGAATGGAGAATGAACTAAAACTTTAAGCTTTCGAGACTAAAACTGTACAAGTTGATCCATTGAGAAAATTTAGCACCTGCAAAGTTTGTAGAAAAATAAAAAGATTTTTTATACCATAACTAAACTTTACGATTTAAGGCTGGAATAAACGTTCCTTTTTTAAACTCAAAGTCCATCCAATGAAAAGTAGTAAAAAGGATAGAAAATAAAACCTTACAGTAATTCAATATAATTTGCTTGTTACTTGAAAAACTGCTATATACTGTAACTTGCAGTATATTAAATATCTCTTCTACAAATCATGCAAATACTGCAGCTAAGTTCATCTAAAAGAATTTTCTGAAAGCGTATATACTATATAGCGTATACAGACAAATCAAGGTAAGATGTAAATATTTTCAGCTATAAAAAAATTTCTAAAAGTCGAGATTTAAATTTTTTTTTATATGTTTATTTTTTTTTTTTTTTTACCTAAATACGCGGAAAGCTTTACAAAGTTTACCTTTCAGATAGTTATAGAATCAAAGAAATCACTACTTAAATCCCTTGAGCATTATCAATGATACATTTAGACATTCTAAAGTAATAACTAAAGAAGAACAGTCACCCTAATTGTTACCCAGTGTGGCATGGTGGTTATGCTTTTTTAATTAGTTATTAAAATATCTGTGAACAACTATAATGTTTAAAATGTAATTTTGAAAGATACATTGAGTATAGGGTTCTGTAATACATATAATAACAGCATAACATTTTCTCATTAAAACATCTGCCCCAATTTTTTTTTTTTAAAAAGTGCAAAGGTCTTACCTCAGGTAAAATTTCAAAAAAGGAATGGAACCCAGACATTCATTAATACAATCTTTATAAATAGCTAGCTAGACAGACAGACAGACAGACAGATAGAGTACTCACCACACTGAAACATTATAAAGTATTGCTATTAATATGGAAAAGACCCAGTAGCAATTCTTGACACACTTCTGTTGAATAATATATTGGCCAAAATTACTCAAAAATAGTGTTTCATAGACAAGATGTGTAATTTTGTTCATACTCACCATCACCATTACTTTTTATCTTCGTTCTCTCCTCCACTAATACCTTCAGTAGGTTGAGAGTGCATATCATAACCATGCCTACCTTCTTAATTTGCTAATTGATTTCATTGGCCTCGACATGATGTTACTAGCACAGCACACAACCCAGTACACAATTACAATGGCCATCACAGTGATAGAACATAAAGGATGTCACTGCCCACATTAAAAGAACATAGTTTCCTAATAAAAAAATCAATAACGCTTTTGGTACTGCAAAAGTGCATCTTTTATTCATATACTACTATCTAAGAAGAACTTAGCAAATGCTTCTTTTGGTCTTAATAACACCTACAAAGCATCACTAAAATGATTATTCACCTCAGTTTAGTTTGGCATACTAAGAGCCTGTGATAAGCTGGTAAAATTACTTGTATATAAGTCTTATACCGATATATGCAATATCAAGAGAAATATGTCTCACTTAAATGACCATTGACCATTCCAAAGTGAAATTAGTTTATTCAGCCATATTGCAGAGATGGATTGCCACAGCTTGTCCCTAAGCCACTCCTGTGTTGTCTTTGCTTTGTTCTTAGAGTCACTGTCCATTTGGAAGGTAAACCTTCACCCCAGTGTACAATCCAGATCACTCTGGAGCAGATAATTATTAATCTCATACTATGCTCTGTTCAGCTTTCCCTCAACTCTGTCTAGTCTGTCAGTCCCTGAATATATCCTTGCACGAGAGAGAGGGGTTGCAAGCTTGCACTGATACACTGTGTTGCCGTACCCGCCACAAAAGGCTATTTCAATATAACGTTCATAACGTTCATAACACGTATGACATAAAAGTCTAGTTAGAATGAGCATCATGTATTATATTTACATTATTATAATATTAAATTAGCAAAATACCCGCGCTTCGCAGCGGCGAAGTACTGCTTTTAAATTTTTATTAAGAAGAAAAGTAAACCTTTTTAAACTGAGAATATACCAATAATTATTTGTTAAGGATCTCTTTGTATACCACGTTGTCAGTTCAGCACTCCAGTTGTAATATGACCAAGCTGTGCAAGCTTACTCTTGAGCATGCAACGTATAGTTGGCCATGTGAAAAGCAATCTTGCCTCAAATCAATGGCAACCTTTTGTAGGGTCTGTCCCCTGAGACTTATTAATTGTCATCGCGAAGCAGAGCCTCACTGGAAATTGGAGGCATTTGAATTGAAACAGGAGATCAGAGGGTATAACGAGGATGTGAGGAACAAAAACTCTCTCCCCTGAGCAACTGCCAGTAAAAATAGTTGCCTCAATTAGGTTCTTTTGCAGACACGTGGCCTGAAGTCTCGTGCAGTTACAATGTTTCGGTGGCTGTAAGTTTTTCAGTAACATTATTGGTGTCCAAACCTTCAAAATTAGATTATGCTCAGGAGTGCCTGGAGGATTCAGAGTGTGGAGAAACTCTAGCGACAGCGTTGTAGTATTAACTTGTGGATTTTTCTGTGAATATTTGGCAGCTGCATCACGAAGTTGTTTCTGCAAGACCGCGTTAGCTGCGGAGCTCAGCTCAGAGCGAAATGAAGTGAATGAAATGAGGTGAATGGGAGGGGAGATGATGACGTGACTCCCCCACCCGCCTTAACTCTCAATCCCTCCACAAACACACAAACACAGTCTCTCGGATCTCAACTCTCCTTTATATAAATCAGTAAAGGAGAGAGGACTAAACACTAAGGAAAAAGAACGGCAAGACCGCGTCAGCTGCGGAGCTCAGCTCAGAGCGAAATGAAGTTAATGAAATGACGTGAATGGGACGGGAGATGATGACATGACTCCCCCACCCGCCTTAACTGTCCATCCCTCCACAAACACAGTCTCTCGGCATGACTTTATTACATCAAATAATCTGGATTTCTTCTTCATCACTGAGACTTGGATTTTAAATGGTGACTCTTCATGTTTTACTGACTTGGTTCCATCAGGTTATTCATTTTTAAACTCTCCTCGTTTGACTCGTCGTGGGGGGGGGGGCATTGCCACTGTTTTTAAAAGTATGTTCTTGTGTCGGAGCCTTACAAGGGATCCGTTTAGCAGCTTTGAACTTCAATTTTTCGAAGTGTGCAGCTCCCCTTCTTTGTTGTTTGCCGTGGTTTATAGACCTCCTATAATTAATGATACTTTCATTTCTGAATTCTCTGATCTCCTGGCTGATATCACCCTCTCCCATGACAAAATATTTATTGTTGGTGACTTCAACATTCACGTTTGTTGTCAATCGAAACCTTTGGTCAAAGACTTTTTATCACTATTGGACTCATTTGATTTTATACAGTATATTAATACGCCAACTCACTCTCTCGGTCACACCCTTGATCTCGTTCTTACTCGTGATATTTCAGTGAATAGTATTGATTTATGTGATGTTTTTCACTGATCACTTTTCTGTAATGATGGATCTGAATATTATTGTTGATCTCCCGACTAATAGTTGTCCCCCACGCTGCTCGCGCTTTTTAAATTCTTCTACTATTTCTGATTTTAAAACCATTTTCTCTAATCTTTATATGCATGACCAAAATAATGATATCGATGACTCTGTCGTAAAATTTAATTCCTCCTGTGAAACGGTTTTAGACCCAATTGCTCTGCCCAAGATACGCAGTAATAAGGTAAGACCTGCTCCCTGGCTAAATGAAACTACGCGATCACTGCGCCGCGCCTGTCAAACTGCTGAACGGCGTTGGAAAAAAGATGGACTGACTATCTCTAAACAGATTTTCAGGACTTCTCTTTTCAATTTCCAGGCTGAAGTTAAGAAATTGAAACATGACTTCTTTGCCGATTTAGTATCCCGCCATTCAAAAAATCCTAGGGTTTTATTTAATTCAATTAATGCGGCCATTCACCTTCATTCTACGTTGGGGTTAAATAGCACTGTTCATTCATGTGAGCAGTTTCTATCATTCTTTGTCAGCAAAATTGATACTATCCGCCGTGGCATTGTTCAAACTAGCTATGAACTTCCTACTGTTAATCATGACATTGTTCTAGATTCCTTTGATCAAGTCTCACTTTCAATGCTAAAAAGAACTATTGACACCCTTAAACCAGCTTCCAGCCCCCTTGATATTGTACCACCACGTCTCTTAGTGGAAGCCTTTGATGTGTTGGGCCCATCTTTACTAGCCATTATACAGTAAATGATTCTATTAGTTCGGGGGTTGTGCCGTCATTTTTTAAACATGCTGCAGTCCGTCCCCATCTAAAAAAGGCAGGATTAGATCCTGGAGTTTTAACCAACTTTCGTCCAATTTCCCAGCTCCCATTTCTGGCTAAAATACTAGAAAAAATTATTTATAATCAATTGGTCAATCACCTTAACTCCAATAATTTATTTGAGACCTACCAATCTGGTTTTAGGCGTTATCATGGTGTTGAAACGGCACTCCTGAAAGTGTTCAATGACATCTCTCTTATTACTGACTCAGGTGATGCGGCAGTCCTTGTCCTCCTTGACCTGTCCGCTGCCTTTGACACCATTGACCATGAAATATTGCTGTTGCGGCTCGAACATCTTGTTGGGCTTAAAGGGGCTGCTCTTACCTGGGTCAGGTCATATCTAACTGGTAGGCACTTTTCAGTGACTTTAAATCCCTCTTTTTCATCTACTGTTCCTCTTAAATATGGTGTCCCTCAGGGATCCATTTTAGATCCTATTTTATTCTCTATATACCTTCACTCTATTGGAGCGATTTTTAGGAAATTTAACATTTCTTTTCACTGCTATGCTGATGTTACTCAGGTTTATATTACCGTCTGCAACTCTGCAACAAATCAACTCCACAATTGTCTGTCTGAACTAAGATCCTGGATGGCCGATAATTTTCTTGATCTAAATCAAAATAAAATGGAGGTGCTTATAGTGGGTCCACCAACTAAAGCCCAAATTGGTCTTGGACTTCTCGGCTCTTTCTCTGCCTTTTCCAAACCTCAAGTCCGCAATCTTGGTGTTCTTTGATAGCAACCTCTCTTTTGAGAAACAAGTAAATTCTGTTGTCAAGAGTTGCTTTTTCCAACTTCGTCTATTAAGTAAGACAAAGCCTTTTTTATCTTCTAAAGATCTTGAGAAAGCTACTCATGCTTTTATTTTTTCTCGCCTCGATTATTGCAATTCGCTGTATTCTGGGATTAACAAATCTCTGATACACAGGTTACAGCTGGTCCAAAATGCTGCTGCTCGCCTTCTGGTTGGGGCAAGGAAGTATGACTCTGTTTCTCCTATTTTAGCTTCTTTACACTGGCTGCCTGTCAGTTTTCGAATTGATTTTAAAATCTTGCTGCTAGTTTTTAAATCGTTACATGGGCTTGCTCCTGCCTATTTATCTGAACTGTGTGTTTTACACCAGCCATCCACAGTGCTTAGATCTTCTGGTCAGTTGTCTCTTGTTGTCCCTCGTACCAAATGTAAAACCAAGGGGGACAGAACCTTTGCAGCTGCTGCCCCTCGCCTGTGGAACTCTCTACCTCATCATATAAAGGAGTCGTCTACAATTGAACAGTTTAAAACAAGATTAAAAACTCACTTCTTTTCACTTGCATTCAGTGACCTTCAGTAATACTGATGGTTTTCCTCTTTGTGATCATATAACATCATTTCTATTTATTATCTATCTTATTTTATGTTCATATATTTTATTACTATTTATGTTTTATTGTTTATTGTTTTTTCTTTTATTCTATTATTGTAAAGCACTTTGGCCGCAGCATTACTATGTTGTTTTAAATGTGCTATATAAATAAATTGACATTGACATGACAAACGCCAGCGGCAGCGTGTCTATTAACTTAATTTAAAGTTAAGCTTTACACCTTGCTTTCCTATTCGTTTGCATAAGCACAATCCTTCACCAGCAATTTTAACTCCGTTACAGCAATTTTAGCTCTGTTACAAAGTGATCAAAAGTCTTGTTTATACCCTGCATCTTCTCATTAAACTTGTATATCGCGAATATCGTATTCGTCGTAGGCATGACAAATGCCAGCAGCAGCGTGTCTATGCAAACTATAGCGAATTGGTTCAATTTACCACATTTTTTACACTTCCTTTAGCTGGACATTGACTTTTTCCACCGTGTGCTTTGTTTCCGCAGTAGCTGCACTTATGAATACGCTTGTATGCGTCACTCGCTTCATAATCTTTTGCCGCCGTCTCAATTGTGTAATGCGTTTTTTGTTCCGCGCTCTTTGGAGGTCTTGCTTGTTCTCTGCGTACTGCATTCAGAGTCAGTTCACGTGAGCCGCTCGGAGTACATGCATCGAAGGTTCTCAGCTGTGCTTGTGCTATCTCGTGCGATCTTGCGATGTCCACGGCTTTATTTAATGTTAGCTAAGACCCGGCACTTAAAAGTTTCTCTCGCACTTTCGCTGAGTTTGTGCCAAACACTAGTCTATCCCTGACCATCTCATCTTCGTTTGCATAAGCACAGTCCTTCACCCGCGAATATTTAGCGGCAGCGTGTCTATTGGATTGCTGCTGACGGACGGCCTTATATGGGCAGGCACTCAATTACGTGGGAGGTGTGATGATGCGGGACGCAACTCCGCCTCACACAGCGACCGAGCTGCAGGCTATGGCCTTATATATGTACGTAAGTAGGTTCCAGTTATGACCGTTACGCGTAGAATTTCGAAATGAAACCTGCCTAACTTTTGTAAGTAAGCTGTAAGGAATGAGCCTGCCAAATTTCAGCCTTCTACCTACACGGGAAGTTGGAGAATTAGTGATGAGTGAGTCAGTCAGGCAGTGAGGGCTTTGCCTTTTATTAGTATAGATTTATTTGCTATACCCCAATAGCATTAACTTTATTAGTAGGAAAAAGTACAACTAAGCTACCATATCAAAACATTACACCAACATGTGAAGTACAACAGAATACCATAAAACAGTTGACTGCAATTCCAGCCTTCTTAATTAACTTGTGATAAAATTCCACATTATTTGACCATGTAATGCACCAATACAAACAATGACGAGATGAAGCAGAATATAAGAAAGTACTTTTGCTAAACGTACTGAAATAGTAAATTATCCAAAATTAAAATGTCCTGAATCTTGGTGCACAACACCTTCCTTTCTAAGCTTTCTGACTTGAACTACCCTCCTTATTGTTTAGGTCAAAATATTTACTGTGTCTTTTCATGCGTCAGGAAATCTATGTTCATTTTAGTTACTGTTTGTGAAAATGCTGGCTATATTTCCATTCTGCTTGGATGATCATGAAGACTTTAGCTCAGCATAAGCAGGCAGAAATCTGTAGATTAGCCAAAATGGCTTCTGAAAAATGAAAAAATATCTGAAGCTCCCTGTTTCTAAACTTACACTAACTATGGAATAATAGTTACCTCATCAACCAAAGGCTACACTAATAACAACCAACCAAAATGTCCAAGGCACAATACAGACATTACTGTTACTAACTGTTCCCACACTATGGTTTGATGCACTACTGACCAATAAATGGAAGTGTGCACAAACTTTCTATCTTTCATTTTAAAACACATAATTGCATTATAAGAAAACCAGTAGTCTTGCTGAGCCAGATGTATCGTCTGGAAACAATTGCTCACTGAGTACCACATTTCTAAACCAATCCTACAACACATGAATGTAACGCTCAAATTAGGGGTAGTGACTTTGAACTGTAAAGAGCAGAGGAGCTCTTGCTAACCTGGTCTGACAAAGAGCAAGCTTCTGATTATAATGAATTGTTTATTACCAAAAAGACTGCTAAGAAGACCTCTATCAACCAACTGCAGGTATTAAAAATAAAAGTAAACTGTTGCAACGGAAAAATCTTTCTGTATTATGTAGTGGCGTTCAAAGACATCAATGAACAAGTAAAAAAAGTGAACGATACATTGTTGCAAATGCTGTATCTGCTTTCTCTTTTATTCACATTGACGTGTTGGAGTCAATGTAAAGTTGAAAGAACAGACAGCTATGTTCATGAAAATAAGAATTGCAACATATGCAATCAAAGTAGATGGTGCATCACAACACATCAAAAGGAGGTAAAAAGAACTGATATTAAGAGAACTGATAATGAACGGCCACAGGAGTTGTAGATTTCAGTATTTAAAACACCTGAATCAACACATCTTCCTAACAACACTAGTAGAAGCCCAGATGAGGCTGTACAACATCCACCTTCTGACTGCACGTCTAAATGAGTAACAAAACAAAGTTAACATTACTGTCTAATTGGAAATGCAAACATGCCATGCCAGAATATAGCCTCAGCATTTTAACATGTAGTACATACCTAGACCATAATGCTTATCTAAACTATATTGGTAGTTGTTGTGCAATATAGTGATGCAGTAGTCAAAATGACAGAAAAATATAGGAGACAGAGCGCATCTCAAACGTGTGGAGTCAAGTAGCTGTAGTGGTCTTCGTGGGTATGTGTGTGTCTTTTGCTCTACAATGTAAAAAATAATTATTAAGCTACAGTTACCCTGATCTACTGAGCTCCTGAAACAATTTTAATTTTAACCTTTTCTTTTCTCTCAGAGACAAGTTTTCTGCTCAGCTTCATTTTGCTTATATTAATTAGGTATAGTACTTTATTAAAACTCATTTTGCACTTTCACAATCTATCCTTTTAAACAAAAAGAAGCTGCAAACATATAAAATAGCAAAAATGTACCGTATTTGGAACATATGGAAGTCCATAATATTTCTCTTGTGTTTCTTTCAGAATCTCAGTAGTTGATGCTCTTTTATGATGCTTGCCATGATAAATCTGATCAAGGACAGCATAGAACACCTACAAAAAAAAAGATCACTTTTCTTAGTATGCAAAGCATATCTAATTTATTGACTGTAATTTTACTGATCTCACATCTCATACATTTATTTAGAAAACATTCTAAAAATTGAATGTACGAGAATACAGAACTGCTATGAGATGCACTGGAAAATTTTAATAATCAATATGTATAATGTAAACAGTATGCTCATACAAATTTAATCTGAAATGCCTGGGATCAGAAGTATTTTTCAGATTTTGGAATATTTGCATATACATACGGAGATATCTTGGGGACAAGAATAGAAATGCAGTCAAGCCAGCTAAATCACAACTCATATGTATAACAATTCATACAAACAAGCCATTAACATAATGTACTTTGACATGACAAACATATTAAACCTCAAAAAAAGATTAATATGATAAAGACTGTAATTTATTTACATTTTAAAAGGGCCAATGCTGCAGAAAATAATTCTGTGTTCTAATCCGTCTTCCTATATAAAAGTTTCTTTAATGTCCTATTTGAAGATTTATCAGATAATCACTCTGTATTTGTTGGCTAAGTTATATGGCTATATGTTTGCTCAAATGGAAAAACTCTATATCACCTTTTTACTTCGCAGTATGGTAGGAATAGGGTATGCTACCTATTACTAGAAAAAATAAACTCTACTCATGAAGACCAGTACATGGAATGCATCATTACTGCAGAAAGAGCCTATTCAGCTAACTTTGATGCTTTCAAACTGATTTGGTACTTTTTAATTTTTACCGCAAAGACACCATCAAAAAGAGTTTGGGCATATTTAAGCAATTATGACATTTTTATTTTATATTAACTACCTATTTAATCCTGTCCTACCGTTTTTGTTTTTTTTTTTTCTTTTTGTTTTAGGGTTGAACATTTAGTGCACTAAAAGCCACTGCAGCTTAGTCATTAGGGTGATTTAGTTGAGAGTATAAATCTCAAGGATGTTGTATTAGTCACCACCACTGACTCACGATTTGATTCTGAGCAAGTTACTTAAAATCTGCCATTGCTACAAACCAAGAAACAAACAGTAATGCTGTTTACTTATAATTTATAAATAAATTAGGATGTCAATATAAACTTCAGTAAATTAAAATATCTGAAAGCAATTACTCTGATAATAATAAAGGTGTTAACATTTTAAGATACTAGTGCTTATACATTTTTGGATTTAAAATGTAATAAACTACAATGGAAATATAAAGTGTTATTGAGTCCTCTAAGTATACTATACACTCCTTGGCCACTTTATTAGGTACACCTGTTCAACTGCTTGTCAACACAAATATCTAATCAGCCAATCAAATGGCAGCACCTCAATAAATTTAGGCATGGTAGACATTGTCAAGACAACCTGCTGAAGTTTAAACAGGGTATCAGAATGGGGAAGAAAGGTGACTGAATTGACTTTGAACGTGACATGGTTGCTGGTGCCAGATGGTCCAAGTATTTCAGAAACTGATGATTTACTGGGATTTTCATGCACAACCATCTGTAGGGTTTACTGATAATGGTCTGAAGAAGGAAAAATATCCAGTGAGCATCAGTTCTCTGGGCAAAAATGCCTTGTTGATCCAGAGGTCAGATAAGAATGTCCAGACAGGTTCGAGCTCATACAGTAGAAAGGCAACAGTATCTCAAATAACCACTTGTTGCAACTGAAGTATGCAGAAGGTCATCTCTGAATGCACAACATGTCGAACCTTGAAGCAGATGGACTACAGCAGCAGGACGACTACACTGGATTCCACTCCTGTCAGCTAAGAACAGGCAATTGAGGCTACAATTCACACGGGCTCACCACAATTGGACAATAGAAGACTGGAAAAATGTTGCCTGGTCTGTTGAGTCTCAATTTCTGCTGCAAAATTCAGATGGTAGGGTCAGAATTTAGTGTCAACAACATGAAAGCAGGGATCCATCCTGCCTTGTATTAATGGTTCACGCTGGTGGTGATGGTATAATGATGTGGCGGATATTTTCTTGGCACACTTTGGGCCTATTAGTACCAATTGAGCATTGTTTAAATGTCATAGCCTACCTGAGTACTGCTGCTGATCATGTCCATCCCTTCATGACCACAGAGTACCCATCTTCTGATGGTTATTTCCAGCAGGATAACGTACCATTTCACAAAGCTCAAATCATCTCAAACTGGTTTATTAAACATGACAATGAGTACACTGTATTCAAATGGCCTCCACAGTCACCAGGGGCCTCATGTATAAACGGTGTGTACGCACAAAAATGTTGCATACTCCAGTTTCCACGCTCACATTGTGATGTATAAAAACTACACTTGGAGTAAAGCCATGCACATTTTCACTCCAGCTAAATCCTTGGCATACGCAAGTTCTCTGCTTGGTTTTGCAAACTGGTGGCACCCAGAGTCAAAGCAGTGCTGCTGTTCCTGTGTGGTTTCCCTTTCTTTTTTAGATCCACATCCCTGATACATTTAATTCAAACACACTGAAATTAACTGTATATTGTTTATTAGTTTAAGGCATCTGATTGTAATTAACCTGTAAAAATAATTTTTTTTTTCTTTATTTCGCCTTATACAATTTCTTGTATTAGGAATTTGTTAGTTTTCGCATACACCTTGGGGTCAGAGCGCAGGGTCAGCCATTGTACAGCGGCCCTGGAGCATTTACAGGTTAAGGGTTTTTCTCAAGGGCCCAGCAGAGTAGGATCTCTTTTGGCAGTGATGGGGATTCGAACTGGCAACCTTCTGGATACCAGCACATATCCAATGGTCCACGGAATGGCCAAACTATTCCAAATACCATAGCTGCTTTAGCGTTTTTACTCTCACTGCACCTTCTTTACAGCGTATCATCTTTTTCCATATTACTCTCACTGCACCACTCGTATCACTGTATCTGAGTGTGGAATCACAGCTCTACAGCAGTTGATCGGAAACAGAATTATCGGTATACAGCATCAAGCACACACTTTCTCAGCCATGCTGTCTATTTGAGCTCCTCCATAATGTTCCATAAAAGTTTTGAAGAATCGGCGGTCTAAGCTTACAAATGGCTTAACATCTATTACCGAGCTGATTGTGTGGTAAATGGTTACTTGGAGAAAGAAAAGGAAGGACAGGAGTCGGGGGTTAGTACGTGAGAAAGAGACAGTGCTGCTACAATAAATTACTCATCGAAGGTAGCGCATGGCACAGCAAGCATCTTGCGGGAGGCAGGAACAATCTCTGGACGGGGCGACAGTTTGTCACTATCACAGCGCCACCATGTTCCCATGTTTAATAACATGCTTTAATTCCTATCATCATGAAAATTATATCAAGTATACATCTCAGTATTTTAATTATTCAGATAGCTGTAATATCACAAATGTAATTGATTCTGTGTCCTGTCGGAGGAAGAGAAAGCCTTTTTAAGAAGCATGTAGTGATTCACACGCATAGAGCACATAGAAGAACACATACATAACATAGCATTTAACATGCTACTTTACTTACGATGGTATTTGAGAAACTAGTAAATTAAACGATTTTAAGATTAAGTTTATGATGTTCTACTTTAATGACAAAATAAACTACGTGATTAAAGTGGAAATTTTGAAATTAAAATTGACATTTTGAGTTTTTTTCCTCACTATGTCCCTATTTTTTTTTTCTTTTCTCTGTACCCAAATAAGCTTTCATATGACACTCAGACGTGGGTTACGACTTGCCTTTTCATGGCGACTTTGATATCTGACAACTTCTGTTTTTATTTTAGGCACTGTGCGACTTTGTGAACTTGAGCTTTCCAGTTTCTCTGACACTCTATGTCACTCGATCAACTTCCTTTTGTTGTTTATACCACTGTTTAAACCAACAAATAGTATGTTTTTCCTTGCGTCCTATTTGCTGAAATCCTTCTATTTTCCCCTATGCTTTTGCCATTGTCTTTTCACAGAACACTGATATTACCGACTATTTACATTGATATACATATTCAAACAGGCGTAACACCTGTAATGTGAAATATTTGTTCTTTTTCTTAAGCTAATATTAAGATTTTATGTTATATATATATGATTACTAGTAAATAGGCTTGGTTAAGGTTATTAGGTTTTACTAGTTCCAAACACATATTTTTTATAAAGTGAATGATTATTCAAACAGACAGCTTCTAATAAGCATTACTATCATATACATTTTAGTATTATTTCATGCATATATACATTTAATTCATAAGTTCACCTGAAGTTGGGTGTCAGCAGCAGCACATACTTTCTTAGATTCACACAAGCGAGACACCATACTTTTAGGAAGAAGCTGTGAAAGGACAAAACAATTAAAAATACACATTATGTATATACATGAAGAAATTATGAAATTTATTAGGCTTAGAACAATTAATATTTTTTCTTAAGCAAGACTTTTTGTCTGGGGCCACTATTTCGATCCCAAAGCAGGGTCAATAAAAAACCTGGAATAAAGTTTGAGTATTAAAGTAATTTACTAAAAAAATAAAGTCCAAAAATCAAAAATGTCTGATCAGGAGTGTAAATAAGCAACAAGAAACACATTTCATGACACATTTTTATATGTATGATCACATATCATTGTGATTATGTATTGTAACATTTCCCAAAACATGTATTTATTTGCATATTTATTTGTCCACTTAATTTTGTCTGAAATATTCCTCTATATTTATGAAATGTCTGTAGACATATTTAAACCGGTATTTTTTTTACTGTGTTCTTCAACATAATCTCCAGGTTTTTCTTTTTGCAAATGTTTAAACTAAGATGTAACAAATAGGGTGGAATGCTGGCACAGTGGGACAGCATTGCTCCCTTACAGATCCATTGTCTTGGTTTGTATCTCACACCCAGTTGCTGTCTGCATAGAATATGCATGTTCTCCCTGCAAGTACATGTGTTTTCTTCCAGCATACCCAAAAGTGTGCTAGTTAGCATGAATGTGTTAGTGTAGGTGTGTACATTAGTAGGCACTGTAATGGACTGAAATCATATCCAGGGCTGTTTCCTGCTCAGTACCACTCAAAATAACCTCTCCCCACCCCAGGTTTGGGAATATTATGTTGTGTTATGTCACTTAAAAATATGATGCAACATTTGTACTCTTCATACACAAGGAAGTTGGAGTTAAAAGATGGTTACCCATGTAGTCAGTGGTATGTTCCTATTGATAAGTCCTTTAAAATGCTTAAAAGCCAAAAAGCAGGCCCTGCAAATTGCCACAACTAGGAAGGATGTTGCCTCAGTAGAGAATAATGCTTACCGTTAGATGCAAAACAAAAGTGTCAAAGCTTTTTTAAAATGCTATGCATAAATGCACAAACATAGCAGTCTTTCTCAATTTTAGAGTAATATAAAATGAAATGGGACAGGCCAATAAGAAATAACACTTCTAATGCCAGGTGGTATTCAAAAAGAAGTACTTTAGGACAAGTATAATACCCTTTCAAATTAGAAGCAGAAAACTGTCATGTTATTTGAACATTTGAGCCAAAGTAAACACATTAAGAAACTTAAAGAAAATTAGAGTAAGTATTTAATGGAATATACACACCTGCCCAGTCTGATAATGCCTTGCAAACTGATTAACAACCCGATAATCATTAGCAAAATATTCCATAAGAATTGACGGTACTTCAGCAAAATCAGTAGGGCATCTAGTACCTAAAACAAATGAAAATGTATGGAGAAGTGATGTGTTTTAAAAATAGTGACAGTCTTGCCCTATATGAATATGTTACTGTAAAGATTTATATTTAAAATATAAAAAAGCACATCTAAATAAACACATCTGTAAACAAAATATATTTCTATTGAATAACTGCAAAACTGTATTCTGAAAATGAATTGGTTAGGGAAGATAACAAACAATAATGTAATAATTGACAGTTAAAACAACAGTCATAAACAGTGGACAGTGCAGTTCAGTAGTTGATGTTTTTTTGTTTACATAGAATAAGATCTATGGAAATGTTATTTGTCAAGTGCAACAAATATATTTGCAGACTGCCACTATTTGAACAGCCTAACAACCATCATCCACTGTAAAGGTTTTAATTGTATTACAATAACAGTTATTAAGTTACGGGCCTGAAATGTTTTTAGTTAAGTCAGAAACACAATTAAGCTATTCAATACGCCACCTTTTAGTCTGGACACTGCTTCTAACATAAAAAAAATGTGGGATGTGTGAGAGTAATGCAATATCACATTTTCACGTATTCAGATCAGTATGAGTAACCCTTAATGTAGATGGCACAAACCATTGCTCTTTTTAAATAATATGGTATACTTAACTGTTACGGAGCCTAAATAACACACCAATTGGAAAATTAGTAGTCTTGTAAATGAAAAGAACAAATCTTTTTTTATTCTTGACATTACACATCAAGGACTACTTAAACATTTCTGAATCACAGTATATAATTAAGTAGGTATTTCCCCAATGTTTTCATTTTTCAATTGCCTCTCTTAGCAACACATACCAAAGTATTTTAAGAAAACAGAGTTTAAGGATTTAACTTCCATGTTTAATCTAAATAGACTGATACATTTCTTTTTAAATGTATAAAATGTTTTCTCTCTTAATTTTTGCAAACAATTAGTTTGATAATATGAATTCACTTGTGAATAGTGTAGTTAAATCTTTAGCATTCAAAGCATACTCCATATTTATATCACAATTTCAACACATAAATCAGTAAGCAAATATTAGCACAAAAGCATTATTTTGACAGTTTCCACAAAACTCTTCATTTTACAATTGTGATAGCAAAAATGATAAAATAAAAAAAGAACATTATACACTTTGTTAAAATATATACAGTACTATAATGAGAGATATCACAGAAATGGTGTTACCTTTTTAACACATTCATTTCAATGCTAAAAACAGATTAGTATGACATAATTTAGAATATAATGCTGTGAAACATTGTATTTCACAATTACTTATTTAAAAGAAATCTAGGTGATAATTTCTAGTTTTCTATAATAAATTTCAGTAAATTAATTTCAAATTAATCTGTATTCAATAAAAAACTGAAATAGCTTCAGGTTCATTTGGGCTGTTAGGGAACAATTACTGTTACTGTGTCCTTAAGTTGTGTGTTTATACAGTACTGATGTTTTAAATGAATGAGTTTCAAAAGTTCATATTCCACACAACTGATGTTGATAATGGTGATAAAGTATGTACAGTAATCCCTCGCTACTTCGCGGTTCACGACTTTGCGGGTTTTTAAATATAGTAGTAGTATTTCCTAGTCTAAGAACAAAAAACAAGTTCGGTGACTAAGTGCGTTGTAACACGGGCTGTGATTGGTACATGGGAGGGAGACGACAAATCACAGCTTCCCGCTTTCTAATCTGGCCCATGATTGGTGCTTTGACTGTAAAACATTGAACAACACTGAGAAAACCTTGAACAACAGAGAAAACTAACACTACAATAGTTTGCGCTATATCGCTACCAACCGCTGGTTAAAAGCACTTTTTTTAATGAGTTTTAAGCACAGGGAAAAAAATGAACATTTTAAAAAATCCGTAATTTAATAAACCACCAAGAAAAATAATATTGCAACAATGCACACTACGAACCAATCGCTGGAAACAGAAGTGAAAACAAAATCAAGCCCAGTGCATTCTTTAACTGCCTTCCTACCTTAATGCGTCCAGCTCTCTCTCGTGCTGCCTGTGTGTCTGCGCGCTGCCTCTGTGTGTGTGTGTGTCTGCGCGCTGCCTCTGTGTGTGTGTGTGTCTGCACGCTGCCTCTGTGTGTGT
>JANRMT010062834.1:5860278-5872799 GCA_026402145.1 Polypterus bichir lapradei
GTGTGTGTGTGTGTCTGCACGCTGCCTCTGTGTGTGTGTGTGTCTGCCCAGATCCCACAGCATCTCCCCTTGTCTCTCTGTTGCGGCCATTTCGCTTCAAGCTTACTCGCCGAGCGGTTTACTTTACACTGTACTATGTGTGATTTTTTTTTTTGTGGTTTCTTTGTGTTGAACTTCGCTTCAATTTTCACCCCCTGCAATGGCTCCCAAACATGCTCCTTCTTCCAGGGCTGGTGCTGAGCCTAAACGCTAACGAAGAATGATGACGACCGCTGAGAAGGTGAAACTTCTGGATTTGTTGAAGGAAGGGAGAGCGTTCGCGGCTGTGGCTGCAAACTGGCTAAGGATCTGCAAGAGCGGTCACAGGAATGGGACAACGATATGGTTCGATCGGTCCAATTTTGCAACAAGGTCGATGACGTCATGACCACCTACAAGCTGTTCTTCGACCGGAAAAAGAAGCAGCGGCAGCAACTGCCGATCACAATGTTTTTGCAGCCTCGCAAAAAAGAGCCAGTTCCTACTACTACTACGGATACACCTTCGGAAACCGTGGAAGAGGTGCCCCAGGAAATGGCACAGCCGTCTGAAGAGACATAAAATACAGTCATCGGCTGTGCAGTAAAAGTCATCATCACCTTCATTGTCAACATTTTTACTGCACAGCATATTCATCACGTCATACTGTATATAGGTACGTGTACTTCGCTATACAGTAACTGTAAACTTATCTACCGATTTCATATTGCTTAACAGTTGTCCCTGTTATTAACAGAGTAAAGGGTGGGTTGTAAACAGTACAGGGAGGGTTTAAAAACGTCCAAATACACGTTAAATAATTAAATAAATATGGTGTCCCTACTTCGCGGAAATTCAGTTATTGTGGCCGGCCTTGGAACCTATCTCCCGCGATAAACGAGGGATTACTGTACTTAAAAGATGCTGTATATAAATAAAATTGGATATTGTTCATTTGTCTGTTTGTTTGTTGATAAACTACACAAAAATGGCTGAACTGATTTTCAAAAAATTTTGCATGAGTGTTGCCATTGGTCCAGCTTGAAATAATAGCTATGTGGCATATTGGGTGGTGGGGGGATGTAATGGTGGAAGGCAACCCAAAAACTAGTACCAACATGGGGACTACAATTCCCATCAGGCACCACAAGTACACTGAAGTTGATGGCAGGACACAGATATGAGTTAGTTGGAGAAAGATATTGTCTAAGAATGCAAGTACGGCATTTTTTTTCTCAAGTAATCTGTATAACAACCCAAGAGTAAGTCATGTTATCTCATTATGGATTGTGTTTAGCCTTGTTGATTTTCCAAAATAGTTTGTCCCCCATTTATTTTCATGAAGACCCTTTTCTGAGAAATATATGGGTCCCAAAGGTGTGTTCAGTGTTGCCAAACCCTATAAAAAATTATCTAGCCTGTTAAAATGCATTTATCCCCACAGATAAACCTGTTTCTGAGCACCAATGCACTGATTTCATATTCTTCAAAGAGAAAACTAATTGTTCTCTTTGCTCCTCCCCTTGCTATCACATCACATTTATAGGCCTCTGAAGTGCATGCTCCGAAGCTTCACTACGTATTGAGATTCCACTACTCCTCTTTTCCAGCTAACAAATATCTACAAACATTTTCTTTCTCAACCTTAAAATATAAGAAATGATGCTGAAAATAGAGAGCTTAATAATAATTTTAGTGAGAAATATCTATTTATACCTGTTTTAATAAAACCCATATGCCTGCTCTGTAACAAATCTGTTGCTGTCACGAAAGAATACAATTTGAGAAGGCACTTTAATACAAAACACTCAAACTTTGACACAAATTTTCCAGCAGGCTAAGATGTTTGCAGACATAATTTGCAAAGCCTAGTAATAAGCTATGACAGCAGACAAGCAATCTTAGTTCAATCATGTTCTGAGCAGGAAAAGGCTACAGTAGCCTCCCTCTGTGTAGCATGGATTCTATAAAGGAGGTAGTGACAGACAACAAAGTAAAGAAGAGCCTAACATCATCCATTCAGAAAATGCCAATGCCTGATATAACAACCATGAAAAGAGCTGAAGTACTAGCAAGTGATATTTTCAAAACTCTTTAAGAGAGATTGAAAGGGGCCAATGTAATGTCACTAGCTGCTGACAAATCCAATGATGGCAGTGACATTGCATAACTACTGTATGTCTGTACACAAGATTTATTGATGAGGAGTGTTTCACGAGGGACAGGCAATAGGGGAAATAATTTTCAAGAAAATTGTTTTATTTTTTAATGAAAGCAGACTAGATTTGCAACTAGTAAATCTGGTTGTAACAGATGGTGCCTCTTCCATGGCAGGAAGGGTACAGGGTCTGTCAGCTCGCCTGGCTGAACTTGCACCGCAGATGATATCTTTACCTGATACATCAAAGTGTTCTGTGTGCAAAACTCAGCAATGATTTAAAAAATATGGACAGTGTTATGTTGATGATCTCATCAGAGCAATATTGAGTCTTCAGCATCTCTTGTTTCACAAACTCCTGCCTGATATGTCAGCCGAGCACAATAATTTACTTGGGCATAACACTGTTAGGTGGCTAAGTAAGGACAATGTACTTAAAATGGTTTGTGAACTCTGCCAAGAGATTGTTGTTTTTCTCTGCAGCTGTTGTCTTAAAAAAGCATAGGCATTTACATCCAAAATGCTAGATGCAAAGTTCTTGGCAGAAGTGTTCTTCCTGTCATCTTCCAAAATTTTAATGGATTTAATCTTGGTTTGCAAGGAAAGGACAAAACAGTCAGCAGTCCAGTTAAAAAATGTAAATACCACATTTCTGTTAATGCATTCTGGTTAGTGACATATAGATCAGTTATGTACTGATAAACATGGGATTTAAAACTGCACACATACAGTGGTGTGAAAAACTATTTGCCCCCTTCCTGATTTCTGATGATGTTTCTGATCATCAAACACATTTAACCATTAGTCAAATATAACACAAGTAAACACAAAATGCAGCTTTTAAATGATGGTTTTTATTATTTAGGGAGAAAAAAAAATCCAAACCTACATGGCCCTGTGTGAAAAAGTAATTGCCCCCTGAACCTAATAACTGGTTGGGCCACCCTTAGCAGCAATAACTGCAATCAAGCGTTTGCGATAACTTGCAATGAGTCTTTTACAGCGCTCTGGAGGAATTTTGGCCCACTCATCTTTGCAGAATTGTTGTAATTCAGCTTTATTTGAGGGTTTTCTAGCATGAACCGCATTTTTAAGGTCATGCCATTGCATCTCAATTGGATTCAGGTCAGGACTTTGACTAGGCCACTCCAAAGTCTTCATTTTGTTTTTCTTCAGCCATTCAGAGGTGGATTTGCTGGTGTATTTTGGGTCATTGTCCTGTTGCAGCACCCAAGATCGCTTCAGCTTGAGTTGACGAACAGATGGCCGGACATTCTCCTTCAGGATTTTTTGGTAGACAGTACAGTAGAATTCATGGTTCCATCTATCACAGCAAGCCTTCCAGGTCCTGAAGCAGCAAAACAACCCCAGACCATCACACTACCACCACCATATTTTACTGTTGGTATGATGTTCTTTTTCTGAAATGCTGTGTTCTTTGTACGCCAGATGTAACGGGACATTTGCCTTCCAAAAAGTTCAACTTTTGTCTCATCAGTCCACATGGTATTTTCCCAAAAGTCTTGGCAATCATTGAGATTTTTCTTAGCAAAATTGAGACGAGCCCTAATGTTCTTTTTGCTTAACAGTGGTTTGCGTCTTGGAAATCTGCCATGCAGGACGTTTTTGCCCAGTCTCTTTCTTATGGTGGAGTCGTGAACACTGACCTTAATTGAGGCAAGTGAGGCCTGCAGTTCTTTAGACCTTGTCCTGGGGTCTTATGTGACCTCTCGGATAAGTCGTCTCTGCGCTCTTGGGGTAATTTTGGTCGGCTGGCCACTCCTGGGAAGGTTCACCACTGTTCCATGTTTTTGCCATTTGTGGATAATGGCTCTCACTGTGGTTCGCTGGAGTCCCAAAGCTTTAGAAATGGCTTTATAACCTTTACCAGACTGATAGATCTCAATTACTTCTGTTCTCATTTGTTCCTGAATTTCTTTGGATCTTGGCATGATGTCTAGCTTTTGATGTGCTTTTGGTCTACTTCTCTGTGTCAGGCAGCTCCTATTTAAGTGATTTCTTGATGGAAACAGGTGTGGCAGTAATCAGGCCTGGGGGTGGCTACGGAAATTGATCTCAGGTGTGATACACCACAGTTAGGTTATTTTTTAACAAGGGGGCAATTACTTTTTTACACAGGGCCATGTAGGTTTGGATTTTTTTTTCTCCCTAAATAATAAAAACCATCATTTAAAAACTGCATTTTGTGTTTACTTGTGTTATATTTGACTAATGGTTACATGTGTTTGATTATCAGAAACATTTTGTGTGACAAACATGCAAAAGAATCAGAAATCAGGAAGGGGGCAAATAGTTTTTCACACCACTGTACATTAATATTAATAGCAAAACACAAACAGCAAGAAAATGACCACATTTTGAATTTCTGAAGTAATACTAGAAATGCTGTGTGATTGTTCAATTTGAATGGACTACCACAACCAAGAGAAAGAGCCCAGTTTTTAAAGTACATGTGGTGGCTTTTATCATTTTTGCAGTGGTGTTGTATATTAAGCTCATTTACATTTTGATTTTTTGGTACAATTACTAGTGTTTGAAGTCAAACCAAATTACTGGTATTGATTTTATGGAGATAAAGTGAAATTGAATCAAATAGTTGTTTGGGGACCTCAAGATTCCTTAAGAAGTCCCAGTAGTCACTTGTACACTTAGAAATGGTGCTGGTACTCTATGCTGAAACTGGGAGAGGTACCAGTGAGTACTGGCCCACTTCAAGCACTGCAAATAAAATATTTAAACAAACAGATATTTTGTAACAGTGAGTCATATTCAAAAATAATAGGGATAATAGAATATAATTCCATGTATTAGTAGGGAACATAAAATACATGTTTTTAACAACACTTTATAACATTAATAGCTGTTTTACCCGGCTTCGTCTACCCTCTCCCAATTCTGTGTCTCCATTTCTTTCATGTCATTCATAGACTAACTAGACGTATTTCAGCCTCTCTTCTGAATCATGATTTCCTTCTATTGAGATTTCAATCTACCTTCAATCACTCTGCCTTTGCTTGACCTTTTATAATTGGTAGTGTCAGCATTATCCTGTCTTGACTCACTGAGGTATTTATTATGATTTGAGTGAGTTGTTAACCCATACGTGCTTAATCAATTACCCCATTCCCCCATTACTGTAGTGCAGCCACATGACTCTCCTGCGGACCTACACAACTAATACAGAGCAACACTGTTTTCTACTCCTAAACAAAATTAAAGTGCCCTTCTTTATTGCACCACAAATCCTAGGCAAGCCGTGCCATACCACTGACTGATGTTTCTCCCTTGGACACTGCATCACTGTGATTTAAGAATGTTTCTCTTAATGCTTTAAGTGCCATGATCAAAGAGTAGGAGTGAGACAGCGGATTGGTTTTTAGTTGCGCGACCAGGGACTGGAGGGCAATGGAGAATGGATAACTGAGATTAGAGTCAGTATGCACCTATGAATGCCTGCAGTCAACAGCAAAAAAAGCACTTGCAAACCATTGAGCTTTGTATTTTCCTGGAGCTTCTCCGTACATTCACTTTTCCTTTCACAAGGTGATTACATCCCCTTTTTCCTGTCCAGGACACCTCCCCGTCTTCAATTGTCCATTGATTCTATGGGTTAGCGGTGTTATTCATGCGTCTGTCAATTAATTCTGTTGCATCCATTAATTTGCATAGAGCACACTTTCAGCACAGCAAAGAGCATGTTAGTTGGCATAATATTACTACCAAAAAAAAAACATATGTCAGCTAATGTTTTTTTTTTTAATAGTATCACCAAATTTCAACAAAAGAAGGCATTTTTGAGATTTTGGGGGTAGTTAGCTTCTCTGTCTTTCTATGATATAAGAATGAACTGACATGGTACAGTTAAAACAATAACAAGCCATGAAATTAAATAAGATCTGTTATTGGTCAGGATTGGTTTGTAATTAAGCAACTGGGTTGGAACAAAAACCTACAGCCACTGCGGCTCTCCAGGGTTGGAGTTGTCCACCTCTGCTATAAACCAATAATTGGAGATCAGAGTTCTTAAACATTCAATGACCTGTTTTTATTAGAATGCTGCTTATGTGGTGATAAAGCACCATAATACCTACATAACTAAACCACTTAATCTCATCAATCATCTCTTATTTTGATATGCTGTTTACACGACCCCTTCAGATTCCTATGATAATATTCCAACAGAATGTTGTTTTTTGTTCATGGGTGGTACCCAAGGTAGGTACTTCCTTTACTTTCCACTTTAGCAGTGCACAGTTTCATAGTGATATTTCTACCACTTGATTCTGCCTTAAATAAAAGATTCCTCCTCTGGAATCCCTTTGTTGCCCCAATGTTTGATAACACTTACTGCTTACTAAGTGTATCCCATGGACCTCAAAAGGCCTGGTTGTCAGTGGAAGTAGTCATGACCAGTCTATTCCATTAAATAAAATAAAATCACTGGAAAAATCTGTATGTTTAAGAATGACGATTAAAAAAGCAATACAATTACAAACTGAACAAACAAAAGTTAGAATTATTTATAAAAATAAATAAAATTGAGAGAAAAGTGTTTTTACATTAAGTATATAAATAAGCCCAATTGTATGAATACTAATTTACATGCAAGAAGAATTTTGAAGTTAACATTTTTTTCCCTCACCTGTCACATGTTGATACCGGGTCCTACCTAGCATGGAATGCATGGCATGTCCCATTTCATGAAAGAGGTTCTCCATCATGCCAGGAGTCAACAAAGTTGGGCAATTCTTTGTGGGGTGTGGCAAGCTGAGCATCAGAACAACTACTGGAAGCTGGTATTCACCATTTTCTGTTACACGCCCACCTCTAATTGTGAAATGGCAGTCCTGGGTAGACATTAAATGACAATATAAGTAACTTACACAGTCACACAAATAAGCATGGTGAATTTAATTTTTTTTCTGTTCGGTAATATAATTCTAAAAATGTATGCTTAATATATGAAGACAGGAAATGTTTATATGACCAGCAGGAAGAGCATATTAATACAAAATACTCAGAAAGGATGTTTACATGATAAAAGAACTGGCAAAAATATGATATACAGTTTGCCCTTTGTATCTGCAACAGATTTGTTCCAGGACCACGTGTGGATACCAAAATGAAAAAGTATATTTGCATATAACCTACTGTATGCACATCTTCCTGTATACTTTAAATCATGTCTAGGTTACTTATAATACCTGATACAATGTAAATGTTATATAAATAGATGTTATACTATTGTTTAGGGCAGAGGTAGCCAACATGGTGCCTGAGGGCACCCGGTCGCCTGCAGGGACTATATGAGTTTCCCGCAGGGCATGTTCTAAAAATAGAGCTCCATCTAAAAATTGTATTTAATTGTGTTGCTGTTCTTTTGAATCAAAAACACTTGCATTGATGTAGACTGGGGGATAGTCTGGGGTCAACGTTCAATATCGTGCGCAAGACCAACCTCCATCTCACACTTGGTTGAGACAAGCAAAGGGAGGACACAGCTACAATGGGGAGCTAGATGCGGTTTTTACCCCCACAAAATGAAGAAAAACATGGCAGAAAAGCGAAAGAAAACTTACCATTTTCACAATGATTGGTAGGAAGAGTTCTTTTTTATGACAGTGAAAGGAAAGTGTGTATGTCTCATTGGCAGGGCAACTGTGGCAACAGCAAAGCGGCACAGTATAGAGAGATACTTCAGTACGTGTCACAAAAGCTTCCATACTAACTACCCACATGGTAGTGCACTATGGGCAGAAAAAGCCTGCGAGTTAAAGGCAGTTTTGGGCAAACAGCAGTCTTTTTTCATGAGACCGGTGAAAAAGTCACAAAAAGCAACTTAAGTTTCATTTAGAGCTGCAAATTTTTTGATAAAGAACAAGAAAGCCTTTAAGGACGGGGAGGTCTTGAAAGAATCAATGACGATAATTGCAAACACTATGTTCAAATGTGGGAACAATGGTCCTGATGTCATCTAGATTCTCTCCACCTGTCCAGCATCCAAGCTGAGCATTGCACTTAGTTGCACTTGTGTACTATAATCTGGGGTATAATCTGACACTGCAACTCTGAGTCTTGTAGATTTGCATCAGTAAGGCGTGTTCTGTGTTTGTTCTTAATGAACTTCATATCAGAAAAGGCTGATTCACTGAGATAGGTAGAACCAAAAAAGCAGGCAACTTTCCTGCCCATATACCTTTGTACTTTTCTGTGTCCACAAGACACCAAAAGTTTGGTGCATTCTGATGGGCTTTGAGGTGGACTCTGTTCAATACTGGATTACCTTTTTTAGGCTACTCCTTTTGTGCTTTTTGGCACTTTGAGCTTTCTTTGTTATACAGATTTATTGTGAAATAAATCTTTTATTTATAAAGATTCTTCGTTTGCCCTTTTAGTCTGCAAGCCAAGGCTTTGTGGTCATCCCTTTACTAGTTGGGCATTCTTGATATAATTGGGACATTTAATATATTTTTGAACTTTGATTTAGAACTGCATTTTGGCCCTGGAGTAGACCAAAGCCAGCCAATCTTAGTGGATCTAAGATTGTTGAGCAGACTAGTGCAGATTCCAGCCTGCTTTCCTGGCCATTCTAGAGACCTCACACCACTTTAACAATTTCAAGTGAGTGAAATTACAGAATGTAACACCAAATAAATAACCAAAACGTTGCCTTGATTAGAAGCTCTGTACAGAAAAGCTATGTTAAATACAACAATCTTAAAAGGATCTGGAAAACATTTTCTGTAATTATAATGAGGCTTTGCATAATGGCACACCACACATAGTTCAGCTCAGAACACACAGTCTTATACAGAATATAATGAACAAAATTGTGGATGATAATTCTTTGATTTACTGGACTATATGGTCATCAGCAGTATCAGAAGGACAGATATGTGCCTAAGACATCTGAAGCAAG
This sequence comes from Polypterus bichir lapradei, assembly GCA_026402145.1. Taxonomy (NCBI): domain Eukaryota; kingdom Metazoa; phylum Chordata; class Cladistia; order Polypteriformes; family Polypteridae; genus Polypterus; species Polypterus bichir. The sequence continues at coordinate 5,869,395 of JANRMT010062834.1, forward strand.
TAAGGAACCCAAATCCACTGCAATAACCTTCAAGTCCAAGCTTCCTGTCCTAGTCAATCCCAATTGCATCGAAGTCTTCAGTTCAGGCTGCCTCCGCGTTAAGCTACCTGTTCCTGTTCTCTGCACAAAGTGTTTCGAGTCACTAATTCTTGTGTATTCTGCTGCTGCTCTTGAATAATCCACACCCAGGTATGCAGTCTCCACTATTGAGCCACCTATTGTGTTGTCTACTACCAAATCCATTAAGCCATCCACTCCTGATTTTGCTGCTTCAGTTTTATCGATACCATCCACTTCACTATACTGAGCAGAATCTTTTGAACCACCTACTGAGGTTTATGATACAGTCGTTCTTGAATCTCCTATTCCTCAATATGACTAAGGTGATTATTTCTGCTGCCCTACATGAATCTCCTGTATCCCTTATAGGGTTGTTTCTGAACTGCTTTTGGTGTCTAAACCACCGAAAGAGATCACTATTGTGGAGAATGTCTTTTTGCCGGAGCAAAAAACAATTCAAATAAATTTCAGTTATTAAAAACCTTTCTTGATTTACTAAATTGAATACATCCACTCTTCCAAAGCAAGTAAAAAAATCATGTTTTGAAAAAATATATGCTTAGACATGAGAAAAAGTGACCTTAATTATATATCTAACACTCACACTGTACATAACCAAAGATTACATTCTTACCAAATTTTAAACATGAAATGTTTCACTAATCCTTTGATGAAAAAATGAAGTCAAATACTTGAAAACATTACCCATGAGTAGTTTTCCATAATCTTGCTGTGCTAGCATTCTGGCTTTCCTCCCACACTCCAAACCTAACTTAAGTTGAAAGCCGGTGCCTTTGCCAGGCATGCTAGAATAACTGTTGATTCCAAATTGTCCAAATATGATTATGAATGTTATTGTTAATCTTGCTTAAATTTTTTTTAAACAACAAACCATTTATGTATATGTGCATATACTGTATGTACTATTCTGTATTTATGAAAAAAAAAATTTGCCTTACTTTAAGTTACAGAGGTTGAGAAAAAGTAAACAATGAATAATACAAATAATACATAGACAAAGTTAACAGAATGACTTTCAGTACTATTCCAGACATTGAACTATGGCGATAAATTCAAATTTATTGATGTGTGCTCACAGTACAACTAAATTTTTACTTCAATTAATCTCACAGACCAGTGGCGGTAACACAACTATCGACCACAGGCAATATTACAACACAGAAAGTTAATGCCACAATAAACAAAGGGCAATTTGTGTGGGGTTTCTCTCTTAGCAGCTGGGGAACTCAGGTCTGCAAGAAATATTATGAAGTAAATACTTCTGAAATTTAACATATACAGAAGTAATGCATGTAGAATGTTAGCTATATTTATGTGTTTTCTAAAGTGTTCCTTCTGGTAACTTTATTTTATTATTTTTATGTAGTAAAAACTCACTAATGCTTCATTGGCTGCATCTTCTCATTCACTAATAAACTACACATTTCATAATGGCTATGAGTGGGTGTGAGTTGTTTTGGGTGGTATAATTAACATACAGGTAAGGAGCAGATCTGTGCCTGTAACTAAAACCAGTGCAGGACTCTCTTTTACTACTTGTTTTAAATTATTCCACCAATGCTATTAACTTACTGTGCTGAGCCCCTTTCATCCTCTGGCATAGTTCTAGAGGAACTTTCTCTTCGTGAGATTAATTTTGAAGCTGTCTTGCTAAAAATGTTGAAATGTTTCCATACTTTTGATGACTTTAGTCATACATGACTGTCAACTGCCTTTTAGAATTTAAAAAATATAGGCAGCACGGTGGCGCACTGGTAGCACTGCTGACTCACAGTAAACAAAGGTTCACTTCCCCTAGACGTTGTTTGCATATTCTTGCCAAGTCTGTGTGGGTTTCCTCCAGATTTCCTTCCACAGTCTATGGGTTAGGTGAATTGGAGTTGCTAAATTGGCCCTACTGTGTGCGCGTGTATGTGTGTCTTCACCCTGCAAAGGACTGGCATCCTGTCCATGTTTTGTTTCTGTCTTGTGCCGTATGTGAGTGAAGAGATGGATTACAGCTTTCCAGCTTCCCTGTGACCCTGAACTGAATAAACTGGTTAGGAAGACAGATGGATGAATGGATTTCAAAATACATATTTCACATAATAGTTCATTATGCCAAGAAGATGGCCTGAATTTTTTACGTTACAGTGCTGCCTGGCTAAAATATTTTGTTGTTTTGCATTTGAATAGGCAGAGATACAAACTAATAGACTTGAGGCTCTATATGACAACTTTCTTTCTTAATTTTCTTTCTTGTAAAACAGTAAATTAGTTTTCTTACAGTTCTATTTATAATTTCTTTAAACAAAGTATGACATTTTATATCATGCTTGTTATACATTTAAGGAATAAAATCAGCAAAAAATGAAAATATGTGCTGTTCTGCTCAACAAAAGCATTTAAACTATATATAACAATGTACAAATCAACTATAGTCTTTGCAATGTAACAGATGTTAACCAGAAAGTGCCAAAATAACTTTTTTGCTGACTGTATATTAAAGTTTGCCAAACTTTACAGTTTTATATCACTGTTGATTTAGAGGTTACAAAAAGAAATTATTACTATACTGCATTTTATTGCAGGTTTATATCATACATCTGTTGTAAAGAGGCCTGGGGAAAGATCTGGCACAGACTTTTTTTCTAATAAATTTACCTGATGAGGTTTGTCAGGACGATGGAAGAAATCACAGTAGATGTACCCCATCAATCCATCATTTTCATGAAGTACGGCCTAAGAAATGCAATGCAAATTATAAATTATGACAAATCAACATATAAAAATGTTTGTCTAACAGGTGTTCTTATACACTTTAGAAAAAAACAAAGGCCCACACTAAAAATACAAATGTATGAAAAAAAAAACTACAAATATTGAAATAACTACAAACAAAACTGAAATGATGCAGCTGGTACTGTTGCATTCTGACTGCACCTGGGCCCTCATTAAAGAGCAGACAGGGTGTATTCAGTATGGAATTTCTATGGTTAAAATAAGTTGCCTCTAGAGAATTCAGCTCTGCTAAGATGATTGATTAATATAATCCAGCCCAGTGTGACAGACAGTGGATGGATGTGTGTGCCCAGTATGGGACTGGAATCCTGAACAATGCCAATTCCAGCTTTACACCTATTTTTGCTAGAACACACCAGGCAGCAATGACCAGAAGAATGTTACAGGGGAATGAACAGTGAGAGAATTATCAAATAATAATAATTTTATCCTACAATAAAGACAACTACTTTCTGTGCCCCAGTTATACTGTCAATGATTTAAAATCTTACCACAGGAGATGCTACTGCAATATAATACACATAAATAAATGTTTAAGTCAAT
>JANRMT010062834.1:5875837-6161646 GCA_026402145.1 Polypterus bichir lapradei
AGGTTTTACTGTATATAAACAGTGTGTTTATATACATAATTTCAATGAATCTTACCTAATATCTAAGAGAATACAAAGGGATTATGCTGTATAACTCTGCGGGGAATATTTATAAACAGTGCGGGAGAGTTTATAAGGGCTTAAAATATATAAAAATAACCATACAAACATATGGTTTCTACTTTGCGGATTTTCACCTATCGCGGGGGGGTCTGTGCAACCTTTGCACTCAAGAATCTAAAAACATCAACATCTAGCTTACATAAGGAAAGGATACAAGATGCAATTTTAGAATTTTGTCTTCTGCTTTCTTTAGGCAACAAACTTTGGATCTTGTGTTGGACTAGATGATTAATTTATCTAAATTAAAAGTCTTTGAAATCCTGCCTGACTACCATTCTTTTGGTTTCTCACATTATAAAGCCCTTTATTTTGACACTATTATTACAAACCTTACACCACTTGTACAGATATTACTACACAAAAGAAAACTAGTTTTCAAAAACTAAATTAAAAGTCTGGAAACAATATGGTAAGTATTTTACAAAACTGATGCAACTACAAACATACTTTCAAATATTGTAATATATTAATTATGTTCACAACTCACAGACTTTGCTATTGTAGCACTAGCAGAAACTAATCTCAGAAGTAATGCAAAGAAGGGCAACATTTACTAAATCCCTTCATTTAAATTTACACAGATGAACAATCTCACTTCTGAATAATGATGTTAAGTGCTTCCTTCAGTAATATCACAAGAACAAGCCGGATTTATTAAAGCAGACACTTAGCTTACAATCTTGGACGCCTATTTAATGTAATATACAGTAATCCCTCGCTATATCGCGCTTCGACTTTCGCGGCTTCACTCTATCGCGGATTTTAAATGTAAGCATATCTAAATATATATCACGGATTTTTCGCTGGTTCGCGGATTTCTGCGGACAATGGGTCTTTTAATTTATGGTACATGCTTCCTCAGTTTGTTTGCCCAGTTGATTTCATACAAGGGACGCTATTGGCAGATGGCTTAGAAGCTACCCAATCAGAGCATGTATTACATATTAACTAAAACTCCTCAATGCTATAAGATATGCTTCCCGCGCGGTGCTTGATTGTTTGCTTGTCTCTGCCTCTCTCTCACCCTCTCTGACATTCTCTGCGCCTGACGGAGGGGGTGTGAGCAGAGGTGCTGTTTGCACAGAAGCTGTTTGCTTAAAAGATACTGACGCTCCTCTAAAAAATGCTGCTTTATTGCGGTGCTCGGCATATTTAAAAGCACAAAAGCACACGTATTGATTTTTTGATTGTTTGCTTTAATCTCGCGCTCTCTCTCTCTGACGTTCTCTGCGCCTGACGGAGGAGATTTGAGCAGAGGTTCTGTTTCAACAGAGGCTGTTTGCTTAGAAGATACTGACGCTCCTCTGAAAAATGCCGTTTTACTTAAAAGCACACGTATTGATTTTTGATTGTTTGCTTTTCTTTGCGAGCGCTCGCTCTCTCTCTTAAATTCTCTGCTCCTGATGCAGACACTCATTTGAAGAAAAGATATATTTGCATTCTTTTAATTGTGAGAAATAACTGTCATCTCTGTCTTGTCAAGGAGCACAGTTTAAACTTTTGACTAAAGGGTGTTATTTCATGTCTAGAGGGCTCTAATAATGTTAACAGTGTGGCAGAGTTTATAAGGGCTTAAAATATATAAAAATAACCATACAAACATATGGTTTCTACTTCGCGGATTTTCATCTATCGCGGGGGGTTCTGGAACGCAACCCCCGCGATCGAGGAGGGATTACTGTACTCACCCACAAAGTCTAAAACCCCGGAGAAATTATTATCGTTGGACACAGACAAAGCATTTGATATGCTTGAATAGGACTAACTTTTTACTATATTGTACAAATCTGAGTTTGGCCTGAACATATGTGCATGGATCAAACTACTGTATACCACTCCAGAAGCTTCAATTTGCAGTGACAACATTTCTTCAGACTACTTCAAACTAGAATGCGGTACTAGACAAGGATGTCCCCTGTCACCATTGCTATCTGCAATCGCCATTGGCATATGTGGAAAGCATTCAATTATTCAATTTAAAATCTTTTATCTAGCACATCTATATTGTTTAAAATTGTCTAAAATATTTCCAGGACAAGATCCAGTTGCAATCAAGCTCCAGCCTCGCTGGGCCATATATATTGGAAGTGCACCAAATTAACATCATTCTGGACAAAACAGATTATTGTAGAAATGGAACACACATGAAATGAATGTGTTCCAAATAACGATCAATAATTTCCACTCTAAAACTCTAGCACTTCACGCCCAGATAATCAAGGCATGAGCTGGGAGAACTTTGTGCATGTTCTACTGTGGTGGGGGGATGGAATAGCAGGCTGCTTGCCTTTATCGGCACATTTACAGGACAAAAGAGGACGACGGAGAGGTGCGAAAGGATTTAAGTTGGGCCGGATTTACGAGTTTTTTCGTAGCCTTTGGTAATTCTAGTGTTAAGCTGGAGGACAAACAAACTGTAACTGCCTTTACTTCACTATTAGCACGTAGACTAATCTTGCTCAACTGTATCCTGGCCCACCTCTTTTAAGTCAGTGGGTAACAGATGTTATATACTTTTTTAAATTGGAAAAAATCAAATTTTCACTTAGAGGATCTGTTCAAATTTTTTTTAAACCTGGTAGGATCTAATTAATAACATTTTAGAATAAGCATTCATATTGGGGAAAAGAATTCTCTCCTCCTTTTTTTCTACCCTTAAAGTTTTGCTCTGGCTGTTGGCCTTCCTCGCTTTCCCATGGGTGGGGGTTGAATTGAATTTAGTTTTGTCAAGTTTGACTTGCTTGTATGGAATGTTACTTGCTTTTAATACATTCAATAAAATGTAAAATAAATAAATAAATACATTTACACAGCTTCAAACAATATGAAATATATTCAAGTGAACAGCAATCAATTTATATTTAAAGATAACAAACCACTATCACTCAGTACCTAAATTCTGGCACTACTGCTAACAAAAGATGAAATTACATCTTACAGTTTCATTTTTGTAACCAATAAGCTTAATATTTTAGCCAGCACTGGGAGGCAGAACATATAATTTAAAATATATTTTAGTCATCAGTTAAAACCTGATAAAGTAAAAATGAAAAAAAAACATATAGATATATGAATTATATTTTCACACATGTGAGATAGTGAAATTTCAAAATTTAGAAGAACACTGGTCTAAATAAAAATTAACATTTTTACATTTTCAATATCTATTGTAGGTTTCTTTCTGTTGCTTTTTATATATAACATAAACTTTATAAATTTAATTAAGCATTCAACAACTGTATTTGCTATAAAAAAGAACAAAATCAAAATGAATGCATCAAATAAAGTCAGATATGTTCCTAAATGTAAAAATAAAATTATCAAGATGAATATAATGGCCTAAATGTTATATTTTTTATTAGCCCATGTCATCTCAAACTGGTTCTTATTGTTTTAAAATTAAGTTTACATAATCAGGAATATTATATGTATCACTTTCTCAATTTATTTGGAAACAAATGCTTTAAGACATAGTAACTGAAACTGAATATGAACAATAACACATACTTTCCAGATTGAAAAATATTTGTTAAAGTACTGAAGAGTAAGGAGAAAAAAATCATATGTGTTCATTATTCCATCTGGACTTTGGCAGTGCCTTCGAAGAGGTCATACAGAAAAAAACAGATAAGGGTTACTGGGGGGATCTGCCAGCAAGACATTTTGTTTGTAGCTTCTGAAAGTGTAGCTATACTAGCAGTGGGGTTTCTGCATCCTAGGGTGTCTTCTTTTTTCCCACCACTACAAAAATACATTCCAATAGTACTCAGTCTATTAACATAACAAATAAATTTGGAGCAAGCTGAGTTTTTCATGAATTACTTCATTGCTTTTATTGAAAAATTGTATTTGAGCACAAACCTATTATAGAGATTTGATACACATAAAAGTTAGTCTTTACATCTAATAACCTTTACATATAAGAAGTTATTGAAAAAAAGAAACAGAAATAACTATTTTATCAAAAACTGTTAAAATAAAATTCTATGTTTAACTTTCTTTTCTGACACTTGAAAGAGCATGCCAGAAGGTAATTAATACAGCAAAAACCAGTGAATAAAAAGACCCTTTATTTCCACAAAAACTGCAATCGTCAGCTTTCCAAGTTATTTGTATATATAAAAATTTCCACAGATTTGTTTTAGTTAATGAGTCTTATTTGCATTATAGTAACTTGAGAAGGCATCTCCATGAATAAGCAAACCTGTATACAGTTTCAATTTATGACTGCTGGTATAAACTCCATTTTTCTCCTTAAAATGTTTACAACTATTTACACAATTATTAAGTTTTTCATAAAACAAGAAACAGTTGTGTCATTGCATGGTTTATTTTTCCCCAAATAATGCATGGCAGGTTGTTTTATAACTATAACTCCAGGCATGTGCATGAATGTACTCTATGATGGACTGGCACAGTCTCCCTGTGGCTATGTTGGTGGGAATTGCTGACTCAGCACTAATATAAAATGAGTCTAATACTTCCAGTCTCATACTATTTAAGGAAAAAAATTCTAGTTTTGTGATTGTTAAAAAATTTAAGTCACTTTCTCTAAAAAACCAAGAACTATTGCTTAATATCACTGAATGCAGAAGGTGCCAGTACTCTAAACATTATTGTTTTAGCAAAGAGCTAAAAGCAGCAAAATGAGAGGCTAACTACAACAAAACAAAGTTCCTAACATATAGTTCCTCCCTTCCAAACTGCAGCAAAATAAACATAATCTGACCTAAAAAACTATCCCAAACAAGACTCAGTGCAGAAGTGCAAGGACTATGAATTCAAATAATTAATTCAACATATTTGTGTGAGAAGGCAGTTTCTTGACAAACATGCTGATACTCTCAGTTTAAATAATGCACCAGCCTAAAAGGAACATCTTATACAAGGTAAAACACAACACATACTGCTAATTCAGACATTTAAATTTGCAGGACAGCAAACACATGGAACTAGACAATCCAATTCACAAAAGCATAAGCCTTAACCAAACCCCTTTTATCCAGGCCCAAAAAGCCAAAATAATCTTTCGATCTAGCGTACTGTTAATGAAAGAGATAAAAAAAAACATAAATCATGTAAAATCAGCATTTTTCACGTAAAGTTATTACTGCTCTACATTATTAGATTTGGTTTTTAACATTATCTGATCAGTACCCGATGTACTATTTTAAGATGGCCTGTGAGGTTTTACACTACAGAACTTGACATAACATTTAGCAGGGTAGCTTGTCAAACAACTGTAATTGCAGAATCATTATTTCTGAGGGTGTAAGAAGTCAACAGAGTCCCCTTCGACTCATCATCATGGTTCCAATCTCATATTGCACCTGGTAAGTACCAGTATGTTGCAACGTTTTGGTAACCAATCAACATGTTGCACATTTCTTTTCCACTTCTGTCATGGTACGACAAACACAAAAAACTTCACAAACATCTGTGCTGGCCCTACAGTTTCACAAGTAGTCTCTCTTTTGTTTACACAAAACACTGACTTCCCTTACAGCCTTCAATTTGCCCAAATTTTGTGGGTAATGTATGCAATATACTTCCAGCTGAATGCTCACTGGCTATTGACTTTCACCCAAAATTAGAAACTTGCTAAGAGAAAATTAAACTAGTTTGACTTTGTAGTAGATAGTTGCAGAGAGCTATGACTGAGTCGGTGTAAACGAACAGATGCTTACTGTAACAGATATATACCTGTAGTTAAGGAATACCTTACATAGGCTACAAAACAATTCCTGCTATTACGAAGTTATACATTAAATTTGGCAGAGGTGAAGTATTATATTTTAGGGGAGTTTAATAAAACAAAAAAAAAACTTTCTTTAAAAAATAAAAGTTCCATATTTTTTTATTTGAAAAAGTGACAAAATTTTTTTATTTAAAAAAATAAATGTTTTTAACTTAATTTAAAAATATATCACCAATGCTACATAAAGGAGAAACCAATGAGTGATTTTTTAATGACTTGGAAATTATCCCCCTCAGTATAAAAGGATAACAGATGATATCATATATCTAATAAATATTGCTGTGACAAAGCAGAAATGTGCTTTCTTGTATTTTTCAAAAGATATTTTGACACCTGGAAATGTATGATATTCTTTGTCATCAAGAAGTATTAATTTTACATTAGTTGTTTAATATTTTAAAATGTTTAAGAACATAAGTTGATACTTGTTTAACATAGTATCCTGCTGGCCACATAAAACTAGCATTCATCTATGATAATTTAAGAGTGCTGGAAATCCCCGTCAGGTACTGTAAAAAGAAGTTTACTCAATGGCCAAAAAGCTTTACTTTCTAATTTTATTTGGAATGATAACAAATTGAACTTTAAGATTTGTAAATCACCTGAAGGCCAAAAGGAAAGGTTCTGAAAGTTCCCATCCCACAAGGTAAACTGTCAGAAGTGGACACATCTGTAGCATTTTGACAATTAACTCTGAACTTTTCAATCAAAGTAAATACTTTGTTGAAGCTTTAACAAGTGACTGGAATTTGCCTCAGAGCAGGTCACTGTCAGACAACATACAGTGCAAATGCGTATAGTAATCATACACAACAGCCATACCATGATTAATTAAAATATGAAAGTGTGTTTTTATTAAAATAGACAAAAAGATGCAATTAAGTTTAGCCTAGGCCAAATTGTATATTTAAGAAATTAAAAGAAAATGCCTGAAGCTGAAGTAACCACAGTATACTACGGTGCTGATTTTGTAAGTGGACAAAGATTAGCTCCAACGTGCTAAAATATTTTATGTGAATTACATGTTTGTAGCATTTGTGGTTTATTGCATTTGACTTCTGTGTCAGAGCCAATTAAACACAGAATGGTGAAAAACACAAAATCAATTATAGATCCAGTTGATGTGTACTCGGACCAGTCCAATTCAAATGCCACTGTGAAGGGATAGACTACAGAATTCTATCATGACAGGACACTTCTTGAAGATGATCCAATGTCTTATGGATTGCGCTTAATATTATTAGCAGAAGAAAATATTGCCAACATAGAGGAGATAATGGAGAACTGAAGAGAGATGATGGGTGAGCTAAAAGACACTATACAGATTAGTCATAGCTCTGTTAAATTCATTCTTCATTAACATGTAAAGATGAGCAAGGTCTGTACACTTTGGAATACTGGATGTGGTGATGCCTAATTTCAAGGGTCAACATTTTAGGCATCCAAAGAGAATCACAAGCTAATAAATTTGGATTGAGAAAAATTTAGGAAGCCTTGTATACTGTATACATCAGTATAATCTAAATTCCAAAACAATAATCAAAAAAATGTCACCACCATGATTTTTCCAACACCAAAAGAAATTCAATTTTTTATGATTTTGTTGGTGTAGACTATAACTCTTACATACCACAAAAGGACCAGATAATGCATCAACAGTAGATTGGCTTTGGCCTTTGCACCATTCAATCAGAAAAAATTGATAAGGAAAGCTGTTAAACATCCTGTTTTCTACCTCAAGCAAATACTCCGGCTTTCACTGTATCTATATTACTAAATGATGGTTGTATATATGCATGTATGCCAGAGGCCAGAAGCACCAAAAGCACATGCGCACAGCGCCTCAGCGCCCCAGAGTCAAACCCAGCTACTTCCCAGAGTCAGTAGGTGGCGCCCAAACAACACAACACAACCTGTAAACTAAACTTCAGGTCACAATACAACCGCCGCCCAAACGCGCACACCACCGCATATACAACCTTCGTTTAGTAACTAGGCTGACCCGCCTTTTTAGGCGACCGACTTTTAAGTTGACCACTTCTTAAGGCAATTCAATATGTAGATCAATTTGATATTTTATACAAACTCATTAATTTGGTTATATTGCATTTGAGCGGTATTACTTTAATAGTCGTAGTTTCTGTTATTTTTGTGATGAAATTTAAACTGTTTTTTCTATATTGAGGTCGCCCTTTTGAAGTCCCCTGATATTTACTACGCGGTGAGGCATTTGTACTCCATCAACATTAATTATTTCCAGAGACATAATTTTGACTATTTTTCCAGCGCATCGCGCACAAAAGCAAGGGAACAATGGAAGCACCAGAACTCTGCTCACATCATGTCGCTTCGTACCGCAAGCTGCAAGTAGTAAGTCTGTGATAAGCGGAATACCGCCATGCTTTTCACTCATGGGATGGAATGACAATCCCGACCGATTTTATATAGTAAGAAAGAAGAAGAAGATATCGCACATTCTGGAGTAGAAAATCATGTTTTACCTGGAAAAACGAAACTATAAATCCCATCGTGCATTGCAAAATGGACGGGGCGTGTGTGTGAAACTCCGTGCTACTCGCACAATTTGGAGTAGAAAATCATCTTTTACCTGGAAAAACGAAACTACAAATCCCATCGTGCATTGCAAAATGGACGGGGCGTGTGTGAAACTCCGCGCCTGCGTAGCACTCACGGGACGGAAGGACACCCGACAGCTTTTATATAGAAGGATGTAGATCTCCAAGCCGGGATCCGCCGCCTTGGTTACTTCAGCACACAAATGCGCCGCTGTCACCATCAGGGAACTAGGTGGCACTAAAACCGCATGCGCACAGTACCTCAGCACCCTGAGTCAAATCCTTCACCCAGATATTATTCATATCCCTCACACCTTTATTTGTGACGACTTGGTAACAGAGGTTTTTGGTGAAGCAATATCATTAGACCACATACCACTTTTGATGCACCGGGCTATATTATGTCCAAAGAATATTGACTTTGACCAGATAAATAACCAAGTGATTGCATTGCTTCCTGGACAAAGCCGCGTCTTTCTAAGTACTGACAGTGTTGATTCAGAAGACGAAACTGAGCATCGTAATTTCCCATTAGAATATTTAATCACTATTAACCCGGCCGGATTACCACAACACAACTGTAACCTTAAAGTAGAGACAATAGTCATGCTATTAAGAAACCTTAATACTAAGCAAGGTTTATGCAGCGGTACACAGCTGGTTGTGAACAGCACGAGACAAAATGTTATTGAGGCACAAGTGCTTACGGGATCCCATACTAGCAATATTGTTTTGATTCCCAGAATTGACCTTACAAGTTCTGAACTGGAATTACCTTTTAAACTTAAACAACGCCAATTTCCCATTAAGGCTGCATTTGCCATGATGATCAACAAATCCCATGGACAAAGTAGGGATTTACCTATCTGAGTCTGTATTTGGATATGGACAACTTTATGTTGCCTTTTCAAGAGTCCGGCGTTCGTGTGACGTTAAAGTGACGGTTTTAACTACTCCATACCAGGGAGAGCTAATTCAAGGACAGGAAACCATCTTTACCAAAAATGTTGTTTATAAAGAAATTTTTGAATAACTATTTTAAATTTACCATTTTATTAATTTTTTGTTTCCAATTTACTTCATTTAAACCTTTGCACTCCGATATTTGTTTTACTTATAAGTGCAGCAACTCAAAGACATTTTTGACTTAAATGATATAACAATTACATTTCAATTTTAGTTTTAATAAATTGGTTAATTTTAGTACAATATATTTATTTAATTAAATGAAAAAGTTCCCCGGACGCTCCCACCTTCCCATCATTTTTCATCCCTCCAAAGATCGGAGGGACCAGAAAGTGATTGCCATTGTTGGATTTGCGATTCTTTAGAGAATTGAGGGTTTACTGGTGGGTTGCTAAATGCATTACTACAAAACTGTGGATTTTAGGAGATGCTACACCCACCTTAATTTCCAAGCTTTTCCTCATATGACTACAACAGGTTTTCGGTTCTGAATTTATTCAAGGAAAACTTTATAAATGATACAACAAAGTGCATTAGTGTTCACTAGGATTATGCTAAAAAATAAAACTTTTCTTGCCTTACTGGTGAATCTTGTAATAAGTCAGATTGACAACCTTTGACCACCCATTACATATTGCAACCCACGGACTGGCATTACAGAAACAAACAGGCTGTTATTGCTTTGATACTTTGAATTTTACATATCAGGAAGGAATTAATAAAGGGGAAAGCTACAAAAGGGTTTTAAAGGGCATTGTCTACCTTTTCAAATGTTGGTAGAGTAGACAGAAGCAAAAGAAGCAAGGTTAAAACTGATGTTGATGGTTTTAGGAATGTTCACACTCACAGTCTGTTTGCTTTCTCCTGAATCAGGAGATGATTAGTTACTTAATTTCAATCTCCAGATAGTTTGGCTATATTTTACATGCAAACCTTTCAAGTGAACCAGAACATAACAAGAAACTATCAAGGGGGGGGTTAACAAAAGCTGTGTTCACACAGAATGCCTCGAGTTAATGAAAATTATCTGGTACTTCACATGATGCAGAAAGGAAACATTTCATCTAGGTGTCTCAACACAAGATGGCAAGGTCTCCTGACAGCACACAACAATGTGCTGCAGTTTCAGTTTTAGACAGTATACTTATCAGGTGAATTTCATTTCACTGTATGGTGATGCATATTGAATTTTCAGTAGCCTATTATAGGAATGCAACTTCTGTGTAGTTTACCTCATATTATATGTATACTGTCTTTATGGCTGTAAATATTTGTTAACATTTGTAATGTTCATTTTGATTTATAAATACCACATAATATCCTAAATAATATCAAAGTATCTGCATCTTGTCTATTAAGCAATCATATTGGCAGGGAACCAACCTACCTGCATTATGGGGTTTGACTGTCAGTTCCACAGGGCACTGCTACAGTCATGGCTGAAATTATCGGCATCCCTGGAATTTTCCCAGACAATGCACCATTTCTCCGGGAAAACTGTTGCAATTACAAATGTTTTGCTATTCACGTGTTTATTTCCTTTATGTGCATTAGAACAACACAAAAAAACAGAGAAAAAAAGCCAAATCTGACATAATTTCACACAAAACTCAAAAACCGGGCTGGACAAAATTATTGGCACCCTCAACTTAATATTTGGTTGCACGCCCTTTGGAAAAAATAACTGAAATCAAGCGCTTCCTATAACCATCAACAAGCTTGTTACACCTCTCAACTGGAATTTCCAACCACTCTTCTTTTGCAAACTGCTCAAGGTCTCTCAGATTTGAAGGGCGCCTTCTCCCAACAGCAATTTTCAGATCTCTCCATAAGTGTTCAATCGGATTTAGATCCAGACTCATTGCTGGCCACTTCAGAACTCTTCAGCGCTTTGTCTTCAACCATTTCTGGGTGCTTTTAGAGGTATGTTTGGGGTCACTGTCCTGCTGGAACACCCATGACCTCTGACGCAGACCCAGCTTTCTGACATTGGGCCCTATATTGCGCCCCAATATCTTTTGGTAGTCTTCAAATTTCATGATGCCTTGCACACAGTCAAGGCATCCAGTGCCAGAGGCAGCAAAACTTCCCCAAAACATCTTAGAAACTCCACCATGTTTGACTGTAGGTACTGTGTTCTTTTCTTCATAGGCCTCATTCCGTTTTCTGTAAACAGTAGAATGATGAGCTTACCAAAAAGCTCTACCTTGGTCTCATCTGTCCACAAGACGTTCGCCCAGAAGGATTTTGGCTTCCTCAAGTACATTTTGGCAAACTCCAGTCTAGTTTTTTTATGTTTCTGTGTCAGCAGTGGGGTCCTCCTGGCTCTCCTGCCATAGCGTTTCATTTCGTTCAGATGTCGACGGATAGTTCGAGCTGATACTGTTGCACCCTGAGTCTGCAGAACAGCTTGAATATGTTTTGAAGTTGATTGGGGCTGTTTATCCACCATTCGGACTATCCTTCGTTGCCGTCTTTTATCAATTTTTCTCTTCCATCCACGTCCAGAGAGATTAGCTACAGTGCCATGTGTTGTGAACTTCTTGATTATGTTGCGCACAGTGGACAAAGGAACATGAAGATCTCTGAAGATGGACTTGTAGCCTTCAGATTGTTGATATTTTTCCACAACTTTTGTTCTCAAGTCCTCAGACAATTCTCTGCGCTACTTTCTGTTCTCCATGCCTAGTGTGGCACACTCAGACACACAATAGAAAGGTTGAGTCAATTTTCTCCATTTTAACTGGCTTCAGGTGTGATTGCTATATTGCCAGCACCTGTTTCTTGCCACAGGTGAGTTCAAATGAGCATCATATGCTTGAAATAAAACGATTTACCCACAATTTTCAAAAGGTGCCAATAATTTTGTCCGGCCCATTTTTGGAGTTCTGTGTGACATGATGCAGAGTTGGCTTTTTTTCTCTGTTTTTTTGTGTTGTTCCAATTCACATAAAGGAAATAAACGTGTATAACAAAACATTTGTAATTGCAACCATTTTCTGGAAGAAATGGTGCATTTTCTGGGAAAATTCCAGGGCTGCCGATAATTTCAGCCATGACTGTATATGTTTCACACATTCTCGATATGTGGTATGATTGAGCCAACCACAAGTAAATTTATACCTCTTTTAACATGGTCAACTGCTTTCCAATCGCAAGGAAAATTGAGAAGCCCGGAGCCACATTTAGGTGCTAGGCTTTGTCCAATTCATCTGACCTAATAGCATAGCCTTCAAAACACTGCATGTACAAAATCTTCCCATAATGCACTGTACTTCCTGTAGTTAGACTGGTTCTGTTCCCATTTATATTTCACACAAACCACTCCAGGGTTCACATGGTATGGTGATGAGACTATCATTTCTGAAGGGTATTACAGTCTGGTTGTTTTTGTCCACACTACATGCTGCACGTTCTCATACAATGCCTTCACTTAGAAAAGCCACAGTACTGACTGAGCCACAAATGGGAGAGTTTGTAAACTTTGAAGTCAGCAGATGACAAAAAAGATATGTCAACATCATTTCTAAGGCTACCAGGCCTTGCCCTATTTTAATAAGGACAATATGCTATAGTATGAAATACTGGGAGGATGGTTGACATTCTGAAAGAAGCTTAAGCTCCCGTGAGGGGGTCACTCAATTGTTTGGGAAACATGTCTCTCAGTATTGAATGTTGATTAAGTATAATAATTAAAAATAAAACATAAAATTGGACTACTTTTATAACACATTTTTAGTGTAGACAGCATTTCTAATTTGCCATGCATGTGTAAGCAGCTTGTGATTTGAGGGTGGCACTTTCTTTGGGATGTGAACTGAAGTTCTGACCTCTACATAAGAGTGTGAAAGACAGTCATCTAATTTGGTTCATCTGACTAATTGGGATTTTTTAGTGAGGGTGCCTTTTTCAAAAGATGCATAATGACAGCAGCCCTGTCACAAATTTTTCTTTTGACAAGTAGACAAAGTTACAAGTAAATTTTTGACATACTTTTATGATTAGTCCTATACCTCTGAAGTGCACCTTTTTACATGTAAGATGTGTGTAACCCTCACTCTCAGTGTGGTTGGGAAGAGTTCATGCAAATGCCATGTCACAATGTGCACCCTGCAAACACGTTCATTAGTTACACTTACAGTGGTGTGAAAAACTATTTGCCCCCTTCCTGATTTCTTATTCTTTTGCATGTTTGTCACACAAAATGTTTCTGATCATCAAACACATTTAACCATTAGTCAAATATAACACAAGTAAACAAAAAATGCAGTTTTTAAATGATGGTTTTTATTATTTAGGGAGAAAAAAAATCCAAACCTACATGGCCCTGTGTGAAAAAGTAATTGCCCCCTTGTTAAAAAATAACCTAACTGTGGTGTATCACACCTGAATTCAATTTCCGTAGCCACCCCCAGGCCTGATTACTGCCACACCTGTTTCAATCAAGAAATCACTTAAATAGGAGCTGCCTGACACAGAGAAGTAGACCAAAAGCACCTCAAAAGGTAGACATCATGCCACTGATGAGACAAAAGTTGAACTTTTTGGAAGGCAAATGTCCCGTTACATCTGGCGTAAAAGGAACACAGCATTTCAGAAAAAGAACATCATACCAACAGTAAAATATAGTGGTGGTAGTGTGATGGTCTGGGGTTGTTTTGCTGCTTCAGGACCTGGAAGGCTTGCTGTGATAGATGGAACCATGAATTCTACTGTCTACCGAAAAATCCTGAAGGAGAATGTCCGGCCATCTGTTCGTCAACTCAAGCTGAAGCGATCTTGGGTGCTGCAACAGGACAACGACCCAAAACACACCAGCAAATCCACCTCTGAATGGCTGAAGAAAAACAAAATGAAGACTTTGGAGTGGCCTAGTCAAAGTCCTGACCTGAATCCAATTGAGATGCTATGGCATGACCTTAAAAAGGCGGTTCATGCTAGAAAACCCTCAAATAAAGATGAATTACAACAATTCTGCAAAGATGAGTGGGCCAAAATTCCTCCAGAGCGCTGTAAAAGACTCATTGCAAGTTATCGCAAACGCTTGATTGCAGTTATTGCTGCTAAGGGTGGCCCAACCAGTTATTAGGTTCAGGGGGCAATTACTTTTTCACACAGGGCCATGTAGGTTTGGATTTTTTTTCTCCCTAAATAATAAAAACCATCATTTAAAAACTGCATTTTGTGTTTACTTGTGTTATATTTGACTAATGGTTAAATGTGTTTGATGATCAGAAACATTTTGTGTGACAAACATGCAAAAGAATAAGAAATCAGGAAGGGGGCAAATAGTTTTTCACAGTTTTTATCACCTTCACCATAAAGAGACATAGCATGAACACATTTTCATCATCAAAACCAAAGGGTGGCAGAAAACAAATGGGCCAAAATGTCAAATAGCAGATAGTACAAATGGCTCAAAACCACCGTAACCTGCCACTAGCGGTTTGTTGGCTTATTGTTCACAACTTTTTTTTATATTTACAATAATGTGGGGAGCAATAATAGCTGGGTTTGAGGTTAACCCAATTGGCTACCATAGCTCATATGAGGTTAGCACTGGCTTTAAGATTTGTGATAAGTTCACAACTAGACATATTCTTTACAAAATCTGAAGGAAGATGTAGAGAAAAAAATGCTACATGAATTAGATGACTAAAGAAACCTTCAAAAGCATTGCTAAAGTAAAAACTAAGTAGTGGAAATACTTAAGGTAACATTCACTGTTATCAAGAAAAATATTAATATTAACAATAGGGCAGCACGGTGGCGCAGTGGTAGCGTTGCTGCCTTGCACTTAGGAGACCCAGGTTCACTTCCTGGGTCCTCCCTGCGTGGAGTTTGCATGTTCTCCCTGTGTCTGCGTGGGTTTCCTCTGGGTGCTCTGGTTTCCACCCACAATCCAAAGACATGCAGGTTAGGTGCATTGGCGATCCTAAATTGTCCCTAGTGTGTGCTTGGTGTGTGTGTGTGCCCTGCGGTGGGCTGGCGCCCTGCCTGGGTTTGTTTCCTGCCTTGCGCCTTGTGTTGGCCGGGATTGGCTCCAGCAGACCCCCATGACCCTGTGGTTAGGATATAACGGGTTGGATAATGGATGGATGGAATAATATTAACATTGAATAAATTAATGAACAAAAATATTTTGGAAAATTAATACGATGGTTTAATACTTGTATAACAAACTTTTCTGCTAGTGTCTTTCATCTTTCTCAAAAGAGCTTAATAGCACTAAGAACAATAAAATTATTTGTGGTCATATTATTGAAATTGTTTGCATTAGTACAAAAATGTGCTTCACGTACACTCAAGATTTAAAGCCTCAAAACATTCCACTGTCTCTAGTAGGAATGAATATGCTTTGAGATAAACATATGTACCCAAACTAGTACCAAATGTGATACAGATAAATTATGCAAAATAATGAAGATAACTAAATTGATCTAACTAATCACTCTTCTTCAGATTTAAAATCTGAACATGCTGTCATCATTTCATATAATATTGCAAATAAATACCAGGATTGTTATCAGCTAGCCTACCAACATCATTAAATCCATTACCTATCTATTAATTTGCCTACTTTCTAGAGAAGGTAGTCATTATGCAGTTAAATGACCACCTCAATAAACATGCTATTCTTGATAAATTTCAGTCAAGTTTTAGAACAAATCACAGCACAGAAACTGCACTCGTTAAAGTAGTAAATGACTTGCGGGTAAATGACAGACAGAGGCCATTTATCTGTTCTCATCCTCTTAGATCTGAGTGTCGCATTTGACACCATTGATCATAATATTCTTAGAAATCGCCATAGTTAATGGGTGGGCCTCTCTGGCAGTGTCTTAAATTGGTTTGAATCCTACCTGGCAGGGAGAAAATTCTTTGTTAGTTGTGGCAATTACAACTCAAAGACACATGATATCCCATATGGCAGGTATGTCAAACACGCGGCCCCCGGGCCGCATGCGGCCCGCAACAGACATCTGTGTGGCCCGCATGACAGATCCTAGTTAGCGCTAAACTTGTACAAAATGATTACTATCGTTTGTGATTGAATCATTCTGCATCTTCGGCATTACTTATTTACTTTTCTTACTTCTGTCTTCTGACAAAACCACATTTTCCCATGGCATTACAGTACCGGAAACGTCATCTGCTAGTATAGTTGTAGCCGCGAAGTCGCAACTGAAGTGCTAGGCTGCGAGAGAACTGCCAGCAACGGAGACTCACTCAGTGAAGGGCTACAGCAAAAAGGCTGCCCCCTTCACTGAGGACACTTTTCAGAATGCTAGGCGGGCGGGGCTTTGCAGCGGCGCAGAAAGAGGAGAGAGACCACGGTGAGAGAGTATTACAACGAAGTATTTTTATATTTCTGACAGTTTCCCCATATGACACAAGTCCACAGAAATCTCGTTACTACTAAGTACATTCAGCAGCAGATACTTTCATTACAACAAAGTGACCTAGAAATGCTTGAATGAATCATCCACAGAGCAGTTAGTTCTGTGGTCACAGCTCAGTTGTGGACATTTGCTCAACGATCCCCAAACAGAAACACTGTAAAAAAAAGTTCTGTCCTCGAACTCTCCTTGTACTGTTTTTTTGCTGTTTTTGTTTTGTGTGGTTTTAAGTGATACCTTTTCCTTATTGCTCGTCAACATTTGAAAAACATCCATTAGAATTTAACTCATTATCACTCTTCTATAGAAACGGCATACTTGTTATATGCAAAAAAGAAGAAAAATCTCGGTTTGCAAACGTATGCGAACTGCTGCATTTGAAGACGCAGAAAAAGCCGTTTTTATGTGGTTGCAGTGACGCTTGTTCAAGAAACATTCCTATTAATGCGGCACTCATTCAAGAATATATGAGGTTTTTAAACTCTCTTGGGACCCAGACAAACAATCTCACACGCGGCAATAGCGTTTCGGGACGCACTTCGGCGTGTCGTTCCAGTTAGGTGGGGGGGATCCCAGATCCCAAAAGAGTTCACAAACCCTCACAATATGAAAAAGAAGGAAAGGGTGATTTGGCTTCTGACTGATAATTGTGCTGACTATAACATGCTTCCGCACTTAGATAATGTTCACGTTGAATTCCTCCCACCCAACTGCACAACAGTGCTTCAGCCATTGGATTTGGGCATCAATCACACACTGAAAATGTATCATTGCAAGGAAATGCTGAGAAAAATTCTCGTCAGCATAACTTGTAGACAGGAGAAGATTAAACTAACGCGAAAGAAGGTATTGAAGCTGCTTCCATTTCCAACATCCTATCTTTGTGATGCACGTTTTCTGCATGTAACAGCAAACAAAACGAGATTACGGAGTATACTGAACATAAGCAACACACTTCGCGTGTCACTGTCTTCCATCCTCCCCAGATGGGATTGTCTGGTTGCAGGAAAACAAGCTTAGAGCTCTCACTGATTCTGCATTATGGTAAGCTGTATAATTTCTATTACTAAATTATAACTTAATAATAATAGAAATGTAATGTAAATTGTGTATAAAAACTGCCCTACGAACACGCCCATAATCACCCCATAAATTCCAACCTCCAACAACCCACCGGTCCCTGGAAAAATTTGCTTCTAGTAAAGCGGTCCTTGGTGTCAAACAGGTGGCGGACCACTAGGCTACACTACTGGCTGGGCTGCTGAGACTGGCCACTGGGCAGAACTGACCATCACGAGTAGTAATAGCTCGCATATTTTCACATTTTTTTGCTCTAGTTTTATGTAATTTTGTGCTAGTATTGTAACGAACACTTAGTGCAGGCTACAGCTGAAGATCTGAAGTGGACGCGAGAAGCTGGTGAGTTGTTTATTAACAGATTTTTGTGATTTTGAGTTTGTATAATTAGTGTAGGTCAGGGGGCTTTTTGCATATCGGCTTATTTTACAATATAAACTTTGAAGTAAACTTAGCAAAGTAAAATTTGATTTTTGGAGGATTTGTTTTCCAACTTGTATTACTGAGCAATGAATTCAGTCAACGTTTTCGCGATTTCAGTTCGCACGAACAGGACTTTGTGCTGTTTACGTCACCATACTCTTACAACGTTGAGAATGCGCATGAGAATATCCAAATTGAATTGATTGAACTGCAGTCAGATTCTATTCTGATGGCAAAATACAACGAAGTTGGTGTGCCAGGCTTGTATGCTTACCTGCCACCCTCGTATGTGCAGATCCATAAGTCGGCATCAAGAGTACTATCAATGTTTGGAAGCACTTACCTTTGTGAGCAATTGTTTTTGCTACCAAAACCCCACATCGCTCAAGAATTACTGTCGAGCACTTTTCATCCCTCATAAAAGTTGCAGCTGCACAAGATTTCAAGCCTGATATTGACAAACTGGTTACTAACAAGAGATGCCAAGTGTCAGGCAATGAATATAATATAATGAGTATAATATAATAATATAAGGACCTGGCTAAGAGGCTAAGACTCTAATTGTACGCTGTTGTACAGAGATTATATGGAAATAAATTGCTTTTCTTTAAACTTTAAGTGTTACATTTTTTAAAGTTTTCAGTATTGGAAAGAAAGCTACAGTAACTTTGTATAATAGTATAATAGTATTTGTTACAGTGCGGCCCGCTGACGCACGTATGGCAGTCGAAGCGGCCCACCAATGGTAGTGAGTTTGACATGCCTGCCATATGGTGTTCCACAAGGCTCAATCCTGGGTCCACTGCTCTTCTCAATCTACATGCTTCCGTTAGGTCAGATTATCTCGGGGCATAACATGAGTTACCACAGCTATGCTGATGACACACAGCTGTATTTATAAATAGCACCTGATGACCCCGATTCTCTTGATTCACTAACACAATGTCTTACTTGTATTTCTGAATGGATGAATAGTAACTTTCTCAAGCTAAATAAAGAGAAAACTGAAATCTTAGTGATTGGCAATAACGGATACAATGAGGCTATTAGAAATAAACTTACATTAGGATTAAAAGTCAAGATTGAGGTAAAAAACTTAGGGGTAACTGTTGACTGTAATCTGAACTTTAAATTGCATATTAATCAGATCACAAGGACAGCATTTTTTCACTTAAGAAACATAGCAAAAGTTAGACCTCTTATATCACTGAAAGATGCTAAAAAATGAGTTCACGTGTTTGTTTTCAGTCGACTAGATTACTGTAACACAATCCTCTCAGGAATACCCAAAAAAGACATAAATCGTTTGCAACTAGTGCTGAATGCAACTGCTAAAATCCTAACCACGAAAAGAAAATCCGAGCACATTTCTCCAGTTTTGATGTCACTACACTGGTTACCTGTGTCATTCACGATTGACTTTAAAATTATGCTTAAGGATTATAAAGCCTTAAATAATCTCGCCCCATCTTATATATCGGAATGTCTGACATCTTATATTCCAAATCGTAACCTCAGATTCTCAAATGAGTGTCTCCTTAGAATTCCAAGAGCAAAACATAAAAGAAGTGGTGAAGCGGCCTTCTGCTGTTATGCACCTAAAATCTGGAATAGCCTGCCAATAGGAATTCGCCAGGCTAATACAGTGGAGCACTTCAAAAAACTGCTGAAAACACATTATTTTAATATGGCCTTCTCATAACTTCACTATAATTTAATCCTGATACTCTGTATATCCAATTCATTATAATAACTATTCATGGTGGCTCTAAAACCTGTACTAACCCCTATTCTCTCTTCTGTTTCTTTTTCCGGTGTCCTTCTGGTGGTGGCTTGTGCCACCCCCATCTACTCAAAGCACCGTTACATTCCAACAGTGATGGATTAAAAGCCAGAAGTCTGCATGACCATCATCATCAAGTCCTTCCGTGAGAACCCTAAATACAAAGAGGACTATTTCATTTATGTTAGATAGAATGCCCAGAGGGGATTTTTTTCTCCAGCCGTGTGGAGTTTTTTTTTGTTTTTTCTGTCCTCCCTGGCCATCGGACCTTACTCTTTTTCTATGTTAACTAATGTTGTCTTATTTTAATTTCTTCTTTTGTCTTTTATTGTTCTTTATTATGTAAAGCACTTTGAGCTACTTTTTTGTATGAAAATGTGCTATATAAATAAATGTTGTTGTTGTTGTACTCTTCTCATCTTTCTACCATTCCCCTGAAGTGAACAGTCACCACTGTTAACATACATTCCTTTATGTTTTCCCTAATCAATGATAACTCATTAAAATTTCACCACTGTCATGCTGTCAGCTTATTTTTAATTATTTCCTCCTAGTTTTGAAATAAATGATTTACTTAAAAGCTATGAAAAAAATTTAAAAATACAAATATGTACACCATATTTCTAAAAGACTATATGTACTGTATAATGTCTCCACCTAGTGGTTACATAATACAGTAATGGCTTTTGCTCTGTTTCTGAAGTTTTGTTTTAAAAAATTTCAACAACAGTTTTAGGATTAGCAGGAGGCGGTTGGTAGCATGCACTGCTGGGAAGAAGCAGTATATATACGATAATATTTCTTTGCAGAACATACTTTCAGAATCTCTTGACTATTTTAAATAAAAGACCAACCGAAGCAAAAATTCAACAATAGATATATAACTACTCTAAAAAATGTCTTTTATTTGTTGCATTATAATAAGAGCTTTTAAAACTAGAAAGCTGTCAATCTGAATTTTGTCAAAATATCCAAGGAAACAACCCCTGTTCAGTAGTCATTTAATAATCACCACAGACTCATAGTCTTTTGTCCAACATTAAAACAACCTCCTCAAATCTGACCAGGTACTTATCTTCCATACATTTTTTTTGCAGTAGGTTACTATGTATTATTATTATTATCATTATTAGTAGTAGTAGCAGAATTTGTAGTATTGATAAAAAAATCAGAACTCTAATATATTCTTTAATTACTTTTGTTATATTTATAATGAACTCCAAAATGAAAAATTTAACAGTGGTTAGTGCTACTTTCTTTTAGCTCCAGAACACTGATGTAAGTCCTTTTTTACATTTGTGTGTGAATGAGTGGTGATTTAAAAGTGACATGGTGCGAGTGACTGTGCCCTGAGATGAACCAGCGTCCTTTTTAGCGTCTTACACCCAGGACTGAGAGGACAGACTCCAGCTTGCCACAACTTTGAATGTGAATTAATCCTAGGTTCAGTAAATGGAAGGACAGAGAGATGTACATAAACATTTATGCAAATGTTTTCAAATGTTCAGCTTGGTATTAGTGGTAAATTAATTAACTACTAAACTGAACCCTTTTTCTCCCTTTGAGGTAGAAGTAAAGAGAAAAAAATGCCTACATAAAAATTACAGACTCTTAAATTAAAAAATAACGATTTTGAGATCTTAAATATTATATTATTACAATTATTAATTCATATTAAACAATATAAAATATGTTTTAAAAGAAGACAAGCCAAATCTGTAACTTGAATGTGAAGGTCCAATATCGTTTCAATGACAATGAATGTTCATTGGTATGTCTATGGCAACCACTAACTAATTCTTACGCTATCTACTGTGAAACATTTTACAGCAAGCACAAAGAGCTTCTGATACAATTAGTTTAAACTCTCTATTTTGTCTTCAACCCTTTCTACAATTGCAAAAATTTTTTTAAAGCTGTACTTACAAAAATAGTGTACTGCTGGTAGGCTCACCCTTGGAAAATTTGTCGCCAATGATTTTGCACTAATAGGGTGAATTTGGCAAGGGGGTTAAGAAACAGTGTAGTTCTTGGTGTAAAGAGAATTGTCTGCAACTGAACTTCATCAAAACCAAGGAACAGGTTATTTGCTTTCACTGCACCAAGGAGTCTGTACATCCCATCACTATTCGGGGAGTGGGTGTGGAGGTGGTACACTGCTACAAGTACATGGAGGTCCCCATCAGTGACAAGTGGGACTGGTCTCAAAACACAGAGAAATTACATACTGTACTTGTACAAAAGGGCAAAGGAGACACTTTTTCTTAGAAGACTGCGCTGCTTTAATTTGGATAGTGATACTCTTAACATGTTCTACAAGTCTGTGATAGCCAGTTTTTTTCGGATTATAACATCACTTCAGGAGATGCCCAATGAATCAACAAGCTAATTAAGAATGCAGGCTCAGTTATGGGAAACAATCTTAAGCTTCTAAAGTTAATCATGGAGGAAACTGAAGGCAAAACTGACAGCCATTACGAAAAATACTGTACATCTTCTCTATGACACACCATTATTGAACACCTTTAGCCAACAAATAGTTGTTTTAAGAAATGCTACTGTTGTTTCTTCACACTGACAATTTAACAGCTTTTTCTTCTTTATTGTAATTCTCATGTGTGTTGGAGAGGGGTTGTTGTTGTTTGTTATATTTCTGTTTTTCCTGAGCTTCTGTAAAATCTAAATTTCCCCTTCAGACAAACAAAGTCTTTCTATCTATCTGTCTTGTTTGTCAGTCCATTCTAAGAAGAGAACAGACACAAAAAGAGAACCAATTTCATGGTACTTCAGAGAAAATAAAAGGAAAATCTCACCTGGAACAAGGATAAAATGACACATTTTTAGAGCTAGGCCTAGGAGTGGAAGTAATATTCTTCAACAAGCATGTGATGGCCAGTTGAGACGCACAGTCCTGTGTGGCTCAGCCTGTACAAGACTTATGTAGCTGGCATCCAAAATATGTAATTTAAGCACATTACTTTTCAAGCAATTGACATGACACAAAACACCAATTTCAGTAATGAGGAACCAAAAGAAGATGTGAAAGTACCTTCTACATACAATCAACCAAATGTCTACAAACCATTTTGTTTCTTGACTAACATGTAGTTGCCCAACAGAAGTGGTTCAAGTAGATAAATGACAGTAACAAGACCAGGGCTGAAAGCCTTACACTGTATTTGAAGGTTCACTGCAGTACAAAGAGAAAATGTTGACCTTTTAATTTGATTAATATGCTAAAAAATGTTCAGAATACCCAGCCTCCTTAAACAGTGTTCACTGCTTATGAGGTTGTCACCTCCTCAGCCCGTACTCCAGTATCTCTGAGGAAAAGTTATTTAAAGGAGCACAAATTTCACCCATAACAAACTATTTTTAAACATAGATTGTTTATAACTGTAAATAATACCAGGTCACCTTAGTAAAAATGCCTTTGACAAATTTTGTACTTGAGTCATCTGATCTGAAACTATATTTCTTGGACAATCTGAACGCTTGGATAAAAAGATAAGCTACACTGTCTGACAATTGATTGGATTGATCGGCAAAATTTGACAAACTGTTTTTTGCAATGAATTTATTGAGACCACGTTTGTTAAATTATTTCCTGAAAATCTGCCATGTTGCCAGTTTTGGTACATTTTGTACTCTTTATTCCCGAGCCCCTTGACACTCTGCGAGACCAGCATGGCATCACAGAGCTATAGCAGCCATGTTGGATGAGGATCGCACATGTGCAGAACTTTCAGCTATTTCAGGTTCTGTGGGTATGCACAGTACACATACATTTTTGCTGAAATTATGAATCTCAAACAGATATATATCGCCATTGCAGAATGCCAGCAAAAATCAACCACTGCTTGCAAGTATACAACTCTGACCCCTGTGCCCTCACCCACTTGTCACCACAACACATGGTTAATAGCACATGATGGCTGAATGCATGCACAATTAGTCATACAGGAGTCAAAACAACTTTAAAAGAACCTGAACCCCCAAACCCAGAATAAGAAAACACATGAGAACCTGTGAAATAATAACTAAAGATTTATACGATTTACAAGGCACTTCTATTTTCTTGATGGAAGAAAAAAGTGAGAAACATCTGCACAGATAGATCAGAAATAAAGTGTGTGCAGTGAAACTTAAGAAATGCTGCATGGCTAATCAGTGCCCTGAACATGCAGTTATTTATTTATTTTTACTTATTGCTGATTTGTGACTATTTGTTATATTTTATTTGTGGTTATCATTCCAAATGTACCTTTTGTTGTTTGAGGCACAACAGCTCAGTACACATTTTTGGTCAAAGCAATCATCTAGCATAGTTGTTAGATACTTCCCTAGCCTTTGGGGAGACTTAAAAGGCCAATGCATAATTATAATCAACTCAAAACAGTTCCTCCTTCCCCATTGACCTCAATGAGTTCAATGTTCTGTACATTTCACCAAACTCACTAAGAAGCAAACTCCATTGGGTTTGCTCATGCCTAGTGTGTACCACTTTGTGGCGAATTGTGTCAGGTAACAAAAAATGAACTGAGTTTATTTTGGTAATATCAAATTAATATCTCTGAATGATGAAGAGCTTTTCCCGTATTTTAAAGGGAGATCACAAACAGGAAGTTTGCATTGACGCAATTCAAGATCTAGAGGTAACTGCAAGAGACTGGCAAAAAGGTGCATGGAACCTGTAAAAGCAAGTTGATCAACTCTGGCAGTAGCATCTCTGAATTAAACTGAGGCAGAAGGTGCAATCATGGCTAAACAAGGGCACATGTGTGAGTGGGAATAACTTATGGGCAAAACCCAAGAGGTTCTAGCAAACTGTTCAAAATTTCAAGAAGAGTAGTTGGGATGTTGCCCCAGATGTTGAAGGCAAATGTAAAAAAATTGTATATTGTTAAGAGCTGGAAGGACAACTTTCATGAACTCATAAAACTCCTGACCCAAATATGGTTGAGATGAATGAGAGTGGATCAATTTCTGTCAAGACTGAGAAACTTTTCATAAGCAAGGCCATGAGTGCTTATTAGATCCAACTGGAAATTCTAAAATAACTGGATATGTTTGTTTTCTATATTGATGGACCCTTGTAATGTTGGAGTGAATGTGGTAAGAGTATCTTTTGATAGCCAGTTTCAAATGAAAGAAAAAAAAATACAAATTATAAAAAGAATAATTTAGGCAATATCAACCCTGAAAAGTGTGTCAATACTATTCACCTAATTTTTCAAATACAGTAGAGTTTTGCTTATCCAACATTCTGTATTATCCGATATCCCACCGCAAAAAAAAAAACAAAAAAAAAAACACATCATTCAGCAACAAGAACTGTAAGTTGCGAGCATGAGCGTAGTCTATTTTTAGTTACTAAGTTCATTTTTTAAGTTAAATTTTTCTGTTGTTTTGTTGTAAAACATGATTACAGTGGATTATGTGGCCAGCCCTCTCTGGCGTGTGTGTGTGTCTCTCTCGCTCTCGTGTGTGTGTGTGTCTCTCTCTCTCTCTCACGTGCGCGCCTGTGTCTCTCTCTCGTGTGTTTGTGTATGAATGCACCTGTCTGTGTCTCTCTCGCACGCCTGTCTGTGTCTCTCTTTCTCTCGTGCGTGTGTGTCTCTCTCATATGTGTGTGTGTGTGTGTGTCTGCATGTGTCTCTTTCTCACGCGCGCATGTGTCTGTCTGTGTCTCTCTCTCGCACTCTCTCTCTCGTGTTGCACAGGGAATGCACAGGGAGAGACTGAACACGTGAGGAAATCATCGGCGCGCACAAACTGAAAGGGAAACTGGCTCGTTCGTATACCTAGTGTGTGGTGGTGAACAGATGCAAAAGTGTGGTGAACTTTTTGGTCATAACCCGATTTGTATGTGTCCAGAGACGTTCGTGAACCGAGGTTCGTAATATGTAAAATTATAACATAGTTTGACGTTTAATAGGCTTTTTCTTAACACTTCCCATTATTCAACATTTTCGCTTATCCGACGTTCTGCCAGCCCGTTTATGTCGGATAAGTGAGACTCTACTGTAACAGTAAATTGATGATCCCCAAATAATTACTCTTTACCATACAAAAAGACAATTTATTCAATTTATATACGGTTGTTTATATGAAGAAAAACTGTAATATATGTGCATAATTTACACTTAACAAGTTCCCAATATTGTTGTTGAACTCATTTTAAAACCTATCAGTCTTAGAATTAACCTAGTCACTCTTCTCTGAACTTTTCCTACACACAGTATTCCAGGATGATGCCTCTATAGCTGAAATGTCCTCCCTAGGTCCTTCTCATTAAATGCTCTTTTCAAGTTGAAAAACTACCATTTTTTACTCAAATTTAATACTTTTATTTCCCATGTGTAATACCTTACGTTGACTTACATTCAATGTATTATATGTACTCACTAACCTCCTAATGCATTTTTGCATCAATGTTATTTGGTCCTGGGAATTTGTTGTAAAGAATGTCCACTCTGCTTTCAGTTATGATAGTGTGACATTAAAAAAGGCACTTGAAAGCTTTACTTTGCTCTTATGTAATTTTAAAATTACTTACCTTTCAGCACGCAACACTCCACTATAGTAAGGATGATCCCAGGGAAAGAGTTCCTAAAAACAAAAACATAACCTCTTAATTATACATATTCCAAAATATAAGTGACTTTGCTATGAACATACAGTGCATCCAGAAAGTATTCAGAGCGCATCACTTTTTCCACATTTTGTTATTTTACAGCCTTATTCCAAAATGGATTAAATTCATTTTTTTCCTCAGAATTCTACATACAACACCCCATAATGACAACGTGAAAAAAGTTTACTTGAGGTTTTTGCAAATTTATTAAAAATAAAAAAATTAAGAAAGCACATGTACATAAGTATTCACAGCCTTTGCCATGAAGCTCAAAATTAAGCTCAGGTGCTTCCTGTTTCAACTGATTATCCTTGAGATGTTTTTGCAGCTTAATTGGAGTCCACCTGTAGTAAATTCATTTCACTGCACATGACTTGGAAAGGCACACACCTGTCTATATAAGGTCCCACAGTTGACAGTTCATGTTAGAGCACAAACCAAGCATGAAGTCAAAAGAATTGTCTGTAGACCTCCGAG
Source organism: Polypterus bichir lapradei (assembly GCA_026402145.1). Lineage (NCBI taxonomy): Eukaryota > Metazoa > Chordata > Cladistia > Polypteriformes > Polypteridae > Polypterus > Polypterus bichir. The sequence goes on from JANRMT010062834.1 coordinate 5,903,058, forward strand.
ACAGGATTGTCTCGAGGCATAAATCTGGGGAAGGTTACAGAAAAATTTCTGCTGCTTTGAAGGTCCCGTATGAGCACAGTGACCTGCATCATCCATAAGTGGAAGAAGTTCAAAACCACCAGGACTTTTCCTAGAGCTGGCCGGCCATCTAAACTGAGCGATCGGGGGAGAAGGGCCTTAGTCAGGGAGGTGACCAAGAACCCGATGGTCACTCTGTCAGAACTCCAGAGGTCCTCTGTGGAGAGAGGAGAACCTTCCAGAAGGACAACCATCTCTGCAGCAATCCACCAATCAGGCCTGTATGGTAGAGTGGCCAGACGGAAGCCACTCCTTAGTAAAAGGCATATGGCAGCCCGCCTGGAGTTTGCCAAAAGGCACCTGAAGGACTCTCAGACCATGAGAAACAAAATTCTCTGGTCTGATGAGACAAAGATTGAACTCTATAGTGTGAATGCCAGGCGTCACGCTTGAAGGAAACCAGGCACCGCTCATCACCAGGCCAATACCATCCCTACAGTGAAGCATCATGCTGTGGGGATGTTTTTCAGCGGCAGGAACTGGGAGACTAGTCAGGATAAAGGGAAAGATGACTGCAGCAATGTACAGAGACACCCTGGATGAAAACCTGCTCCAGAGCGCTCTTGACCTCAGACTGGGGCGACAGTTCATCTTTCAGCAGGACAACGACCCTTAGCACACAGCCAAGATATCAAAGGAGTGGCTTCAGGACAACTCTGTGAATGTCCTTGAGTGGCCCAGCCAGAGCCCAGACTTGAATCCGATTGAACATCTCTGGAGAGATCTTAAAATGGCTGTGCACCGATGCTTCCCATCCAACCTGATGGAGCTTGAGAGGTGCTGCAAAGAGGAATGGGCGAAACTGGCCAAGGATAGGTGTGCCAAGCTTGTGGCATCATATTCAAAAAGACTTGAGGATGTAATTGCTATCAAAGGTGCATCGACAAAGTATTGAGCAAAGGCTGGGAATACTTATGTACATGTGATTTCTCACTTTTTTTATTTTTAATAAATTTGCAAAAACCTCAAGTAAACTTTTTTTCATGATGTCATTATGGGGTTTTGTATGTAGAATTCTTAGGAAAAAAATGAATTTAATCAATTTGGAATAAGGCTGTAACATAACAAAATGTGGAAAAAGTGACGCGCTGTGAATACTTTCCGGATGCAGTGTATATTGAGTTGAATCTCTCTTCTAATTTGGGAAACATTATGGCAGAAATTTACACACTGGTGTGTGGCGGTAGGTTCTAGAAAATTATAATTTCGGAGATAGTGATATGGAGGCAAATCAGTACGCAGGAATACTACTTTAAAACAGAAATTATAGGACTTAAGTTGTCCTCACAGATGAAGAAAAAAAATGACACATGACTCAAACACTGTTAGACCATGCCTCCTATTACATGCACATCGAAACAAGATGATCTTTAATATCTGATATGGGTGGAATGCCTTAATCCATAATAGAGATTTATCCTAGCCTTTGGATGTACAGTAGTTGCACAAGCAGCTGACAAGGTTCACCTTAACCTAACCTTAGCTTAGACAGAATCATTATTTCAGCGAATATTTGACCTAAATTCCAAAACCTTTTCAAGTAAATTTTAATATACTGTATATAAACAAATCTTTAAAGTCAAACACACCTATTAGCTCACTTACTGTATATGGCTTAGAAAATGCCCTGGCTAAAAAACACTTCTTTCAAAGACCAAAAGTAGTGAGGTATGGTTCTACCAAATTTTACAGTTATATCATTATACAGAGAATGTCCTTAATGCAGAAGAGAGATGGATAGCACTGAATTTACCTATTGCATCTAGCTAGGAAGAGCTTGCACTACCTTTTCTTTATATTTTCACATTTCAAGTCCAGAGTTACACAGAAAAGTCCTTTTAAACACACTTTATTCTTGGACTTGAAAAAACAATACAAACATGATAGATTTCACTGTTTCCTGGAAATGAAAAGGATGCAATGGCATCTCCATCAGCACTACCAAGCTTTGTGAACAGTCTACAGCAGGGGTGCCCAATACATCAATCGCGATCGACCAGTAGATCGGAAAGGTAATGCAAACAGATCGCGTTGCATTCAAAAAAAATTTTTTTAGATGTTATTCTATCATTTATCCTCCTTATGACATTTGCCACTTGACTGACATACAGGGCGGCCAGTATGAAATCTGTTTTATTCTAACACAGGGGTGATCCCTCACACACGATCAAACACGCAAGCTACTGCAAAACTCTGGCTATCTAAGTGATCTAGTTAGCCTTCCAATTTATATCGACTAAAGAAGGGATATGAAAAAAAAATTGGTAGGGAGTGGCTAGACAGGTGGAATTGGAAGAGAAATTTTTTTTCTCACAATGTCACAATTGAAGTGCGTTTGTCTGATTTGTCAATCTATCATTGCTATTCCAAAGAAGGAAAATGTGGAAAGCCACTTTAGAACTGTTCATAAAAACTACGAAACTGACTTCCTTCCGAAAAGCGATCTGAGAAAGAAAAAGGTGAGGGAACTAAAATTGCAGTTAATCGGCTGAATTCAAAAGCAAAGGTAGACACCAAAGCATCTTTCCGGGTGAGTCACTCGATTATTAAGCATAAGAAGTCCTTCCAAAATGGAGAGATGATAAAAGAGGCCTTCGTTGAGGCAGACGGCTAGGGGAAAATTCCTGCTGAGATTTCGTGACCCCTGGCTGGAGATAAAAGAGTTTTTCATTGTTATTAAACATGTGGAATACAAGCAACTTAATGACAATCGAGGGCTGCTAGACTTGGCATTTTTTACCAGTCTGACCAACATGATGAATGAGCTTAATTTACAGCTGCAAGGAAAAGACAAAACCATGGTCAATATGATTAGCTCATTTAATGCTTTCAAACGAAAAATGCAACATCTGTCCTCAAAGCTGCAGTGCCATGATTTGAGGAACATCCAAAACCTCTCGTCAGAGCTGGAGACACAATGGAAGGCGTGTGCACAACTTGACAGCATATGCTACACAGAGCAGATTGAAAATTGTCTGTCAGACTTTGTCAGATTGAAAATTGTCTGTCAGACGGTTTCAAGACTTTGCTTTACTTGAGCCAATCGCTACATTTATGTGCTATCCATTTAGGGAAGATGTTGATGGTAAATCACTCGTATCAAAAATTGCAACACTGTTTCACCTAAAACTCCTCCACAGTGGAGGATGAGATTTTGACACTACAGGATGACATTCAGCTGAAGTCTGGGGCTCTTGGACAGTTTTGGAACTTACTCACAGAGGAAAAGTACCCAAACATGAGGAAATGTGCTACCCCCTTGACTGCATTAATCGGCTCTACTTATTTATGCGAATCAGCATTTTCCCACACGATTAAGTTCAAATACCGTAGTGACCATAAACAAGCCATGGATTACAAGTGACATCAAGGGCCTTTTGAACCAGAAGAAAAGGGCTTTTAAAGGTGGTGATCAGCATGAGCTCAAGCGCATGCAGAAGCAACTCCGAGTCCAGCTCAGGAGAAGTACAGGAGAAAGCTGGAGCAGAAGTTGAAGAATAACAGCATGAAGGAAGTGTGGGATGGGATGAAGATCATCACTGGCTGCAGCTCGAAGCGGGGTGCCACCATCGAGAGAGACGTGGAGAGAGCAAACCAAATGAACAACTTCTTTAACGGGTTTGACCACCCTAACCCACTCTCACCTCAGAGTACTGCACCCTCCACCAATCCTTCTGCTGATACCAGCATAGGAGAGACATCCCCACCCACAATTACAGCAGCCAAGGTGAGCACAGAACTCAGGAGACTTCGTGCCAGTAAAGCAGTGGGTCCAGATGAAGTATCACCATGACTGCTGAAGGCCTGTGCCCTGGAGCTGGTGAGTCCTCTACAGCGTATCTTCAACCTGAGCCTGGAACAAGGGAGAGTCCCGAGGCTTTGGAAAACATCTTGCATCACCCCAGTCCCAAAGGTATCACGTCCTAGTGAGCTGAATGATTTCTGACCTGTCGCTCTGACGTCACATGTGATGAAGACCATGTAGCGGCTGCTGTTTCACCACCTGAGGCCACAGGTCTGCCACGCCCTTGACCCTCTGCAGTTCGCATATCAGGACAAGGTGGGAGCAAAGGATGCCATCATCTGTATGCTACACCGATCCCCCTCCCACTTGGATAGAGGCAGTGGTGCTGTAAGAATTATGTTTCTGGACTTCTCTAGCACCTTCAACACCATCCAAACTCTGCTCCTTAGGGACAAGCTGACAGAGATGGGAGTAGAGTCATACCTGGTGGCATGGATCGTGGACTATCTTACAGACAGACCTCAGTATGTACGTCTCGGGAACTGCAGGTCTGACATTGTGGTCAGCAACACAGGAGCAGCGCAGGGGACTGTACTTTCTCCGGTCCTGTTCAGCCTATATACATCGGACTTCCAATACAACTCGGAATCCTGCCATGTACAAAAGTTCGCCGATGACACTGCTATTGTGGGCTGCATCAGGAGAGGGCAGGAGGAGGAGTATAGCAACCTAATCAAGCACTTTGTTAAATGGTGCGACTCAAACCACTTACACCTGAACACCAGCAAAACCAAGGACCATCAGACACAAACTTTCATATCTCTCAGCTAAATTTCAAGTTATTAACGTAGCATGTTAAAAAAATACTACATCAGAAACAATAAACAACACAGTCTAGTTTAACAATGTGTTGACTGAAGCACTGTTTCCATCAGTCCATCAATAATCAGCAATGAAACCATTGCTGTGCTTTTTCCTTAAATTGATATCCATATACTGCAAGTGTATATAATACTGTTATTTTATATAAATATATTTAGATTACAATTATATACTGTCATATGCATGCACATGGGAGACAGTTTAAGGGCTCAGGAGAGGGTAATTCTCCACCAATCCAGGGGTGATGCGGTGTGATTATGCTCTCTCTTTTCCTCTCTCTGCACACCAGAACACTGACAGCTCTCATGTAACGATGTCACTTCCAGTGTCCATTCACCTGGACCCACCTCTTCTTGCCCAGCACCCATATGACTGGAAGAAACGCCATCTTGGACAGTCTAAGTAGAACTCTGGTCTGAGGAGACTTCATTTTTGGATTTTCACAGCTTTATTTGGATCAAAGCTTACTTCAGTTCTACAGGGTTTTCCCATGGGTGCTCCAACACTCCCACTGTCTCTTTTGATCTTAATCCAGTACAAACTGAAAACTATTTAGACTGTACTATAAAATGCATTTCACTTAAAGGTAAAAGTATGTGAAGCAAAAAAGTATTTTTTTATGTGCACCATCTTCTTATATAATACACTACCGTGGCTGTTCGTTTTGTCTGTCCAGGATTTTAAATCACCTGTAGCTCACAAACCGATTCACCTATTGAAAAAAATTTGGTACACATATACTACATGACGTCTACTATCCACTTTCGGGGTGATGGTTTTTATTACTCTTTTTATTTTTATTTTATTGTAGAATCAACTCTCGGTAGCGCGCAGCAGGGCGGCCATGCAGCACATGCGTATGGGCGCCGTTCTCATTCCCTACCACCTTCGCAAATCATTCTTGGGGCAGATTGAAGACTTATGTGCCAGCTTAAGTGAAAAATTAAAGAAAACGTACTAATTGCAACACAAAAACTAACTTAATCAGTTTTAAAGCAAAAAGATGCCGACGAAAGAAGAGAAGCAGCAGGGCGCTAGGGTGGAGAAAAGAAGAGCTGCTCAGGAAGCAGCAAGCGCATCAACCTCTGAGCAAACGAATGCTAAACAGAGACAAAGAAAGAGTATGAAAACTATGAATGTTCAAGTCAAATGTATTCACTGCACGTTATCGTGCAGTACACCGTTTACTAGTAAAAGAATAATTTGAAGTGTGCATAATGTGATAGATAAAGACTACAAAAGGTCTTATAATGTAAAAGCCAGGAGAAACATTCTTTAAGAAACTGTAATTGGACTAACTGAATAAGCTCATAAAAACAGCTAGCAGCTGTCTGCTGCTACTGCTTTTGAGTCTATGTCAGCAGATATTTACCTAAATCCATCCTTCACTGTTATAGATCAGAGATTTGGGTGATGTGCTTTGTATTTTTTTTACAGATAGTTGTATGTATGTTTAAGGTGTATGTGGAAGAGTCTGTTTACCAGTGGCAAAGATATCAACCAAGTTATCCTCAATGTCTCCTAGGCCACTAGAGCACACTGGGGGTTGGATTCACGGGATTATTGGGGAGGACAGACAGTCTGGCTTTCGCCAGTCATACTATACTGCATGAGAATTCTACTGCGAAATCTAGTGCTTCTAGGGGGAGCTCTTTAAGGGTACATGCAGACCTTTGAGCAATGGTTGGGTAACCAGGAAACATTTGTCCCAGAACAGTTTCCTGATATGGGCTTAAAAGGCCCCTGCAGTCAGCATATAAGGGGCTTTAGAGTTGGGATAAAGCCACTGCTAAGTGGTTAAATAAATCAAGGAGGCTGGAGGTAAATTAGTATGGGTGGGGTAAATGTAAGGGCCAGAAGGCTTGTGTTTTTTGTTATTTTAAAGCCCCCATGTGCTTATGGGATAAATGTTTTGACTGTTCACCTGTTTTGGAACATTAATCCTTTGTTATTATTTTTGTTCTTTTTGGTAGTCATTTGGGTTCAGGGTCAAAGCACGAGTGCCTCTCCTATAGTCCACATGAGGTACATAAACGAGTAAGTGGACCTTGCAGAATACAGAATGAATCTATGTATTGAACCTGTTTACTCATGTTTTAACATTAGTGAGAACTTCAGTGTTTTGTAGTAGCATTTAGGAACTAGGCCTGGATAGAATATACTCCACCAAACTGTATCAAACATAAAACTATGAGGAAAAATCAATGGAGATATGGAAGATATAAAAAATTCACATAGATGGAGACTGGAAAAGAATTTCACCCTGAAGTCCATATGAAATGTTATACCCACCAAATTGCTCATTTATTGCAAAAAAAGTGTAAAAAGATTTTATTTACAATATGCATTTATAGTTTGGAAAAAAAATCAACTGTAACTTGAAATAGTAATGATTTTTACTTTTTTTTATTTTTATATTTATTTTATAGGCGTTTCTCAGAAATACCATAGTAATTGAACAAGTAGGAATAAATATATTTATGGCCTTAATAAAAGGCAAAATAAGCTCACTGGATTTATTAGTTGCACTGTACAAATTACTTACTGGATTTCTTGTGTTTAACTTCATTTTCATATCTTCCATCATTTTAAAATCATTTGCTGCTCTGTAATTTAGAAATACAAAAAAGTTTAAATCTTTTTTTTTTAATATTTCTAATACTGCAATAACATCCTTGAAAATGTTGATTTACTATTTACAAATGATAAAGCACGCCACTTACAAATGTCTATTAAATCAAAATGAGCTACACAGTTTCTGATATAGCCCATGGGTTCAAACCAGTAGACAGTGAACAGATCAGATATGTTATCCCAATTTACATATGTAAGCAGAGATTATTTATTTATAATAAGCAAAAATAAGTAAAGTTTATTTCATTGATGAAAAAAATAAAATAAAATTACACAGCATTTTGTCTGTTTAATTCTTCATTAGGTGTGAGGTGTTTTTTTTTTTTTATTTACTTACATATTTCAGTGGTACGTTAATTACAAATTTTCACATTTGTATTATCATTCTGCACTTAAACAATTGTACATGAGAAAATGAAATTTACATATTCCAGAGATGTGGTATAAATGATACTTTAATAATAAAAAAACAAGGGAGGAAAACAAACAACAAATGAACTGCAAGACATATAACACAGCAGCACAAAACATTTAAGGCATATAGTCAGTAACATAAGTGGTGCTAACAGATAATCTAACAACTTATGATGAGAAAACTGTTCTTGACCATGGCAGTGTTGGTTTACAGGCTGTGATACCCACTTCTGAAAGCCAGGAGTATGAAAAGACATAAAAATTGGTGAAGGGTCTTAAATGATGGAGACTGCTCTCCTGACACATCACTTTCTGAAGATTCTCTGGATGATGGGCATTGTATTGCTGTTGATAGACTGAGCTGTCTTCACTAAACACTGCAGAATTCCTGAGTCAGGGACAATGCAGTTCCCATACTGTATTATAATTCAATATTTCAGGATGCGCTCAACAGCATGCCTATATAAACTCTTGAAAATATGATGTGGAAGTCCAGCTTTTTTCAGTCTTCTCACAAAACTGAGATGCAGTTGTAAGCTCTTCAGAAATGGACCAAGTCAGAAACCATAATGCTGTGCACTATCTTCACAACTTTGAACCATTAATACACAAGAGAATGTGGATGATCCAAATCCTTCTAAGGTCAATAACCATCTCCTTGGTCTTTTCAATATCGAGACACAGTGTATTTAGCCTAGCACCAAGCTACAAACCACTCCACTTCAACTCTGAGAGCTGATACATTGCTGCTTTTTATGCTTTCCAATAAATTAGGTGATGGAGGCCCACACCTGTGATTTTATCATCACAATATTTTTACTGTGGTCTTTAATAAATCATACATGGTTTAGTACGGCACAATGTAGTGAGTTGAGCAGACAATCTTACAATGCATAAATGTTCAGTGTTACTGTTGATTCTTACAGACTAGAGCCTGTTAGTTAAAAGATCCAGAAACCAGATTGACACTGATGTGTACACATCAAGAATTAACAGCTTTTGTACTAACTATTTAGGGTTGATGGTATTAAATGCTAAAGTAAAAATCTAAGAACAGCATTCTGACATAATAGTCTTTACCTTCCAGGTGGGTCAAAGCCAGTAACTACTACAGCGATGACATCTTCATTAACACTATGTTGATAGACTTACTGGGTGTGTGTGTGTCTCATTCAGGTAGATTGACCTAATGATTGCTTGATAGTGGCAGTAATGACTGACATCAAACTCAATCAAAGAAAATGCAACAAAGTTTCATATAAAACTGAAGCTATTAAAATTTTCTCAGTACTAATGAAATGAACTTTTGGTGTTCAGTCTGGATAAAACCATTTGTTGGTCTACATTCAGAACCAGAGCATTATATTCTGTATAATTTCTACAATATATTTTTGCTATAGCTACCAATATTATTTACTGGTTCACAGAATAGATCAGTAAATAGAAAATATAAATTTAGTATTTGCTATTTCATTTCTTTGAATATTTTTCACTTGCTAGTCTTAGCTGGGATAAGAACTGCCATGGAATCAATGATACACTATTCTCCCAATACAATATACTGTTTTTTATGCTTTCCAATAAATTATGTATTGCAGTTCAGTTCTACAGTATGTTGCAATCAAATGTGCAAAGTGGAAAACACTCTCAGGAGTAATCTGCAATAAGTATAGCAGCTTGAGAGCAAATCTTCAAATCAGTAACATGCCAAGTTCTGCTCTCAATAAAACAACATTTATTTATATAGCACATTTTCATACAAATGATGTAGCTCAAAGTCCTTTACATAATGAAGAAAGAGAAAAAAGACAAAATAAATAAGAAAATATAATTAGGGAACACTAATTAACATAGAGTAAAAGTAAGGTCCGATGGCCAGGGAGGATAGTAAAAAAAAAAAAAAAAAAACTCCAAATGGCTGGAGAAAAAAATAAAATCTGCAGGGGTTCCAGGCCACGAGACCGCCCAGCCCCCTCTAGGCATTCTACATAACAACCTCACAATCAGTCCTCATTGTATTCAGGGTTCTCATGGAAGAACTTGACGATGATGGCCATGTGGATTTCTGGCCTTTAATCCATCAATGTAGGGACATCACGGTGCCACCACAGAAAAACATAACAGAAATGGAGATGCTGTAGTGAATCAGTGGAATATGCAGGATACACCACAATGAAAAAAGACAATCTAGGAGGGCCTAGGAGTCACCTTAATTTAACAAATAGTAAGAGATTACAGATTGATAAGGTATGGACATGTCTTCATGTGATCCAAGGGTAACTTCCTAACTCAGATCTTGGAACTGAAGCTAAAAGGTAAAGGATCACGCATACAATCAATAAAAAATGGTTACTACCGTAGATCCCGGAATACAAGCCGACCCGGTATATTAGCCGATCCCCTTCTCTACCGACTAAATTACATGTATTTGCCGATGACTGGTATTTAAGCCGACCCCCTTCTCCAAGCAAAATTTTCTAAATTTCCTTAAAAGTGTCTCTTCGGGTATATTTATAATGTTTATCGGCGAGAATTTAAGACTGCCGGCATTTTTGATGGAAACTAGGAAGTGATTGCGGAGAAGTTTGGTAAATTGGAACCTTTGTGTTGAAACTATATACGCAAATACGGTACATCGGCGGGTGGATTTCCGGAGACTTGTTATAAATTTGATTAACTTAAATACGCAATACAGTGGACCCTTGACTTACGAACTTAATTCGTTCGCAAAGGCTAACCCATAATGCGTTCCAAACCTCCCACTACAACACTTACTTAACCTTTTCATAATAAAAAACACCAATATTTTTTCTAATGTACTAACCACAAAGTTATAAAAAGTGCCTAGCCTACTTCGATTAGGCTAGGAGCATGGCGGCGCGCAGCGGCTCAGGGCTCTCCTTTTCAGTGCACTTTTTTGTTGTTTTTGTACTTTTTTTTTGTCCTTGTTTGTGCACGATCGGTTCGGCGAACATCCGCTACACCATTCAGAACCTTATAGACATCGGTGTCCAGAGCCAGACATCTGTTTTGAGTGTTTTTCATCACACGCACAACATCCCAGACAACATAGCGAGACCAGCGGACTCTCCGTGGTTTGTTGTCGGGTCTAGGAGACGACACAGACTGAGGAGGGAAAGAAAGCAGAAGCGGGGCCACAGATACGGCGTTATGCTAAGGCTAAAAAACAACCATACAAGCCCTATACAGAACTTTTTTCTGCACTGAAGGAGCTGCTTTTAATCTCATTGTAGATGCGTATAGTGACAGTAAAAGGCATTCTATTCTAGAAACAATTTCATACTGTACTCACCATTTAATTTGACATCTTTGGGCTGCAGGAAGGGAGGAGGAGGAGATATTTCCACACAATGTCCATCTTCGTTTCGAAATTACATCCACAAACACATGTATCTGGGCTCCGACTGACGCTACTAACGCTCTCGGTTGTTTGTTTACAATCGCGCAAGCGGATACACGTGACCGCATCCGTTTCGTAACGCAAGATGTGGATTGTAAATCAAAATAAAAAAATTTATTTTAAACTTCCCGATAATTTATTATAAATTTTATTAATAAGATCAACAACTAAAACACTTTTTTGAATAAATTCTTTATTTAATTTAAAGTACCGGCATGCAAAGTTACTTCTTCATCTGAAAGATGGCTCTGTGGTTTCGTCATTATGTACTTCCGTATTCATCGGCAAAACCGGCATTGCGCTGGAAATCTTGAATCTGAAATGATACTCGTTGTATAAACCGAACCCCAAACTCCAAGCCAAAAATCTAGGACGAAATTCTCGGCTTGTATTCCGGGATCTACGGTACATAAAACTAAGACATCTTACTGCAAACTTAGCTGACCCAATTAATTGTGATAACCATCACTTATGGCTTTGGAATTTAGTGTTTTATGCCCTTGATTCTATGTGTTTTCTTCTTTTTGAGTCCTTGCTATTTTTAATCATCAGCTTCAAATTTTATGCTTACTCATTTGGATTCTGTACTTTTTCTACAAATTTCTAGTAATATTCTTCCACACTCTTCTATACTTAATTGGCATATTCTTCTTTTAGTCATTATGATTATAATTCATTGTCACAATTTATACAAGCTGTAAAAAGCTAGGAAGCCAAGTTTTATTTAAATTTATTTATTTAGATTATGTTGATTGGCACTTGCAAACTGTCACTGTACATCAATATGGGGGTGTGTGCGTGTATGTGTATGAGTGTTTATGTGTATGTGTGATTAAGAGTGGTCCCAGTATAGACTAGAGTCCGGGTGAGATAGCCATTGGCCCGCTGGCCCCCAATATCCTGAAATGGATTGAGAATGTTACAGAACCTAACTAATGTGCTTAGTCCTTTAAGGGCTACAGTGCGTGCACAGCCCTCAAAAGCAGCTGAATATTATGCCATACGTACATCTTCTAACTTGTTTATATATTGGAAAGAAAGTCACACTACAGCCTTACATGGCCCGTAAATTAAACTGAGCTGGACATGTATTTGTTAAATACAATTATTTTCACAACTTATGTTCATTAAGTATAAAATAGATTACACAAAGTTGCTGACTAGTGAATTATTTGATTTGTCTAACATAGATATGTTTTCATGAAATCTACACAACTTAATCAAATCAAATATTATAAATAACAAAGTAACTTCTGGCAGACTCAATTAAAACCAGTTGTGGAACCCTTCCACACTGGTCTTCATTTCTCAATCTCCAATGATGCCCATGGCAAGAACTTCAAATTATAGAAAGTACTCCTGCATTTGTGCCTTTCGTAACACAGGCAGCGAGTAAAGTACTGTAGACTGAAAGTGTACTTTATTGAGACTAAGATAACAGAAAGTGAAGTATGTACAGGTGCACCCAGGAAAAGAAGTGTCAAAACCTTTTCATATTCTGGACATAATATGATGAGTACAATATGCAAACTTTGTTATATTATGCAGTGCACACATACTGCTTTGGCAGCTTTGCTCAAAGTTGGGCATGTTAGTAAGCTGATGGTGTGCACAGCGGTATTTTGTTCACTGAAGTATTTATAAGAGAAAAATCTGAGAGTTGTTAAAATGTTGAGTCTAAAATCAAGGCATTTTTTATCTCTTAGTTCCTAACAGAGTGGCTACAGGAATCTTGGCTTTCTGAATGTGTCTAGGAGTCTGTAATTGTTACTCAGGTTGTTTTTGTGATTTAGCTTATTCTTATACAGTAATCTGATTCTGAATGCACATTTTCACACTCTAGTTGCTTAATGTGAGCACAGTCAGGATCTCTGCATTTTTGATGGGCTCCAACATCACTGCTTCTTTAAATGCCTTTAATTTGCAAGCAAGAACTTACTTTCCCATAAAAGTATGTGGAATCCCACAGCAAAAGAAAATCCCAGGAGGTGCTTTTTTCGATTCCCAAATTTGTATTGGATCAAAATAGGAGACTGTGTTACTGTGCTTTTTGAATTTGAATATCCAGGAGAGATTTTGAGGCTGGGGTATGGAAAGTTTCGTGGGAGCCGGGCAGCTTAGCGTTATATGCAAAATTATATTAAGTGATCATCTTGTGTTTTGGGGAATGATTTCTAGCTGTTGTGAATTTACTTTAAATGAGATTGTGTGTTTTTGTTCTCATATTAAACAAGAAAATCATGTTTTTGTGGCCTGTATATTTTTTCTTGATGAGGATTAGTGTTGGATTGATAAATGTTTGTAAGCATAAAACATAAAATAAGTAGTGGAGAATCTCCATCATGTTAGCTCACATTCCAAATATCTGTTCAGCAATTTTGAGCTGCTATAATTTGACCAAGTTCTGAATTGTGTTTAAACGCTACTTTATGCTTAACAATTATCTGGATTTCTGGAATGTAAATATCCCTAGCTAATACTGCATCCTATTGTCAATGCCGTCTTCAATAATACTAATACATCAAAACATAAGATAAAACAGTGCATACCTATCGTGAAGTTTTTCAGACAGTAGCCCAAGGAATTCCATGACAGTCTCTAAAAAGATAATAAAATAATATATCATCTATGGAGTTCCAGATATTTATAAGGAAAGTATAATATTTACGTGTACTATACCATTTACCTGGTGTCTTTGCCATAGTGCCTTGAAGAGCTCTATGTGCAAAGGAATCATAGCCAACCAGTTGAGCCAAGTCTTTCCTACAGTCCAGTAGCTCATTTAAACACCACATTTGGTCTGGATTTGGATAAAGAAAAATTCTGTAGGCTGCTTCACGAACCTAAAGGTGCATTATAGAACATTGTTATAGTACTGCAGAAAAACTACAAAAATGACAAACTTATAACCCCATCCCACCAATGATTAACTGTCATACACAGGGCATATTGGTCTCATGCTGTCCGAGTCTTTGTTCTAACACTTGTATCATTAAATATTTGAGGAAAAATTAATTACTAGAGGCTGTTATAAAAACAATGCAAGATTATTAAAATTTAACCAAGTAAAGAAATACAGTGGGTTGAAAAAGTATTTGACTCCCTCTGAAAAGCCACTGTATTTCCATCTTGCATCATTATAACCTATACAAATCACAAATGCAGAGTATCACAGTGAACATTTATTTCTCTGTGTACACATTTTGAAACATTTAGAGCTTGGTGAACTAAATAAATGCAAATTGACAATCATGTTGTGAAAAATGCTGTTGAAAAAGTAATTGACTCCTTCCCATGACACACAGTCAATACAGTACTTGGTAGCAGCACCCTTTGTGGCAATAACTCCTTGCAATCATTTTGGATAGCCATCTACAAGCTTAGAACATCTGGATGGAGGCAATTTTTCCCATTCTACCTTGCAGAACTGCTCCAACTGGGCAAAGTTTGAAGGCTTTAGTTTGTGAACTGCAATTTTGAGATCACACCACAAATTTTTTATCAGATTCAGATCTGGTCTCTGGTTAGGCCACTGCAAAACCTGGATCTTCTTTTTGTTAAACCATGCTTTGGTTACTTTTGCACAGTGTTTCAGGTCATTGTCCTGCTGAGAGGGTTAGTGTCATCAGAGTCCCAATTTCATGGCTGACGTTTGAAGGTTTTCTTCCAAAATCTGGATATACTTCTTACTATCCATTCTTCCTTCAAAACGGACAAGGAACCCACTGCCTGCCCTAAAGAAGCAGCCTCAAAGCATGATGCTCACCCCACAATGCTTGATGGCAGGCATGGTGTCAGCAAGATCGTTGGCAGTCCCTTCCACCCACCAGACAAACAACTTTGTGTTGAGGCCAAAAAGTTCAATTTTGGACTCATCAGACCAAAGTAAATAACTCCAGAATGCAGGACTCTTGTCAAGATGTCTGTTAGCGAATTCTAATCAAGCTTTCAGATGACATTTTTTTTAGTAATGGCTTTTTTCTGGCAACTCTGCCATACAGCACCTCTCTGTGCAAAACCTTCAATACTGTAGTCTTGTGCACATCCACTCCAGCTACAGATACGGAGCTTTGCAGGTCACTGAGAGTCACCTTAGGATTTGCTCTTACTTCTTTCACTAGTTTTCTTGACTTTTTTTTTGTAATTTTAACAGGGCAGCCTGACCTGGGCCAGTTCACTATGCATCCACTTGTCTTCCACTTCGCTATGATCGCCTTAACAGTGGACACACTAAATCTAAGGGATATGGCAATCTTCTTGGCACCTTTGCCATCTTTAAACTTCTTAATCACAGTGGTTCTCAAGTCATTAGAAAGTTCCCTTGTCTTCATTTTTGTCAGTTTTTGAGGTTTCACTATATAAGCCACTTGTACTGATTTCTCAGTATGTTCCTAAGAACTGGTCTACATAATCACTTATTGACCAGTCAACAAGCTAGAGGATTAATTGCTTGATTGTTTACACATGTTTTCATTACCCTTATTGCATTGTTAACAGTCATAACAATCTCCAAGCCATTAGGGGTCAAATACTTATTCAACAGCAGATTTCACTGATATGTTCTTTATCGTTGCAGCATAATTTGATTTTTGGTTAAAATTTACAGTCAAAGAGGCACAATTTATATGTAACAGTATAGGAGAAAGTAGGGTAAAATGACATCTTTTATTGGCTAACTAAATAGATTACAAATGCAAGCTTTCGAGGCAGCTAAGGTGTAACAAAGAAACTGAAAAATACTCTTGCTTATATTGGGACAGCAAAGCTGATTTTTTCTTTCATCTTAACAACCTTTTTATTTAAATGTTAGCAAAATGAATACATCTGAGATGAATTAATTTAATTGCCTGATGAAGGGGCCTTAGCTGCCTCGAAAGCTTGCATTTGTAATCTATTTAGTTAGCCAATAAAAGGTGTCATTTCACCCTACTTTCTCCTGTATCAATCTATGGCTAACACAGTACAATACTCTAGTACTATGTAAAAGTATGAAACTAAAGATGCATTTTCAAAGAAAAATATTACAGGAAATTTAAACTTTGTCTAGGGGATCGCATACTTTCAACCCACTGTATTTCTGTGGAATGATACTGTATACAAAAATACTATTCTGGAAAATTTTAATTTTCCAGTATGTGTCCAACAATTACTGTGAATTACCAAATGACTAAACAGACTGTTTAAGCTTGCTAAGATTTTCATATCATAAAGACTGAAATAAAATAGAACAAGATCTAACTTTAATGTAGACTTTATTACAAGAACATCAGACACATAGGAATTCTTATTTTCTTGCGTATGATAAATAACTAGAAAAACTACATTAAATGCAGAAAAACAGAAGACAATACAGCATACCCTACAGCCAATCTTGGCTTTACATACCAGATCGTCAGGTGAGTCTGCATACAATCCACTTATCTGAATGTAATTTCCATCAAGAAGAAAGCAGTGCCGAATGTGATCAGGTAATGCTGTTTTTTCAACTTTGTTAGGAAGGTGGCAGCCATAAAGAAATTCATTATTCAGGTCTAAGAGGTTAACATTTAGACTGACAGCCTTTTTTCTCTGGGGGGGAAAACATGAAGTACATGAACTTAAATAAGGAGAAGGAAACCTAAATAAGGTAGGTCAATAAAAAAGTCTAACTCTGTAAATATAGTACACTAGAATGCTAATAGGACATTATTAATACTTATGTTTTTACTGTACTGCTCCTTTTGGACTGTGATGTCATAATAAAATCTTGTTTGCACTATAAAGTGTATTGTGATGAAGAATACTGTTAATAGCTCTACATAAAATAAAATGGAATGATTGTATAAATAGCACTCTGGAAAAAAAACACTTTATTGTACTTTTATAATACCATTAAATTACACTTACGCCATGAATAAACAATAACAATTATAAGATTTTTTTAATTTATAATAAAAAACTATGAACACAGAAAGTATGCTATCTGACAATATACTTATTGTTTCTCTTATTTCTGTTTCATTATATTTATATAATACTTTGCATTTATTTAGGTTGTCTAGTGACTTGCTACTTAAAGAAAATAATACCATGGGCTTAGTGGTGAGTATAACCATGTTCAAAGGAAAGAGAATTATTACAGGGCAATAAATTAAAAAACTGAAATAATAAACTATCACTCTTAGCAACACAGTTACAAAATTATTACATTAGAAATGTTTTAATTTTGATGGTTCATTCCCATTGAGAAAAAATATAAACAAGTATCTTATATTTTATAACAATCAAATGTTTAGGTCTTAATTTAAGATTCAAAATAGAACAATCAAAATATTAAAAGGGTCAGACTTGGAGAAAGACAATGCATATATTAAGATGACGAAAAATACACCGTAAAATACTTCCGTGCAAGCTTTTCAGTCCTTAATGAATGTGGATTTTACCCAAAGAAGTCATTGAATAAACTACTCGGTTCTGAACAATATTTAATGAAAGTCTCACAGTTCAAGGAGTGAACAGTGCACAGTGGATTGAGCACAGATTATTTTAAGCAAAAATAGAAAGTGTACACTTGGTATTGTCTTTTTTTTTATATAGCTGCTTGCATATTTATATAAGAAAAAATGTGTTTAATTGGTAAAAGTAAATGCCCCAAATAACAGAACCATTCTATTTTTCAACTCACGTACCAATTAAACACAATGTTTAGTAATTACCTTGTCATTGTCCAGATGAATTCCACTAATCTCAAAATCAAACATAAAAAGCTCAGCAACTCTCCTAAAAAAAATTTAAAAAAAACTATTATAGGTGATTCTTAGAGTACATCTCTGAACTACTTAGCACCCTCTAGAGGATTTAACAGTTGGTTGTTATCTTAGAAGTTACACAAGTGTTAATGGAGGGCTCTGTAAAATTAAAATGTATCGGTCCTTCAAAAACCGTTACAGCCATAAAACGTAGACCTTTTAAAGACTCTATATGAACTACTGCTATTTAGTTTATTGCAAATAAAATATAAAATGTGATTTCAGCCTCTGCCTCTATTCAGGCTTAATAAAAGGTAACACAAACAGGAAATTCGTTACACATATTCTGTACCCACATCCTAAAACACGTTAATTTAAATATATCTCTAACACATTTAAAAGTGCAAATATAACAGACAACTACAACCAAAATAAATGGGTATTATTTATAAATGGGTTTATGGAATGTGTCCACTTTTACTCTATTGGCTTCATCTAGCAGCCACAGCAAGTTGATAGTTTCATAGAAAACACTGCACTAAAAGCTACAGCAAAGCTTCTATAAAGAGCAGTCTTACCATGCTGTTATTTTTATTATCTTTCTTCAAACTGTAGATACTAAATAATAATTTAATTAAAATAAGCTCCAATTTTCTCTTTTGACTATCCAACATTTTCTCATGTAGCTTGTCATAAACCACTTATTAAAATGGATTAAACTAGCAACCGTAGACTTTAATGTTCAGTGTCTTAATCACTATACCACTTTATGCTGCTTGATATGCAAGCATGGATTGTATTTACACTCTCATAAATTTTAGCACTGCATCTAAGTAGTCATCTTTTTTGAAAAAAAAATAGTTTCAGCTTTTCATTTTTATTATTAGTCTCTGTTTCTGAATACAAAACAGGTAGTAGATGCCATCCATTCTGATCACAAGGTTATCAGATGCCAGTATTTCTACATAATTATTTTTTCATCCCTACTAAAGCTACAATGTGATGACTTTATTGAAGCAATGAATAGTTTATAAAAGGATTGAAAGTTATTATCTTAACAAAGGCCTAGATTTGCCAAAATGTTTCATATATTATCACCGTGTTTCAGGATCCAAACAATTCATAAGTTCCTTGTTGTCTAGAAGATTTTTCAGACTTCTGTACAAGTCTACATTTGTGTTTAGTCTGTGAAAAAAAAAGTTAGAAATCAATATAAAATCCATTTCTTCAGTAGCATTTGGCTTAATATATGCATACACTCCCCTCAGCCTGGCTCACATATGATACTCTTAAACTTCCAAACATGTTAACTCCAAACCACAATAATTCTCTTATAACTAAAACACTTACAGTATTTTACATTTTAAAATCACAAGTATCCATATCAAACAGACAAGTAGGAACACTTTTATGTCAACAGTATAGCTTTATGGGTACACAAGGAAAAAAGTAAACAACAGTTATTCAGCTCAACATACTGTAGATATGGCAGATTTGGTCATCTGTTATCTATTAATAGAATGGGATGCCATGTGCTCAAAGCAATTTTAAATGTGGTATGATTGTTGGTACCAACATCTTTTAAACTGTTGTCAACATGAGATTATTGCTGACTACAGTATTTAAGAGTTGACTGAGAATGGTGTGAAAAAAGTATCTAGTGAAAGGCAGTTCTCTGAGTAGAAACATCCTAGTAATTAAAATGGTCAGATGTGAACTGTCAGACTTGTTCATGCTAACAGAAAGGCTACCAATACTCATAAGAGCAGCTTTTTACAATAGTGGAATGTAGAAGGACATTTCTAAACACAGATTTGCTAAACCTTGCAGTGGATGGTCAACAGAAGCAGAAGATAATGCCAGGTTCCACTATTTTAACAAAGCAGATTTGAAAAATGTCACCTGGTCTGACAAATCTCCATTTCTGTTGTGGCATTACAAATTGTAGTTTCAAAATTCTGGGATAAAGATAAATTTTGGCTCTATCCTGCCTTTTGTCAATGGTACTGCCTGGTAGCGCTGACAGCTGTACATAAGTGTGGGGAATGTTTTCTTTGTTTACATTAAGCCTAATAATACTATTGATTGTCATTTGAATGCCACCTCATACCTAAGCACTTTTGTTAACCACATGCATTAATTTACGGTCAAAGTCTACTCTTTTTCAAATAAATACAGTACTACTTCATTACAATGTACCAACATTTCCAAGCACTTGACAATAAGTTCAGTTTAGTTCGGCACATGCACCAATCACAACCCATTAGTGCACCTTTGGAATAAGATGGAACAGGAAGTTTGCAGCATAAATGCATGACCAAAAATCTAAATGAACTGTTAACATGGACCAAAATCCAAAAGTGATGTTTCCAGCACCTTTCTGAATCTATGCCTCTAACAATTCATGCTGATTTAAAGACAAAACGGAAAAACCAGTACAAGATGGGTGTGCCTAAAAAAGTGGCAATTGAATTTAAAATGAGCACAGAGTACAGGCAGATTCCAACAGCTATAATCACCCCCATTTACTTTTTTAAGGAGGACAGAAACATTAACCATAATAATGAACATTTTGTCAGAATAATTACAATATCTTAAAGCAAAACAAGCAACAAATAAAATGGCATACTTTTCTACAACAGTCCCAATTTTGATGCACGTTTTTTCTGCAGCCTCACGATAGGCAGAATCTGGATGTGCAACTTTAACAAAATCAGCCTATGAAAGAAACAAAAGGACAGAACAGACAAGCTATAAAGATCAGTTGTACTGAACAAATAAATATGTCAATTATTTAAGCAAATCAGGTGTCACGTACCTAAAATGCAGACAATAAAACCCCAAACTGTCAAATTTATTCATAAGAAATAATTACATGCTGAAATGTCCATACTAAATTTCTAAACAAACAATGCACAAGTTAAGTTTAATGGTTTATAAATATAAAGTAAGAGTACAACAAAAAAGGTAAATGTGGCAACATCGCAGTGGATCAATTTACCAAATCAGCCACACGACACAAACTGTCTGAAAGCTGATCAAAGGTCTGTACAGTCTGTGGCCCAGGGGGAATAGTGCAAGCTTTGTCCACCAGCCGTTCTGTTTCTTTTAAAGCTCTTTCTTGGGCTTCTTCAAACCCTGCAGGGGAACTGAGCTCTGGAACTCCAAAAAGGCCCTTACAAAAAAAAAAAAAAATATATATATATATATATATATTATACATCATTTACGTTGATTATCTTAGACATTAAACCTAACTTGAAACATTATGGGAATATTTTTTTTTTGAAAAGGGGTTACTATTATCACTTCATTAATCAATTATTTAAACACACATTCTCTGGCAGAGTCACTGCACCCTGTCCCAACAGAAATGAGTGCATATAAGGGACTAGTCCATTTGAAGGCAAGCTCAGATTCATACTTTTTAAGACAGACAAACAAAATTCAAAATACAAATTACTGAACTGCAAAGACTAAAAATATAATCATATTCAGTTCCAATTATAATGGAAAACATTTATTTTAATAAAATGACAAAAAACAAGTGAACTCCTAAAATAAATAATACTTTCTGTTCATTAATTACTTTTCCAAATCCATACCATGAGTAGAGTTGCAGGGAAAATGGAGCTAATCCCAGCAAGCATAGTGTGCAAGGTAGGAACAATAACTAGACAGGGTGCCAGTCCATCGCAGTCCTACACACACTAGGACCAATTTATACTATAACAATATAATATAAAGTAATAATTTGTATTTATGCTTTAAAATAAGGTACATGCTATTTACATGTATATAATATAGAAAAATTATTTCTAAAGAAGTAGCTATTTTTTTAATATGTTCATCAAAAGTATTATCTATATCAGTTGAGTATTTAAAATCCTCAAAAATGTTTCAGGGACAGCTCGGATCTAATGGCCTGCTCAATATCAGTGTAACACTTAATAAACTTCTAAATCCACCCTTTTTACAAGAAATTCATTCTCAGTTCACGGTCATTGGGGCTGTATCGTATCTTAGCAGCATGTGACGTGACCCTGAGGAGAACTCAAATCCATTGAAAAGTACATTCACTGCAAACCTACGCAGGATCAGTAAGAGATACCAGTTAACATCAGACATCTTTGCAACGGATGAGAAAACCCACAGAGATACATGAAGAATGTGCACACTCCACATTGATACTGTCCAGCCCCAGCATTTAAATCCATGACTCTGGAGCTGTGAGGCAGCAGCACTAACCACAGTACTGCCCCAAATATGAAAATGAGAAAATAAAACCAAAGACCTCAGTTTCAAAACAAATAACATTTCTTTAACACTGAAATGGATTAACATCTCTTCTAGGAGAATTTATGATCCTGCACTTGGGGGTTATTCTTTGTATCCCTGACCAGAACCAGTAAAGTTTATAAATAAATGGATGGTTAGATTACTGCAACATTGTGTTCAATTTACACAATTCTTAAAATTAAGAGTGTGCAAAAATCCAACTTATATAGGAACTATAACTAAGATGTTGAACTGTAAACCACAATATTTCTGATTCAATCCCACTCACCATGTGACAATGAGCTAGGGCAGCATTTGGGAAAACTCAAGAACCATCTTTAATGTGATGCTTGTCTACTATATGGCACACCAACTCTATTTATTCACTCACTGTATAAAATCATGTAATATAATTTCAGGACCAACAAGGGATGTAACCCATCTCAACATTACTGAGCCCAAACCTTTACAGAAATCTGCCAAATCACACAACACACTCATATACCTCCTCTCATCCACACTAATCCTATTACTTGTGGCCAAATGAATGTGGGAGGAACCCAAAGGAAACCACGTACACATGTAATTTGTGTGTTCACCTCAAATCAGACCATGACCTGGAATCAAAACAAGACTTCAAGAGATGAAAAGGCAGCAGACCTAAGCACTGCCAACTACTTAAAGATAAACACATTCTCATACTCATAATTGTTAATTAACCTAAGATGTGTATCTTTGTGATGTGGAAGGAAAAGTGGAAAAATCCACAAGCACAGAGGCTACAGAGTATACCTACTCCACTTAAAGAATGGCCCGAGTCAAATTCACGACGCAGGATCCGTTAGCTACCATAGCTAACCATTAAACCACTCATTTAAACTTAGTATACTTTGTAACAAACTGCCATGCGAACCAATCTTCACATGAACATTTATTTTGCACAAAGCCAGTCTTTTAATAAAGGCAAACTGTAACAGAAAAGAATGGTCATTTAAACAGAGCGCTTTATTTATAATTTTATTCGGGCACTGCCATTTTACACTTACAATGTTTTTCCTCTGCAGATCCACTTTTCTGTGTTGCCGGACATTGAACGCAGTCCCGACGGTCGACCATGAGGTTGTTACATTTCTGCAAAGACTTTTAACGCGGAAACTTCTCACATTCGTCCACAGACGGTGAGTAATAATCATTTTTATTTCTGGCTCTTGATAGAAAATACGAAAAGGCGAAAAACCAGACGACTACCAAAGAACACCCGCTGGCACCTTTTAAGCCGAATAGTTTCTAAACTGCATTTGTATAATTTCAGTAGGTTTACTGAAAACAAAAACCTTAATGACATACATTAAATTTGGAGTTTACTTTATCATTTTAAAAAACAATTGTGCACGTGTTATTCTAAACATGCAAAGTTCAAGTCGCACCTCCCAATACAGGAGGCAGACATGTTGAATAACTAAAAAAGTATCCGACAATTACGATTCGGCAAAATTACACAAAATGATCAAATTTAGAATTTCAATGATTTCCACAAAATTTTAGATGTGCTTATTTTTTACTGTACGCAGTCCATTTTAATGCGTACTTAATACTAGCACTCTTCCTCTAATATGAATCTGCTGATAATGACTCTGCTCGTGATCTACCTCTTCGTCAACGCATTTCCTCAAATATAAGCGCACGTCAATTTTCATGCGCGGTAACGCGAGGCAACCTTGTCACTCACAGCCAGTGTGGCAGTATGCCTTCATCAAAACCAATTACTGTACTTTATTTGAAACTTGTGAGCATTTAAGAGGTGATATTATTTGCATTTTGTTGTCTAAACAATTCTGCCAGTTTAAGGTTTTCTTTACTGTCAAAACCAGCCGTGTACTTTACTGGTGTGGATGTCCCCTCATTTGCTCAAAAGTTTTAAATTAGAGTAAGCTGCCCTAATTCGGGGTGTTCATAAGAAATGCATGTCATAATGTAGAAGTACATAATAAACAAAAATAGGTGTGTCCAATATTTGAAATATTAAAATATGTGCTTGTTAGGATTACCATAGTCTACGTTTGCCCAGAAATGTCCTCTTTTTTTAGGTGCCTATCCGAGTAGATTTTACAAAACTCTCATTTTTTCAATGTTTTTCAACACTGCTGCCCACCGTTCCCAGTCAGGTTTAGTTTTTTAAAGTTCACCTCCAATTTTAAAGTATTGATTACTGAACTATTCTTAACAAACACCAGATGAACTCGCAACAGCAAAACTCCAATGGGGCCAGCACCACTCCAAGCAGTGGTTTGGCGAAAAACTGCAAGGGGGATCCAAAGGTAATATGGTAACCCTGTTCAATTTAAATGTTTTAAGCCTAAATCTTATTTATTGTAATTGAAATTTGTCATTTTTTACCCTCTGATGCAGGTCCACAGAGGGTTAGAGGTTAGGTTAGGAGCATGTGCTTTGATGCAGCGCATTGCCGCACCCACCACATGACAAACCAATTCAGGATCCAGATTAGGACCTGCGTTCAGCCTTGCAACGGGTGATACCTCAGCACCACACTAGTTTAGATGGAGTGGAACAGTGTGAGGTTTTTTTTAAGGTGGCTGGAGTGCCAATTCTGCCACCAACCCTCAAGTTTTTCCCTGCAGGTTGGAGGGCCTACATGCAGGGATGGATGCAGATTAACATCATACCCAAGACAGATCAATTATAGGTTAAGGGCCTTGCTCAAGGGCCCAACAGAGCAGAGTCCCTTTTGGCATTTACAGGATTCGAACCTTGCAACCTTCCAATTACCAGTGCAGAAGGGTTAGATCCCTAGTAAAGCATCAAAAATAACATCATGTTCATAATTTCTGACCTTGAAATAGTCTTGAAGTATACCTCACATGCTATTTTTTCAGGTGTGGCTGTTAGAGGACTAGGACCACCAACAAAGAATCAAATATTAATAATATTGTCATATCTGGGATCAACAACCTACAGTGCATCCGGGAAGTATTCACAGCGCATCACTTTTTCCACATTTCGTTATGTTACAGCCTTATTCCAAAATGGATTAAATTCATTTTTTTCCTCAGAATTCTACACACAACACCCCATAATGACAACGTGAAAAAAGTTTACTTGAGGTTCTTGCAAATTTATTAAAAATAAAAAAACTGAAAAATCACATGTACATAAGTATTCACAGCCTTTGCTCAATACTTTGTTGATGCACCTTTGGCAGCAATTACAGCCTCAAGTCTTTTTGAATATGATGCCACAAGCTTGGCACACCTATCCTTGGTCAGTTTCGCCTACTCCTCTTTGCAGCACCTCTCAAGCTCCATCAGGTTGGATGGGAAGCGTCGATGCACAGCCATTTTAAGATCTCTCCAGAGATGTTCAATCGGATTCAAGTCTGGGGTCTGGCTGGGCCACTCAAGGACACTCTCAGAGTTGTCCTGAAGCCACTTCTTTGATATCTTGGCGGTGTGCTTAGGGTCGTTGTCCTGCTGAAAGATGAGCCGTCGCCCCAGTCTGAGGTCAAGAGCGCTCTGGAGCAGGTTTTCATCCAGGATGTCTCTGTACATTGCTGCAGTCATCTTTCCCTTTATCCTGACTAGTCTCCCAGTTCCTGCCGCTGAAAAACATCCCCACAGCATGATGCTGCCACCACCATGCTTCACTGTAGGAATGGTATTGGCCTGGTGATGAGCGGTGCCTGGTTTCCTTCAAGCGTGACGCCTGGCATTCACACCAAAGAGTTCAATCTTTGTCTCATCAGACCAGAGAATTTTGTTTCTCATGGTCTGAGAGTCCTTCAGGTGCCTTTTGGCAAACTCCAAGCGGGCTGCCATGTGCCTTTTACTAAGGAGTGGCTTCTGTCTGGCCACTCTACCATACAGGCCTGATTGGTGGATTGCTGCAGAAATGGTTTTCCTTCTGGAAGGTTCTCCTCTCTCCACAGAGGACCTCTGGATCTCTGACAGAGTGACCTTCGGGTTCTTGGTCACCTCCCTGACTAAGGCCCTTCTCCCCCGATCGCTCAGTTTAGATGGCCGGCCAGCTCTAGGAAGAGTCCTGGTGATTTCGAACTTCTTCCAGTTATGGATGATGGAGGCCACTGTGCTCATTGGGACCTTCAAAGCAGCAGAAATTTTTCTGTAACCTTCCCCAGATTTGTGCCTCGAGACAATCCTGTCTCGGAGGTCTACAGACAATTTCTTTGACTTCATGCTTGGTTTGTGCTCTGACATGAACTGTCAACTGTGGGGCCTTATATAGACAGGTGTGTGTGCCTTTCCAAATCATGTCCAATCAACTGAATTAACCACAGGTGGACTCCAGTTAAGCTGCAGAAACATCTCAAGGATGATCAGGGGAAACAGGATACACCTGAGCTCAATTTTGAGCTTCATGGCAAAGGCTGTGAATACTTATGTACATGTGCTTCTCAATTTTTTTATTTTTAATAAATTTGCAAAAATCTCAAGTAAACTTTTTTCACGTTGTCATTATGGGGTGTTGTGTGTAGAATTCTGAGAAAAAATTAATTTAATCTATTTTGGAATAAGGCTGTAACATAACAAAATATGGAAAAAGTGATGCACTGTGAATACTTTATTGCACTGCATATTACTGATCACCATTTTTTTGAAGTTTAGTGTAAGCGAGTAACTTTGGCCCCTCATATCCCATTATGGGGGTGAACCCATAGGATCGGTTTATGGCATAATTTGAAATCATTCTGATTGCTTTGGTTGATGGCATCTATTGGCTTACTCTTTATCATAAGCGTATCATTTCCTGCCCAAAATATGGCCTAAAAACGATGTGTTAATGCGTTAAAGAAATGTTTATTTGTCTTGCATAACTAAACATCAGGACACCACACAAAAAAATGAAGTGATTTCAAAGTGTTTATGAGTAATTCTTGTGAACACAATAATATCTTTTATTTCTTTCTAAAAAATTTACTTAAAGGGATCATTTATAATGAGCACAAATGTTACTCAGTTAGATGTTGCCTGCCTTGTTAATTGTGAGCTTTTTGTTCAGAATACTAAAATAACAAGACATAAAGTTTAAATTCTGATAGGGCATGTTACTTTTAATACAATCTGGCTCCATATTTTAGTTGCCAATTCTGTTTACACCCTAACTTGGTTGGGTGGACTGTAGACTTTGTAACTAACAGATCACAAAGAGTGTGAGTTTCTTGCTGTTTTTCTAATAACCTAAATACATGTATCGGGAATTTGCAAGGGTCTTGTCTGTCACCTCTTTTGCTTATTTTATACTCAAATGTCTGTTGGAGTTCACATGAGGACAGACATATTCTGTAATCTGCAGGCATCTCTGTCATTGTGGATTTTCTACAAGATAAGAACACATATTAACCTGTTAAGTTTGTTCACATTTATTGGCCAAGTATGCTTGCATACCTGCGGTGGGCTGGCACCCTGCCAAGGGTTTGTTTCCTGCCTTGCGCCCTGTGTTGGGTGGGATTGGCTCCAGCAAACCCCCATTACCCTGTAGTTAGGATATAGCGGGTTGGATAATGGATGGATGGATGCTTGCATACTAGGAATTTGACTCCGCTTTTTTTTTTTCTTTTTTTTGATGACTCTCCAAGTATACAGTAGTTTGTGGTTTTAGATGACAGACAATCACACAATTGTTAAATCCATACTTAAGATAAATACATTACAAAGAATATAGACACATGCATACAAAAGTGTAAGGCATTGCAAGAAATGCAGAAATAAATCCTGAATTAAGCATTAGCTATATGTAAAAATATTCCAAGATATCAGCCACACCCTAATATTCTATCGATAAAAAATCAAACAAGAGTATAGTCAAGGCTGCAACTTTATTTGAAATCCAATTAAGTAGGTAAGCATAACTCTTACTATGCAGGTACTACATGACACACAGCAGATGCTGCCAGACTGTATACTTTTGCAGCACTGGTCACAAAATTCCAAAAGGAATACAGACATAGGCCTTCTTCTAGCCCATAAAATTTATATAGGCAAGACTTGAAAAATCACACAGCGCCTCAAATATCCATTCAACAATAAATAACTGGTCTGCTGTTTCACAGCCAAAATGGAATCCACTTTGCTCCCTTTAGATTTAAGATCTGACTATTTGCAGTGTCCATTGCAGTCCCACAAATTAAGCTTTTCCTGTGCCTTTGTGGATTGTGATCTTTCAGTAATTGTAATAACACCATATTTTCCTCCTTTTTTAAAAATGGACACATGACCTCAGTCTGCTAGTTTTAAGTCACTTTCACCATATTTCTCCCAACAGTAAAGATATTTATTAATATTGGAACAATACCTAGCGCTTGCAGCGTATTTTGGCAATCTTATTAATGCCTGTGGTTATAGCTATTTCATTACTGCACTGACCTCAACCAAATAAATAGAACAATTGCAACAGATGCTTGCTGCAATATCTGCTGAGCAGAGGAGATGTCCACTGAGTTTACATATTACTCAACATATTTCTTCCACCTCTTCACAATATTCCTCCTCAAGGTCAACATCTCTATAAGCTACTGAGGCATGGTATTTGTTTGGCATCAGTGTGGGGCTACAATATATACCACATTTACAGTGATAAGAAGGAGAAGGTTGTGAATTTGTAAAAAGGCCTATGAAAGATGACATCTGAAGTAAATGTGGGGTCTGGTATTTTTGCACTGCTTCCAGGATTAAATTGCCTTTACACTTATTTTCTTCAGATTGCAATTGCCATACATTTAGACTCTTACTGATTCTAGTTAATGATTTTACACACAGTTCTACTTGGTGTACCACCTTATCCACGGAATGATTATGCCCAATTTTTAAGTGTTGATTATTATTGTCCGTATTATTTCTTTACTTAGGCAACACTACTCACACAGCATGTTCCTAATAGAATCTCAGGACACGAAACTCCTGTCTGCACCCCACATAGAGTGTGGAAAGCAATCATCTTAGCCAAATGACTTATGTGACTTCTGACTATTGGGTAAGGTATCTCATGCAGTGGGACTTCTCTATATGTGTCTGGGGGACATAACAGACACTCAGTCATTTGTTTGGAATACTGTCCTACAGGAAACAACTTCTGAAAAGGATTTAGGGGCTTATCCTGTTACATCATTTTCATTCTCCAGCAATAGTGCAGAAGCAAATAAAAAGGTAAATAAAATTTTATTTTTTTGTGAAATTTGGGAAATATAAATCAAGGCTCATTATGTGTAGATGCTATAAAGCATTAGTAACACCAAATATGGATTTCTTTACACTAGAAAGATGAACAAAAAAAATTTGGGGGAAATTTAACAAACACATAGAAATGAAGTTGGTGTCTATTGAACACATCTTTTATTGTCACTGAAATCAAATTGTTAATCAAGGTCAAGAGTCAAAATGAAACAAGTATAATAATAAGAATATAGTTTAAGCACTAGCCTTTTGTGGGTCTCCACAATACAATTTGGACATTTGCTTAATGTTATGATTACATTAAGAGGATGTATGATTGTGTAATATCCCCAATTGGTAGAAGCAATTACCAAAGTGCAGATTGGAGTGAAGAACCTGAGAGGCAAGAGAAGACAAGCAGCCTAATCAGAAACACAAAGTAAAGTCATACAGAAAAAACAGGAAACATGTTCCTAGCACTAGTCTTCTCAAAAGTGCCTTGTAGCTTTCTCTAAAAATTCCAAAAGGCAGAACATAACAGAGATGATGTCAGGGTGATGCAAAGTATCAGAAGACCAAAAAGGAGTAAAAGGTAGAGCATCAAAGCAAAGTAAAAAAACAGACATCATGGCCAGGAAAAAATAAGCAAGGGATGCTAACAGTGACTATAATCTTTAGCCTTAACTAACACTGGCATAAAGTTTTTTTTTTTTTCTCGTAGGAATCCAATACACAGATAAAAGTCTTTGCTGTTGTTTATTCATGAAGTCAACCTGGCTGTTACCTAAACAAAGAAGCTTTTTGTACTGGGAGCCTTTTCTCATTTGATAATCTTCTTATGATGTTGTGTTCTTGTGTCCTAGATGGATTGGCAAAATGTCTCCAGTACCTTCAACCCTAGACAGGGTAAGAGATTTTGAAAATGGAGGAATGGATGACAGTTATGCATTATTTATCAGTGTACTACAATTTTAAATAAGGCCTATCACCTATAGTATAGTAGAAACATTTTTTGATAAGTATAATTAAGGTTTTCTTTGTGTCCTTGTTTATATCACGTAGCAGCTTATTTAGGCTTATTTGTGACCATTTAGGTCAATGTATTACTTTCCAGTCATGTCCTTTGTGTGCTTCATGTCCTTCATTCTCTGTCATTCTGCACATGAGTGTTAAAGTCTCCCAATAAGAGTACAGAGTCATTGGCTGGTACCCTTTTGAGCATCAATCCAATGATTCTAAAAATGGATGAATAGTATTCTGAACAGTTGTAAGGAACATTGGCTGGTCATATTGAGATGACCCTGATGTCCAGTGATATAAACTGTACAACACCTAGCTGGCCGCTTATGAGTGACTCTTTACTTGTCTAGGGCCTCTCCGGTAGTGAAACTTCAGAGTAAGTAGAAGATCTTGTTAAACTGATAAGTCTGGTTCTAGGGCTGTACTAAATGAGGAAGTGAGCCATACTATATTTATTAGACCTTTTTTCAATATTCTAGCACCTTCCACAGCAGAGAAGTTACTGTTCATTCCACTCAGTGGCATGGGACGATGTTTTAGGGATGTAAATCTGATTGTAATTATGTGTTATTATAAAAAGTGGGTATATGTTGCAGAAATACACATAGAAATCATTTATATTAACCATTGTAGGAGGAGGAGAACAGGCATCCCAGCTGGGAAGGAAGATGATTTATTACGCAGACAGGAGGCCAGTGCAGAACAACAAGCGAATTGACCGGCTGGAAAGAGAAATAACTTTCTGCTGGCCAGTATCTATACTAATAAAAGGCAAAGCCCTCACTGACTGACTGACTGACTGACTGACTGACTCACTCACTCACTCACTCACTCACTCACTCACTCACTCACTCACTACTCACTCACTCAATAACTCATCACTAATTCTCCAACTTCCCATGTAGGTAGAAGGCTGAACTTTTTTATTTATGGCCCCATCTTCACGCAATTTGGTAGGCGGCTTCCCTGTGCTAACCGAAACTGATGTACGTACTTATTTCAGTGGTATGACGCCACTGTCGGCCGCCATATTGAACTTTACAACGCCACTAATTCTCCAACTTCCCAAGTAGGTAGAAGGCTGACCCCATCTTCACGAAATTTGTTAGGCGGCTTCCCTGCGCTAACCGAAACCGATGTACGTACTTATTTCAGTGGTATGACGCCACTGTTGGCTGCCATATTGAACTTTCCAACGTCACTAATTCTCCAACTTCCCGTGTAGGTAGAAGGCTAAAATTTGGTAGGCTCATTCCTTACAGCTTACTTACAAAAGTTAAGCAGGGTTCATTTTGAAATTCTACGTGTAACGGTTGACAACGTTCGCCATGTTGAACTTTCTTATTTATGGCCCCATCTTCATGAAATTTGGTAGGCGGCTTCCCTGCGCTAATCGAAACCGATCTACGTACTTACTTCAGTGGTATGACACCACTGTCGGCCGCCATATTGAACTTTCCAACGGTCTTTGTTACTTATGGGCCCATCCTCAAGAAATATGTATGCGGGTTCCCAACGCTAACTGAATCCTACTTACGTACATATATACGTCCATAGCCTGCAGCTCGGTCACCGTGTGAGGCGGTGTTGGGTCCCCCATCCCAACGCCTCCCACGTTGTTGGCTGCCTGCCTATATAAGGTCATCCGTCACTCCGGTCTCTACATTCCTTTCCTTGCTTCGCCACGGGATTCACGTCTCCCTGCTGATAACTACAGCCTTTTTATTTAATCTACAGCTTCTCCGCTGTTTTATTGTTCGTTTATTACGATTATAGTTATTGTTTAGATATTTTAGACTTCCTTTACATTGTTCAGGTACCCATTTCCTTTATTGTTCCAACCATACCCCTATTAACATGTCTATCCAGGTGATCACCATCGATCAAAGAACTGTCACTTACCGAGTGGTTTCCATGCCCGGAGATGGCACCTGCCTTTTCCATTCTCTTTGTTCTATTTCAAAGAAGTATTGGGCGTGCTAATTGATAATGTTCTTGACATAGTAAATTCGTCATTAGATACGGGGTTCTTCCCAGACTGTCTTAAGACTGCTGTAGTTAAACCCCTACTTAAGAAACTTAATCTTGACCCCTCGGCTCTTGAAAATTTTAGACCCATCTCTAACCTGCCTTTCTTAAGTAAAATTCTGGAGAAGGCAGTCATTATGCAGTTAAATGACCACCTCAATAAACATGCTATTCTTGATAAATTTCAGTTGGGTTATAGAACAAATTACAGCACAGAAACTGCACTAGTTAAAGTAGTAAATGATTTGCAGGTGAATGCAGACAGAGGCCATTTATCTGTTCTCATCCTCTTAGATCTGTGTGCCGCATTTGACACCATTGATCATAATATTCTTAGAAATCGCCGTAGTCAATGGGTGGGCCTCTCTGGCAGTGTCTTAAATTGGTTTGAATCCTACCTGGCAGGGAGAAAATTCTTTGTTAGTTGTGGTAATTACAACTCAAAGACACATATATCCAATATGGTGTTCCACAAGGCTCTATCCTGGGTCCGCTGTTATTCTCAATCTACATGCTTCTGTTAGGTCAGATTATCTCAAGGAACAACGTGAGCTACCACAGCTATGCTGATGACACACAGCTGTACTTATCAATAGCACCTGATGATCCCGATTCTCGTGATTCACTAAAACAGTGTCTGACTTGTATCTCAGAATGGATGAATAGTAACTTTCTCAAGTCAAATAAAGCGAAAACTGAAATCTTAGTGATTGGCAATAATGGATACAATGAGGCTATTAGAAATAAACTGGATACATTAGAATTAAAAGTCAAGACGGAGGTAAAAAGCTTAGGGGTAATTGTTGACTGTAGTCTGAATTTTAAATCGCATATTAATCAGATCACTAGGACAGCATTTTTTCACTTAAGAAACATAGCTAAAGCTAGACCTCTTATATCACTAAAAGATGCTGAGAAATTAGTTCACGCGTTTGTTTTCAGTCGACTAGATTACTGTAATGCACTCCTCTCAGGACTACCCAAAAAAGACATAAATTGTTTGCAACTAGTGCAGAATGCAGCTGCTAGAATCCTAACTAGGAAAAGAAAATCCGAGCACATTTCTCCAGTTTTGATGTCGCTACACTGGTTACCTGTGTCATTCAGGATTGACTTTAAAATACTGCTTATGGTTTATAAATAATCTCGCCCCATCTTATATATCGGAATGTCTGACACCTTATATTCCAAATCGTAACCTCAGATCCTCAAATGAGTATCTCCTTAGAATTCCAAGAACAAAACTTAAAAGTGGTGAGGCGGCCTTCTGCTGTTATGCACCTAAAATCTGGAATAGACTGCCAATGGGAATTCGCCGGGCTGATACGGTGGAGCACTTTAAAAAACTGCTGAAAACATATTATTTTAACATGGCCTTCTCATAACTTCACTGTAATCAAAATCCTGATACTCTGTATATCCAACTGATTATAATAACTATTCATGGTGGCTCTAAAATCTGTACTAACCTCTACTCTCTCTTCTGTTTCCTTTTCCAGTATGCTTTTAATGATGGCTTGCGCCACCGCCATCTACTCAAAGCACCGTGATGTTCCAACAAAGGATGGATAGATTAAAAGCCAGAAGTCTGTATGACCATCAACATCAAGTGACTCCGTGAGAACCCTAACTACAAAGAGGACTATTTAATTTATGTTAGGTAGAATGCCCAGAGGGGACTGGGTGGTCCCATGGCCTGGAACCCCTGCAGATTTTATTTTTTTCTCCAGCCGTCTGGAATTTTTTTTCTGTTTTTTTTTTGTCCACCCTGGCCATCGGACCTTACTCCTTTTCTATGTTAACTAATGTTGTCTTATTTTAATTTCTTATTTTGTCTTTTATTTTCTTTTCTTCATTATGTAAAGCACTTTGAGCTACGTTTTGTATGAAAATGTGCTATATAAATAAATGTTGTTGTTACATATTGCACGGCCATATTCGGCTCATTCTTGATATCCGGAGGAACATTGTGTCTCATGTATTGAATGACTGGGACAGGTTCAAGGTGTGGACTGATGACGGTACAGGAGATAATTATACTACACAGAAACACTATAAGAGTGAAATGCTTAAGCCCTTCACCTATGGTTCTGCATGTGAGTTGATGGCTGCTGCTGAATTGTTCGGTTGTCGCTTTCAAGTGTACCGAAATAGCCAAATATTTTACACCTTTCGACAACCGCCAATGCCTCTTAAACATCTTAGATTGACAGGTGACGATTTCAGTAGTGGACACTTTGATGTTTATGGATGTTTAAACTCTCAAAAGCTGGATGTGAAGTTATCGATGAAACTGGTTGTATGCTTACAACGCTTGACAGTTGTCGAATGTCACTTTAACACAAGCCCTGCAAATACTGTCGTAATTGAAGCAAACCATGAAACTCAAACCGATTATGACAGCAGCAATCCAAGCTGTGAGATTTGAAACAAGATTACTTTTCACATGGCCAACTGTACGTTGCATGCTCAAGAGTAAGCTCAGCGCACAGCTTGGTCATATTACAATGTGGTATACAAAGAGATCCTTAACAAATAATTATTGGTATATTTTCCCTCAGTTTAAAAAGGTTTAATTTTCTTCTTAATAAAAATTTTAAGGCAGTACTTCGCCGCTGCGAAGTGTGGGTATTTTGCTAATGATATAATAAATGGACCAGCAGAAGTCAAAAGTTGTAAGCTGTTCCATTCCCCATATGCCTAGTGGCATAGGTCTTTGTATTGCAACCACAGGAGTGTTTGGGAGATGGAGTGTGGAATTACAGCCCTTTCATGGTCCCTACATACCGATAGAGGATGCTGTCAGGTGAGGACCTCTCTACTTTCTTTATTTCCCGGAAGTGCTTCCTGGAAGACATAGTGTGGCACTGGAAGCATTCCTGGGTCTGGCTTAAAAGGATTCCGCTGCCTCACATTGGAGAGTCAGAATCGAGAGGCAGTG
This sequence comes from Polypterus bichir lapradei, assembly GCA_026402145.1. Classification (NCBI taxonomy): domain Eukaryota; kingdom Metazoa; phylum Chordata; class Cladistia; order Polypteriformes; family Polypteridae; genus Polypterus; species Polypterus bichir. The sequence goes on from JANRMT010062834.1 coordinate 5,938,411, forward strand.
AGCAACACTCAACAGAGGCTCGAAGGAGAAGGAATTGTGTATTTATTGTGTAACTGTGGCTGATTTTTGGAAAAGTTATTGTGAAGAAATACTTTGTTTAAATAAATATTGTTTATGTTATAACAGTAACATGTTTGGATATAACAGTGTCTTGGAGTTGGGGCTCAGTGGCACCCCCTTGTGGTCACACCATGTACAATAATTTGGACACAAGAATTATGTGTACATACAGTAAATAGTTCATGTTTTATACAAGCTCTTCAAAGAAGGAATTTATGAAAAAGTGCAAGAAAGCCATGCTAAAGTAAATTTCAAACATCAAAGTCTTTCTTTGTCGGGAGTAGACACCCAAACAAACAAGCAATGAATTCCTTGTGTTGGCTAAGATATTTAGTAGCATCAAAAATTATGGGTTTTAAACATTTCCTGCATGAAAAACAGTGCGCAGTCCCTAAAATTATTATGATAAATTGCTATGCATGGCATGAAATTTAATGGTGTGCTGATAAATGGTGGGTACGGCAATGCGCTGTAATCAGCGCATGCTCCCAACCCCTGTCTGATAATTGCTCCATGAATAGTTTTGACGGGTGTTACTGACATTTATGTGTTATATCATTGTTATCTTTTGTGATAAAATGTGAATTGTGTACAAGGTAAGTTCAAACATTGAGCCCAGTACAAATGGGATATATTCAGGCTCAAGTATTCTAGTAGTCATGATTTTTGATATATGAGTGGATAAAATTATATTTGAATAATCTGCAATACTTTTCTGGCCATGAACTACTGTCTTCTTCCACATTCAGTATGTAATTTAAGCAATTTTCATTTGTGATGTCAATACACAGTCATGATTGGCTGTGTGTGTATGTAGTGGGGCAAAAAAGTATTTAGTCAGCCACCAATTGTGCAAGTTCTCCCACTTAAAAAGATGAGAGAGGCCTGTAATTTTCATCATAGGTATACATCAACTATGAGAGACAAAATGAGAAAAAAAAAATCCAGAAAATCACATTGTCTGATTTTTAAAGAATTTATTTGCAAATTATGGTGGAAAATAAGTATTTGGCCACCTACAAACAAGCAAGATTTCTGGCTCTCACAGACCAGTAACTTCTTCTGTAAGAGGATCCTCTGTCCTCCACTTGTTACCTGTATTAATGGCACCTATTTGAACTTGTTATCAATATAAAAGACACCTGTCCACAACCTCAAACAGTCACAATCCAAACTCCACTATGGCCAAGACCAAAGATCTGTCATAGGACACCAGAAACAAAATTGTAGACCTGCACCAGGCTGGGAAGACTGAATCTGCAATAGGTAAGCAGCTTGGTGTGAAGAAATCAACTGTGGGAGCAATTATTAGAAAATGGAAGACATACAAGACCACTGATAATCTCCCTCGATCTGGGGCTCCACGCAAGATCTCACCCCGTGAGGTCAAAATGATCACAAGAACAGTGAGCAAAAATCCCAGAACCACACGGGGAGACCTAGTAAATGACCTGCAGAGATCTGGGACCAAAGTAACAAAGGCTACCATCAGTAACACACTACGTCGCCAGGGACTCAAATCCTGCAGTGCCAGACATGTCCCCCTGCTTAAGCCAGTACATGTGCAGGCCCATCTGAGGTTTGCTAGAGAGCATTTGGATGATCCAGAAGAGGATTGGGAGAATGTCATATGGTCAGATGAAACCAAAATAGAACTTTTTGGTAAAAACTCTACTCGTCGTGTTTGGGGGAGAAAGAATGCTGAGTTGCATCCAAAGAACACCATACCTACTGTAAAGCATGGGGGTGGAAACATCATGCTTTGGGGCTGTTTTTCTGCAAAGGGACCAGAACAACTGATCCGTGTAAAGGAAAGAATGAATGTGGCCATGTATCGTCAGATTTTGAGTGAAAACCTCCTTCCATCAGCAAGGGCATTGAAGATGAAACGTGGCTGGGTCTTTCAGAATGACAATGATCCCAAACACACCGCCCGGGTAATAAAGGAGTGGGTTCATAAAAAGCATTTCAAGGTCCTGGAGTGGCCTAGCCAGTCTCCAGATCTCAACCCCATAGAAAATCTTTGGAGGGAGTTGAAAGTCTGTGTTGCCAAGCGACAGCCCCAAAACATCACTGCTCTAGAGGAGATATGCATGGAGGAATGGGCCAAAATAATAGCAAGAGTGTGTGAAAGCCTTGTGAAGACTTACAGAAAACGTTTGACCTTTGTCATTGCCAACAAAGGGTATATAACAAAGTATTGAGATGAACTTTTGTTATTGACCAAATACTTTTTTTTCCACCATAATTTGCAAATAAATTCTTCAAAAATTGTGATTTTCTGGATTTTTTTTCTCATTTTGTCTCTCATAGTTGAGGTATACCTGTGATGAAAATTACAGGCCTCTCTCATCTTTTTAAGTGGGAGAACTTGCACAAGTGGTGGCTGACTAAATACTTTTTTGCCCCTGTGTGTATATATATATATATAGTACAGGCCAAAAATTTGGACATACCTCCTCATTCAATGTATTTTCTTTTTGGACATGCTCCAGGTGCACCCTGATGAACTTCCTGCAGCACTTACTGGTGTGGCAGAAGTGCTGCAGTCCAGGGCTCGGGGATTGTCCAGGTGCCCCCTGGCACTGGCCATGGGCCCCCAAAGGGTTGAGCTTCCATGCTCCAAGCCTGTGACCCTGATGTAATATACGGGGGGCTGCCCTCTTGCGTCCCAGGGTCAAGGGTCCCAGCCGTCTGCCACAATGTATATTGTGATGGATGACCGGCAGCTCAACCTGGCCGGGATGCCCGAAGAATGTGGGTCCTAGTACTCCCTATTTTAAGTATGGTTCAACTATTTTCATTAGCAACAGACATTTAGGCTTATACTAAATGCCAGTTTATCTACCACCTCTCCTTAAACCAATAAGGCATAGGTGATGCTGCAAAAACAAAAGTTTGTTGAAGAAAATCTTGAAAACCAAACAAACATGAGGGGAAATGAAAGCTCCAAACATAGGATATCTAAGGCAAAAGTCAAATGAGGGACCAGACTCTGATGGGTAGCAATTCTATTTGCAGTGCTGGTGTCACAGAAAGATTTCAAGTTTTAAAAATATACCTGTGCTCTGAAACTGAGCCAAGCTGGTGCAATTTTCAATAGACCAGCCTGCAACATGATAAATGAAACTTGAAAGCATCTACATTAGCAGTTTAAAAAAGACTTTGTGGGATGCAGTATTCCTATACTTTGAAGCCTGACATGGAAAGTCAAAAGCTGACAGAGATAGTACATAGCCTACCAATATCACAGAAAGCTATTTGAGGTAAAATAAAATATACTGATAGTGTCTGTACATTCACTGAACCATGTACACAAGAACTCATATTTCTCAATTTACACATGTCAGAACAGGCCTTTGAACATGGTCAACCTTTAGTTTGTGTCATGTTACTACACATTTGAAAGGAAGTATTGCTATGTTGTATACCAAATATGGAACAGAAACAAATTCTGCTAGCTGTGCATACGTACTACAAATTATCATAAAAAAGTAGAGATAAAAGTCAAAGACATCAAAAGACAGATGAAGCCCTTAAAGCCAACAATAATGTATGTCAGGTATGGAAATCTAAAAGAGAAGACACAAATAAAAATCACCTTAAATCTGACATTATTAATGTTGAAATGAGAATACTCTTTCTGTGTGACAGTAATTTTTTATCCAACAAAGCCACGGGACTTCACCATGTACATATACAGCATATGAATACCTTTTACTTTATCAAATGTAGACAAACCAAGAAAATACAGTCATTCATGTTGAAGGAAATGTCTTGTGTAACGACAGACAGTAGCCATAAGTAATCATTCGAGACTGAGTCAATAAAGACTGAATAAGAGAGGCTTTGGTTTTATAGGTGGAGAACAGGAAGGGGTGGAATCCCAAGCGGAAATGAAGTCTGCAGGAGGGTGTGATGTAGAAGTGGAAGTGGGCGGAGTCTTAGCTGGCCTTTCCTTCTTGGGGTCTGTGGAAGAGGGAGAAAAGGCATTAATACCGTTCATCAACCCTTAGCTTTATTTGTCCCCAGGAAGAAATTTGTCTTTTTACAGAAACTTTTTAAGTCAGTACATACTTAAACAGGTAGATAAATAAATATACACACACTTTGGTCTGAACAAAAAAGAAAATTGAAAAGAAGTAAGACTTCTGACCTTGCAGTCACAGTCACAGTAAGGCATTATGCAGGTATATTGCTGTTGGTATAAAGGAGCCCCAGTAGCATTTCTTGACACACATCTGCTGAATGATTTGCTGGCTGAAAGTTCTCAGTGTTAGTGGGTCAGAGGGAGGATGTGCAGCATTGTTCATAATATAACTATATTATTTTACATTCAGAAAAGTACACTGTGAGTGTTAGATTTACATTTATCAGAAATTGTGAATTTTTTCCATTTTTGCCATATCTTTAAATGCTTAACTTTGTCATTTTCTTTTTCACTCAGTTTTTCTCTGAAGTTTGTTTACCTAATTGTAACTTAGACAGATAGATAGACAGACCTCCCTCTCAAATACAAACCATATTGACTAAAGATAAGCAGAGTCACAGTTTGACATTATAAAGGTGTATTACCCTTGGTATAAAGGAGCCCCAGTCGTGTTTCTGCTGACTAATTCGTTGGCTGAAAGTACTTAATGATAATGTGTCATAGAGAGGATGTTCAGTATTGATCATAATAGCCATCAGTATTTGTATTCATTCTTTCCTCCACTACTACCTTCAGGGGATCCAGAATATGTCCCATAACTGAGCCTGCCTTTTTAATCCACCTCATGAATCAGTGGGCCCCTCTTGAAGTGATGTTACCAGCCCAGCACACTGGCCATCACAGAGTTGCAGAATATGTGATGGATGTCACTACCCACTCTAAATGTAAGAAAAATTAGCCAGCTCAGCTCTCTCATTTCTTATAAAGTTTCACTGTGCTGCCAAGTGCAGCATGGCAATGATGTGCAACAGTGCAACACCTCCACATCCACTCCCTGAATAGTGACCGGATATTGAAGCTCTTTGGTGTGGTGAAAGTCAAAAACAGTTCTTTAGTTTTTCTGATACTGAGTTGTAGACTATTCTCTTTTCAGTAGCAAAGTTTTCTATCTGACCCCTATACCCTGTCTCATTACCCTTATCAATATACCCCATTAGTGCAGAATCATCTGAGACTATCTGCAAGGGATGTGACCTTGTGTTTTATTTATAGTCGGAGGTATACAGAATAAAGAGAAAAGCAGACAGGATTGTTGTGTTGCACCAGTGTCCATAGGCTTATCTACCTGAATATCTCTGAGCTTACCATTTATCTGGGTTGGCTGTATGGTTTTGAATGCACTGGAGAAATCAAAACACAATCTTCACAGTGTTGCCAGCTTTGTCGAAATGGAAAAAAGCCTTGTGGAGCAAACAGATAATTGCATCTTCCACTTCAGTCTTTGTCTGATAGGCAAACTGCAGTGGATCCGGGTAGTTTTTCACAAGAGGGCACATAAAGTCCAGAACCAGCCTCTCAAAGGTCTTCATGATGTGGGATGTTGGGCCACTCATCTGTAGTCATTAGGGTGAAGCATTTATTGACATTTATCAGTTAATTACAAGCACTGCAGACACTAGGGCAAATAGCACTGACTGCTAAAGGGCAGTAATGTTAGTGTTACCTATTGTACTAATTAGTAAATAATGGCAATAAATAACCAGAAAATGAGGAATAAAATACTAAAAATCAAAAAAGAATAAACCCAAATTCCATTTATCAAAAATGATCATAATCAGTTTTTTAGTTTATGTATTGATAAAAGCTGCGGTGGGCTGGCGCCTTGCCCAGTGTTTGTTTCCTGTCTTGTGCCCTGTGGCTCCGGCAGACCCCTGTGACCCTGTAGTTAGGATATAGCAGGTTGGATAATGGATGCATGGTTGTATTGATAGAAGAAAACACACAGACAGCTTCTTAATTAACATAGGAGTTCAATTAAAAGAAGAAATTGGTTGGGGTGAAAACCTTCAGCCACAGGGGCTCTCAAGTCCTGAACCACAGCATTTCTGTTAATTAGTGATTCCAAGCTGGCCCTTTGTACGTGTGACTTTGGTTGTGTGCAAGAGTGAACCCTCTGATGGACTGGCATTTCGTTACTGCTCTGTGCACTGTTCAGTCAAGATAAGCTATAGCCTTCCTTGAGTTAAGTGGGTTTGAGGATATTATGTTGTGTAAGTTTCATATCAACCTATCAGGACACAGGGAAACATGGCCATGAAAAAGTTCCACACTGAGAATGATAAGAAACCACTGAATTCCATTGTGGGTGGAAAGGGTCCTCTAGGAGTCAACTGACCATGTTACAAATGCTGCACCAAAAGTTAACATCCAAAGCAGCCGAGTAGGACAGAACCAAAGATCAACCCCCTGTAGGAAGCTGGGGCTCCTTCTACAACATGCTAGAGTACAGCTAAATATAGCTTACACTAAGGGAACAAAACACTCTTGCCAAGAGAGAAAATCCATTGAGTATGGATGAGAGGGTACTCCATTTTCATCAGGCTAGCAGACAGCTAGGACACATACAACTATGCTGCCCAGGAAGTAAAGACAGACAGTAGGTTGTTTAAAGGCTGCCCAGGTCCTGGCCTTTCACAGAAGCAAGGAATGCTAGTGGGGGGTTCCTGCATGCCAAGAACATTTTTGTTTACTCCATACTTACAGAGTAGCCCTTGCATGATCTTTTTGTTTAACAGTTAACTCACTACAAGCAGCAGGAGAAGGAAGAGGATGTGTTAACAGCTTGCACGTATGTGTGCTTCCCCGGCATTTCACTAACTTGTGTTTGGAATCCGTTTTGCCACTAGGAGTGACCCTTGGACAAGTAAAAGAGATAACCTACAAAACATACAAGTTGAAGTGACTTTTCTCAAGCTAAATTTGAAACTGTATACTAATCTGTAACTGAAGTCTCACCAAATGTTTCTTTGTATTAAGACATAAAGTTCAGAAATTCACCAATACATTTGAGTGGGATATTTTGAAATTTCAAAAATTTGTGCAAGGCAATCTGTTCAAGATATCTCAATGGAAACTGAGCTTTCCTAACAAATTTACCTGAATAATAGTGTGACAGTTGTCAATAAAATTGGTCCAACTGGAGATGGGTTGTTTCATCTAGGCAGACAGATAGACAGACATTGCAATCACAGTAAGTGCTTCAAATCAAATCAAAGTTTATTGTCATTGTGTTATCACAACAAAATGATGTCAGAAACTGCTCAAGTGAAATGCCAAATAAATAATAAAATTATACAATAAAATAAGGAAAATAGAATACTGTAAATAAGTATAAATAAAATAATATAATAAATAATAAAATAAATAAATGTGCAATAACAGAATATTATAAAAATGCCTCTACAAATTTCAAATCAAATATTACACACATATACCATATATATTATTATAAGATCTTATTACATTATTTAACTTATTGTATTTAAAATATTTAAACTTTGTATTACTTAAATTTAAACTTCAACTTGCTGGCTTGAATAGTTCTAAAATGCCTATTAGACAGCAGAAGATCAAACAGATGTTTACTAGTGCAAAATGGATCTGTAATAATATTAAATGCCTTCTTCAAGCAGCATAAGCTATAAATGTCTTCATTTGCTGACAGCCATGTTCCTATGATCTTCTCTTCTGTTTTAATAGCCCACTGAAGAGTTCTCTTTTTAGCTTTGGTACAACTACCATAGCAAGCTGTGATACAGTAGGTTAATAGGGTTTGTGTAAAATACCTGTAGAAGTTGACCAGCAGATTCTACAGCAAGTTTTCTCTCTCAGTCACCACAAATAGTAAAGTTGTTTCTGTGCTTTCCTTACTATAACAGAGGTTGTGATAGACACTGGCAGCTCAACCCGGCCGGGAAACCCTGAGGATGGAAGGATGGGGGGAGGCAGCTACTTTTAGACACTGCCTCCCCCAAAATGCTAGATGGCAGCTCCCCTGGAGTGTAACGGTGTTCCGGATTTCCACATGTGCATCATGGGACTTGGAGTTCGGTTTCTCAGCCCTGTTGGGTAGGACCGGAGGAACCATGCCTCATCCATAATACTCCCAAGTCACATGGATGGAAGCGCCGAAGTACTTCCAGGCTGAAGAAAAAGCCAGTTCTTCATTAGGCCTGGAAGTGCTAGCAAATCACTTGAGTGGAAGGACAGAAGCACGTCCGGGTCAAGAACTATATTGTTGGCGACCCAGCAAACGAGCCGGAGTTGGGAGGTGTAGGAAAGAGCTTGCTGGGATGTGTGAAGGAGAGAACTGCATTTATTATTATTGTTATTGGTAATTTAATTGCCTGTTTGTTGTGGCTGGGGTGCTTGAAGGCACTATTTGAAGAAGAAAGGAAACTAAAGATCTTATTGCTTTTACTTGGTGTCCTGAGCGTCTGTCTGTTGGGATTAAAGGGGCAATAGCGACCCCTAGCACCCCCACATTTACAAGGTGTTACTATACAAAAAGAGATTTCCTGTAATACTCACCCCCCAAAAATTTTAATCTAAATACTCTTTCCACAAATTCATTCCCGGTCATACTTCATACATGTCCTGTCCTTTGATTTTTCGTAAAATCTATAATGATTTATTTTGTCTTTTTTGTGTTAAAATATAAATTATTTTCATCAGACCACCTCGTCAAGTTCTATATGCGGCTTCATTGTTATTGGAGATCAGATATACTGCTGTTGTGTCATCTGCAGACTTGATGATGGTATTTGGAGTATAAGCAGGCACACAGTCATTGATCAAGAGGGCATAAAGGAGGAGGCTGAGTACACATCCTTGTGTCATTCCTGTGCTCAAAGTTAAGGTGGGGGAAAAATGTATACCTATTTTGACAGTCTGAGGCTGATTGGTCACATTTGTGTTTAGACCTAAAGTTTAGAGATCTACTTGTTGGGAATGATTGCATTGAATGCAGAACTATAATCGATAAACTGTCTTCTAACCTAGGCATCTTTATTCTCAAGATGTTTTAAAACAGTGTATAGAATAATAAAGTTGTCATCCTCAGGATAGGTAAACTGGTACTGGTCTAAACTGGAAGGAATAAAGCACTTAATATGAGCCATAAACTATCTTTTTTGGCACTATGCAATAGTAGGGGTGAGAGCAACAGGACAAGATTCATTCAGGCTCTTCAGCTAGCTTTGATTGTTTTGGTATCAAGACAATAAATGTAGATTTAAAGTATGTTTGATCCACTGCCTGAAACAGAGAGTGAGTAAAAGTACTGGTGAAGACTCCTGCTAGTTAACATGCACATGCTTTAAGTACTCTACCTGAAACACCATCAGGCCCTACTGCTTAATGTATGTTAATGTTCTGTAGGACAAGTTTTACTTCATATATATTCAGAGTGAGCACTGGTTCATCTCCAAGCTGAACAGCTTTGTTGACTATTTCAGTGTTTTCTTTATTGAACCCAATAAAGACAATATCAAGTTCACATGCCATAGTGACATCACTATCAAAGGTATAATCATTTTTGCCTTTTTAATCTGAAATGCTGCAATGCCTTGACATACTCAACAGCAGTCAGCATCACTGTTGAAGTAATCCTTGATCTTCTGGCTTTAGCTCATCCTGGCACTTTTTATGCCCCTCTTAAGGGCTGCTGTGGCACTACTATAAGCTGCTTTGTCTCCTTATCTAAAAGCTGCATTCCATGCCTTCAACAGAGAATGAATATGTTTGTTTATCTATGGTTTCTGATTTGGGAACAAGCAGAGATTTCTGTTAGTGATAACATTATCTATATATCTATACAACTATTAATGTTAAACAGAATATAGGATGCATATTCCTCTATGTGTAATTTTAAATTAGTCATTGCTTGTGGTTCAAATGAACTCTATTTTTTTTTTTTTCAAAACAATCTTATATGTTGCCAAACAGGCTCTTCTGAGCACACTTTAACTGATTTCACTAATTGTTTTTCCTTCTTGATAAGTGATCTATTGGTTGGGATTAGAAACAACCCAAAATTAGGGCAGCGTTTAACATTGTATGCATCTGCAATGTTTGTGTAAACATGATCCAAAATATTTTTCCCTCTAGTTGGGCATTTCACATTTTTATGATAATGTTTTTTGCATTATATGCAAGTGCACCTAAAAAGATTTTAGTAACCACTGTTTTAACACATATAGTCCCAAGATGTGCAAAGCCCAGATGGGGTTCCATAGGGGCTCCACAAAGAATTGTGTAATGCAAATATCTGACTTAAAATTTTGGCTGTGTCAATTATTTCCAAAAGTTACATATTTGAAGAAAGCCAGCTCAGCAAATGTACACATTGTTAAAAATAGATTTATTTTTAATTTTAAGCAACACAACTTTCCTGAACCACACTTTCATAGGTAAGTGAGTATTAAACCTTAGAAAACATACATTTTTATGATGAGAAAATAAACAAATTAATGTAGTATATTGTGTTCTCCTGAGTAGTGCAGTGGTTAGCACAGCTGCTTCACAGATGCAACATCCTGGATTTAAATCCCACATGGTTGTCTACTAGGCATTTGCATGTTCTCCCTGTGGATGTATGGGTTTTCTCTCCCAAATCTCCAAAGATGTACAGATTAGGTTATTGACAAACCAAAATGGCTCCAGTATGTGAGTGAGTGAGGTTTCTGATGGACTGTTGCCCTGTTGGTTTCTGTTTCCTGCCTTGTGCTCAACAACACAAACAACCAACCCATAACGTGAATCTGAATTGTATAATTCAAGTCAGATTATATGTTATGATACTATTTATTACTGGCACTCCATCCAGGGTTGTTTTCAACCAGGAGGGGCTTTGACTGTCTGTGATTTTGAAATGGATCACATGATAGACGACGTATGGGCTGTGAATTAGATGCCATATAGCGCCCGACCCGGCACAGATTCACATTGAGGCACATGTTAAAAAGACACAGGCTTTATTTTTCTTCAGCTGGAGGGCACGTCTTCCCCGTAATCCCTCCAGCCACAACACGGTCCCAAGCACTAAACACTGACCAACAAACACTCTTCCTCTGGCACCACCACTCCTCCCAGGCAACCTCATCCTCTTCCTCCTGATTCTGGCCTCGAGTGGTGGATGCTGGCCCTTTTTATAGACCACCCGGAAGTGCTCCAGGTGCTTGATCACCTGTTGCTAATTGCACTTCCGGGCGGGGCTGTAGAGGTGTCCACAAAGGCTCCGTGATCCATGCAGCACCCCCTGGCGGCCACCCCAGATCCCCACAAGGTTGTGGAGAAATCCCTCTCCCATGGAGCCCTGTGGGAAACTGAGGCACCAACGTCACCCAGGGAGGCTGCCACCAAGCATCCTGGGGGAGGTACTGAGGAGCCCATGGCTGCTCCACCGGAACATATGCAGCAGGGGTGTCTCGGCCACCCATTACAGGGCATTATTTATTGAATGTTCAAATATTTTCTGTAATATGAAGACAAAACTCTAGCTTGAGGGTTTGATTTACAGTATATATATATTTGAGCAACTCACAGAAGGTGGCATCTCATTGTGGCCTGATACTGGACACATACAGAGCTCCAATAGGCGTTATGCACATGGCAGTGCTAACGTATTTCCAGTGAAATCTCAGCCAGCTTTGCGCACTTCCATTGTCCATAGTGCATTTTTGATTTTTGTTTAATGGTGAGAATGTCAGAGAAAAAGATGTTTAAGTTTCAGTGTACAGTAAAGTATGCTTTTTCCAGTGAATTCTCAAGCATACAATATTAGATTGGACACCTTCCCTTTTATCATTGCAGATCAGTTTAAATACCTAGGCATAAACATCACAAGTAAACATAAAGCTCTTTATCAACAAAATTTTGCCATCTGTATGGAAAAAATTAACCAAGACTTGCATAGATGGTCAACCCTTCATCTCACTCTAGCTGGAAGAATTAACGTTGTTAAGATGAATATCCTTCCTAAGCTTCTCTTTTTATTTAAAAACATTCCAATATACATCAATAAATATTTTTTTAAGCAATTAGATTCAACCATAACCTCATTTATTTGGAACTTAAAACATCCATGTATCCAAAGAGCGACCCTAAAAAGACAAAAGACAGAAGGTGTAATGGCTCTACCTAACTTTCAGTTTTATTACTGGGCAGCAAACATACAAGCTATAAAAACCTGGACACAAATAGATGAACATACACAGGCTTGGTCTGCAATAGAAATAAAATCCTGCAGTACTACTTTAAATTCCCTGCTTTGTGCCCCAATAAATGCAAGTTATAGCCAATATACTAATAAACCAATTGTGCTTCACTCACTCAGAATATGGAACCAATGTAGGAAGCATTTTAAGATGGAGAGTCTTTTATCTGTGGCACCTGTGCATGAGAACCACTTTCTTCAACCCTTGCAAACATATGCAGTTTTTAATATCTGGAAAACATTTGGGATTAAATTACTTAGAGATCTTTATATAGACAACATCTTTGCATCCTGTGAACAATTACATTCCAAATTTAACTTTCCAGCAACACATTTCATTCACTATTTTCAAATTAGAAACTTTGTTAAACAGAACCTGCCCAATTTTCCTCATCTCCCACCTTCCTCTATGCTTGAAAAAATATTGCTCAGTTTTGAGGACTCAGACAGCATTTCTGCAATATATAAAATTATTTTACATTCCCTCCCTTTCAAAGATCCAAGAAGACAGTGGGAAAAGGGTCTCTCACTCAACATATCTGAAAAGAAGTGGAAGGTAGCAATGCAGAGAATTCACTCGAGCTCCATTTGCGCAAAGCATGAAATTATTCAACTCAAAATTATATATCAAGCATATCTGTCTTGCTTAAAACTGTCCAAAATGTTTCCAGGTCAAGATCCAACCTGCAAACACTGCAATCAAGTTCCAGCCTCACTGGGTCACATGTTTTGGGCCTGCACCAAATTAACATCATTCTGGACAAAATTTTTTAAAAGCCTTTCAGACAGTCTTGGTGTTACAATCCCTCCTAACCCATTAACAGCTGTGTTTGGTATTCTTCCAGATGGGCTTAAAGTGGAGAAGGACAAACAAACTGTGATTGCCTTTACTACACTATTGGCACGCAGACTTATCTTGCTAAACTGGAAGAATCCCAACTCTCCTCTTTTAAGTCAGTGGGTAACTGATGTTTTATATTATTTGAAATTGGAAAAAATCAAATTCTCACTTAAAGGATCTGTGCAGAACTTTTTCAAAACCTGGCAGGATCTAATTAGAATAAGTTCTTAAAGCACTGAAGAAGCAGATTCTCTTCCCATTTCTTTTTCTTCTCCATTTATCTTTATCTGCTTATTAAATTCATCAATTCATTTATTTTTACTAGCTCTAATTTTTACTCCATTGGTCATGCTCTCTTTCTCAGGGTTGGGGGTTGATTTGTTTTCATTTGTACTTTTTGTAAAAATTGATCTATTTGTATGGAATGATTACAATAAAATCAATAAAATTAAAAAAAAAAAGTTTCAATTTACAGATAGCTCTACAGCTGAACATTGTTATGTACCTTTGTGTTGAGCCAGTAGAAGAGCAAGGCACTTCCCTCAAATGCAGAAATCCAATCTAAATTGATGATCACTATCCAGACAGAAAGCTTTACAGTTAGTCCCCATACCTGAGTTTGTAGCTGGCATTTTAAAAAAGAGGATTTTCACAAGCCAGGGTCTGAGATGGGCCGGCGACTGCTGAAGAAAGGAGTGGTAACTGAGTTGTTTGAAGACAAGAGATATGAATTTGTAGCATGTTTTTTAAAAACTAAAACAAATTCACTGAGAAAAGAAAATCCACAGATTCTGGCTGCAAGAAGTGGAGGATTTTGTTTGCAGTACCTGGGAGAAGACATTTCAAGTTAATATTTAGAAGTGCATTCTGCCTTTCAAAAAGTGTTTTATGGTTTCTAAAGAAAATATGTTAATTTGTATTACCTGACTCTGAAAGAAATCTGTTATCTTACTATAATATAAATGTGATAATAAATGTGATTTTTACTCAGAGCAAGTACATGATCAAGATATGGTGACATGAATGCCATGAACTTTTTCGAACATGCAAGATAAAAATGAAAATGAAAACATGACCAAGCATTTTCCACTAGTTTTGCAGTTACTGTTCAATATCAATTAAAAATTGTATTTTATAATTTCAAATTTTAATAGTCTGTTAAATATCAGGCGTCCCATACAGATTTTTTAACACTGGTGCCAGAATGTGTCTGCCATATCATAACACCTAAGTGAGCTAAAGAAAAGGAGGATCCGTGGGTATCTTGATTTTAATTAGGAATACAGATGTCAGATGTCAGAAAAGATTACAAATACAATTGGTTTGTGATGGCCACCCATTCGTGACGACGTGGCTGTTTAAACCATTCTTCCTATACCTGTAAAGAATTCGCCAAGTAATGGATTATTCCCTCACCAATAGAAAACGTCGGACTTTACCGTTATACCACAGGTTACCCCTCCGATGATAGACAGATCTTTGCCCCCGGGGGGAAGATGCCCAATCGCAATGAAATGCTGCTTATTGCGAGGGGAACCCGCATCCTCAGGGTGAAATATTGATAAAAGTGAGCACCCCTGTACTGGGGACTAGTTATACATTTCATAAAACCAGCGCTGCGAAAATAAAATGCACGAATGAAAGTTATGATTGCATTACTGCACAAGTCAACTGACCTAAGCAAAGGATTAGCGGACTGTTGACATATAGATCACTGGTTACGGCGCGTATATGGTAATTGTCGGCGCAGTTGGCTTTGTCACACCTCCCGGCAAGCTAGCGGTCCCCTGATACGTTGGTCTCTAGCTGGGCTATTTTGCATGGATCATTTATGGTGGAGGCGGAGGGGTAGTTTGCGTGCCTAGTAGTGGCAATGACTGGGAAACTCAAGTCCACTCGTGCAGTATGCACTCGGGCATGACTGCTCCAGTTTTGTGGTTCAGCACGAGCGTCGCGCGACGAAAGGCAGCCATGGGGAACGGCATTGCGGATTACGTGCTGATCTATCCGAAGAAACACGAACTCAGTTATCAAGTGCAGGAATATATCCGTAAAGTTCAAGAGGATGGGTGTCTTACGGTGGAAGAAGAAGAGCTAGCGGGTGGCGACGAGATACTAGTGAAGATTCTCGCGCCCTTCACCGAGCTCAGTAAGGCTGCCGAGTCGCTGCGGTTGTGCATGCCTCTGCTTAGCGATGCAATGTCGAGATCCGAGACGGCGGTAAGTGCGCCAGAGACAGCTAACGCCAACTGTCCGTACTTGCATCTGATAATATAATCTTTAAATGTTTACGGTTCGAAGCGTATATTTTAATAATACAACTCTGAATCTAATAATCGGCCCTGTATTCAGGTTCACGTTTTTTCACCTGTTTTAATTGTAACGAATAATTAATACTTATGTAAGTTTCGGCGACGCTTAATTCTGTCAATTAGAGGTTCTTACAGTTTGTCTTTTGGTGTCCTTTATTTTTGATATACATAAACAATTTAAAGAAATTAAGTATCTGTATAGATTATTATATTTTTCATGGATGAAGCCGTTGCTTTTTTGCTGTGTTTGAATTGACTTTTTATTCGAGACGGAAAGCAGCTGGTTCAGAATTAGTACTGTAGCAGGAAGTAAAGATCCGCCCCCAACGCGTGAGTCGTCCCCGGTAAACAGGTTGATTAGAGCAGCACTGGGGTCGAGTTTTGCCTCGGTGTGTGAGTGCCGTTACGCTACCAGATTGCTGCAGATGTATACAGACACGAACGTAGCGACTCATTAATGATTATGGCTTGCGATGGACTCAGATGGAAAAATTGCGTCTTCAGTTCTGTAATGCTGAAACTGTCATTAAAATGCCGTGCATATGATATTGCAGTTCAGTCATTTTAAGTGATAGTCAAAATATGGGAAACTACTCATTTAATTTCGCACAGCTGGAACATGTATCAAAGGCAATCAGATTGTTTGCCGATTTGTAGTTTAAATGGTAGTTAAATCGAATTAAGAAACACGCAATAAATCACAAATAAGCGCCTTTACAAATCAGTCAGTCATTCATTTTCCAATCTTTGCAACTACATAAAATAAAAAACAGATATCCCCCATTCGGTTGTATTCCTGCCTTTGTTACGGTACAGTGTACAGTACCTGTATTTTTAATCTAACTTTTGATATTTAGGAAAATTTGAATTAACTAAATCCAAGGACATTAGATATAACAGAGTTATACTCTACTTATAATAGAAAGGACATACTGTAATGTTTCACTCAAAAACAGAAAAATACCAAAGTTTTCAATCTAGAAATGAACACAACAAGACACAGTATGTCCCCTGCCTTTTTTTATAATTCTGAAAAAGCATAAATGCTTCCAGTTCCTTTGATGTATGTTAATTAATTGAATTCCCCTTTGTGAAACTGTTATTTCAACTTGGAGGTTACAAGTGCGCTCACTTTAATGTTTTATATAATGCAACTTTTTTCCACAAATTGTTTTGCAGAGCATAATGAAATGATGAAAATGTTGGTGTGAAATGGAAGTGCACCTCCTACACTGTGAGAATGTATGGGGGGTTGAGGAGGGTTACTTTTGCTTAATTCAAGCTTTTATTTCTTAAAAATATTTGCCAGTGCAGCAGTGAGACTTTACTTGGTAAGACTGCCTCTGATTAATTAAAAACATCAAGATATAAGAAAAAAAATCATGAAAATTAGTGAATTTTAACACATGTTAAGCAGCCCAGAAATGTTTAGGTCTAAAAAGAAGAAAATACACTGTGACAGATAGGGGGCAGTATCAATCCCTTGAACCCCTGTCCAATACGCCAGACACCAGATAAAAGTCCAAACGTTGACTTTATTCATACAGCACAGTGCACAAAGTACCCTCTCCTCCACTATACTCATAAATCACAATAATAAACACAATAAATCAATCCACCACTCCCAGACGCGTTGCCACCCTTTCATCCAGCTCAGCTCAATGCTCTGGTGTCTCACTCAGTCTTTTATAGTCCTTGTCCCGGAAGTGTTTTGCCCTTTCTGTCCATGTGACTAGGAACACTTCCGGGTCAGATCAAAATCCTTTTTCTTTACCCCGGAAGCACGTCATTCCCCTTGTCCATGTGTACTTCTGGGGCGTAGGGAAAATAGTCACTGCTGCTCCCTGCAGCGCCTTCTAGTGGCCCCCATGGTATCCAGCAGGGCTGTAAAGGAAAACTCCAATGTCCATAATTCCCTGCTGGCATTCGGGGCACCTCCATGCTGCAGGGAGGGCTCCACCTGGCGGCGTGAGGGTATTGGCCGGGATAAACAGCCGGCCATCCATCACAACACCCTGATCTGCTCCTCATTACAGTTGATAATTGTGAGGCCTTTTTAAAAGCCAAAATTCAATATCAGTTCTCTTGAATTAAGGAAAATAATCTTGTGTGCATTTTGTTAGATGAAATATTTAGTATGTGATGCTGTATATTCCCTCAAAATACATTTAACCTTGTTAAGGTGTATCATCTCTTTTTGTTTGTTGGGCCTCCTTGTGTTTTTGTTGCTTTTCTCCCATAGTTGAAAAATGCTCCAGTTGATTGGTACCTCTAAACTTGCTTGGTATGAGGGTGTGTGTTTTGAGTGATACTTATGTGCTGGCATTCTGTCGAGAGTCAATTTTAGCCTTATTCTTGTTAATGCTCAGTTTGGCTTTAGAAAATAGATGCCTTAAAGATTTTGCAGTGTATTCCTTAGGTCACTGATCTTTGAAGTGCCAGTTTACTACAGGCTTTAAGGTCTTATTCCATGTGCCTGAACATCACAATATATAATGACATTGGTTGAGACTGCCGATGATCTTTTACAAGATAAAACAGGTCCAGAAAACGGTTGAGTAATAGAAGAAGTGACATTTAAGTTTAACCTCATTGGTTTTTATAAGGTTACTAGCAAAATACCCGCGCTTTGCAGCAGAGAAGTAGTCTGTTAAAGAAGTTATGAAAAAGAAAAGGAAACATTTTTAAAATAAAGTAACATGATTGTCAGTGTAATTGTTTTGTGACTGTTATGAGTGTTGCTGTCATCAAGTATTTGATTATCATTATTTCTTTCAATCAGGTTCTTATTTGGAGGATGTGTTGTGTTCAAGTTACATTTCGTGTTTGTCTAGTCTATCCCTGACCATCTCATTTTCGTTGTCAACCGTTGTAAAGAAAACAGGTTTCATTCATCGAAGTGATCACCACCCAAATCGGTACTCGTGAATCTTAGATGTTTAACAGGCATTCCTGGTATTAAGTTGTGGATTTGCCTGCAAATATTTAGCGGCAGCGTGTCTATGAACATAATTTAAACTTAAACTTTACACCTTGCTTTCCTATTGATATGTCTACAAAGGCTTGTTCAGCGTCAGAGGGTTGTTCCTTTCCTACTGCATCAATAAACAGCTCATCTTCCTCTTTATCTGAGACATCACCCACTGCATGCATGGGTTTACCTTTCCCAGTCCTGCAAACTTTAGCGAAGTGGTTCAATTTACCACATTTTTTACACTGTCTTCGTTTAGCTGGACATTGACTTTTTCCACCGTGTGCTTTGTTTCCGCAGTAACTGCACCTATAAATATGCTTATATGCGTCACTCGCTTCATATTCTGTTGCTGCCGTCTCAATTGTATAATGCGTTTTTGTTCAGCGCTCTTTGGAGCTCTTGCTTGTTGTCTGCGTACTGCGTTCACAGTCAGTTAACGTGCATTGAAGGTTCTCAGCTGTGCTTGTGCTATCTCATGCGATCTTGCGATGTCCACGACTTTATTTAATGTTAGCTCAGACCCGAAACTTAAAGGTTTCTCTCGCACTTTTGCTGAGTTTGTGCCAAACACTATTCTATCCCTGACCATCTCATCTTTGTTTGCATAAGCACAGTCCTTCACCAGCAATTTTAACTCCCGTCAGTGCGTCTATTGGATTGCTGCTTACAGACTGCCTTATATGGGCAGGCACTCAATTACGTGGGAGGCGTGGTGATAGGGGACGCAACTCTGCCTTACACGGCGACCGAGCTGCAGGCTATGGATATATATATATATATATATATATATATATATATATATATATATATACGTAAGTAGGATTCAGTTATGACCGTTACGCGTAGAATTTCGAAATGAAACCTGCCTAATTTTTGTAAGTAAGCTGTAAGGAATGAGCCTGCCAAATTTCAGCCTTCTACCTACACGGGAAGTTGGAGAATTAGTGATGAGTCAGTCAGTCAGTCAGTGAGGGCTTTGCCTTTTATTAGTATAGATATACATGAATGAATTTAAGTTCTAAAGATTTGCAAGACATTTAAGAAAGACATTGTTACAAGGAATTCAGTAATTATGATTCTGTTTCAAAGTTAATTGGGGAAAATCCTTATATTTCTTACATTTTGACTTACTGAATTTTGGAAATTAAAGTCCTGGGAATAAGTGAATTTTATTTGACCCAAATCTTCCATAGAAATAATTGAAAGAAATCTTTAAGAATACATTCTTCTTTATCATAGTGCCAGGAATTGGCAAAATTTGGTATGTTGGATGGACTTGTAAGACTTTCATGACGCTACTACTCCAGCTACTACTTTAGCTATTGCAGGCACCATCACAAACATCCTGCTAAGAGAACTGAACTTCAGTACAGAGCAGTACAAGATGAAGAAGGCTAATAACAGCTTAAATACAAAAGTTATTACAAATATATTTTTGACTAGGGCTGTGCAGTTTCATGAAAAAATCATAATTCGCAATTATAAAAATAATTCAAATTCATAAACTATAACTTACAAACTTATTAGAGATGAGCAGTGTACATTTTGTTCTAAGTCTGTTATTTTGACTTCTAGCTTATTTGTTTTAAATTTTTTTCTTTTTTTTTTTTTTTTTTTACTAACTTCAGTGTTTAAGGGAGTGTAAACACAGTATGTTTATTTTAGCATAAAATAGTGTGGCAGGTTGGCAGAGTTGTTTAACAGTACTGTAAAACTGTCTGAATCTTGGCCATATCACAATTTACAAGGTGGAGTTATGCTAAAGTTAGAAAATTAGATTTATCAGAAAATGGAATGACCATCAACAAAACTGATAATGTCATTTCTCAATGTAGTGTCCACCCTTCTCAATGCACTTGCTCCAGCCACCTTTCTGGAGGTGCCAGAATTCCAGCAGAATAAAATTTTTGTCTTGTCCTCGCAACCATTCGTGCACCTGATTTATTGTCGAACACTACATGCCAAGGGGTACTACAGTCACTAGTGCAAGTTACTGTGACTTGCTGGAGACTGATGTGAAGCCTGCTATTCGATTCAAGCAGGGGGGACTGCTGTCTCAATGCCTGCCCACACACTTCTAAGAACACCAAGGCTTGTCTGGAAAAACTGAAGTTTGAGGTATTGCCACATCCTCCCTTTTTCCAAGATTTGGCACCATGTGATTTTTTTCACCTTTTTTGACCACTAAAAAAACATCTGGGTGGTCGTCGATTCAAGATGGATGACCACATGAAGAAAGCAGTGCACAAGTGGTTGCGAGCACAAGACAAAACTTTCTATTGTGCTAGAATCCAGGCACCACCAGGCAGGTGGCTCAAGTGCATTGAGAAGGGTGGAGACTACATTGAGAAATGACTTTATCAGTTTTGTTAAGGTTCGTCTCATTTTCTGATAAATCCAATTTTGTAACTTTACCTTGACTCCCCCACGTATATGGAGTATGCTTGCTTTTCTTGTGCTTATGAGGAGTTTCTGCAGGCACTTGGATTTCCTCTTCCTAAAAGTTGCATTCACATTCTTGCAACAAAAAATAACCCCGTGATGACTACATATCAAACATCACAGTTGTGCAGAGGTTACTGTTGTTGCCTTACAGCTTCTGAGTCCAAGGAACTGTCATTCTGTCTGCGTCACTGTGGGTTTTCCCCAGGTACTCCAAACTAGATGGATGGAGTAGGCCTGGAAGAACTTAGAGTTATAAATAAGCAGTAATTTAGTGTTTTATCATGGAATGACTGAGACTTATCAGGTTCATTATGGATTGGTCTTCTCTTGTGCTTCCTACATTTAGCATAAGCTTGGACACATACATACACAGTGCACTTAAGCCACTTAAGCTACTTGTGATGCCTACACAGTATGTCACTTATTAATAACCCAAATAGAGACTCACTAGCTTTGGTTTGAGCAGACCAGCGTAGGGCTTTAGATCAGTGGTTCCCAAACTCGATCCTGGGGTCCCACTGTGGCTGCAGGTTTTTGTTCCAACTAATCTCCATTTTCATTGGACTCTTAGCCTAATTAAATGAGTCATTATTTCTCAGTTTCTATGTTTTGGAGTCAATGTAGAAATTACAAACTAAGCTTGGTAGATTTTTATTAAAATGTAATAAGCAGTTATATGGGGACTATGTAGGGTTTTTTTTTAAGTCGTTAACAGTATTTTCAGCCTAATTTTCAGTCTGCTTTTCCAGGTGTTCTGGTTATTCAATTGATTTGCTAATTAGATATTCTGACACTGAAGTCATTGCTGCTTTCATCGTCTCAGGTGTCTGCTGTGCTGGTTGTTATTTGTCACTATTAGGGTTTAATGAAGGGAGCAAACTACACAGGAAAAGGGGAAAATAATACGAAAACAGCAAAAGAGAGTTAAGCATTTATAGCTTTAGAAAAAAATAGAAATGTTTCTAAATGTCTTATAAATGTAAAAATCATACTGTTGTGTTTTTCTAAATGCAGAATAAGAGAAGAGTAAAACAGATCAGCTAATTAAATGAGATCAGTTGTTATTGATTATTATCAGCGATTGTGAATCTGGTTTGTATAAAAACCTGCAGCCACAGTGGGTCCCCAGGATCGAGTTTGGGAACCACTGCTTTAGATGCTGGAGGCTAAGGCTCTTTAACCAATTACCAAGGCATGTTACTCCTTTCTGCCCTGCTCACCATTGAAGATGATTGTTTCATCATCTGTCCCTGAGAAAGAAGTGGCAATCTGCCGATATGAGGTGCCCTGTATTTAATTTATTACTTCAATCACCCAAGGTATGCAGACAAAGTATAACAGATTGTAAAGAAAAGAATTTTATTAGGATAGACTATGCATAATAACAGTAAGCAATGAATATAATAGAAATCTAAATGATTAACAGTATATGAGTAGCAAAATCGGCATGTACAGTCCTGTGGCAGTCCAAAGGCTTCATATGAGGCAGATAAAAAGGAAGATACTTCAGATAATGATTTGAAAGCCAAAGAACTTCTTTAGTAATAGCATCTTTGTGAGGCAGTGTCCTTGAAGGTGGTTTGTTAAAATTCAAAAGTGAAGCTGACGTAAGAACGGTGCCTTTCTCACTCACACTCTCACACCTTCTGTACGTCCTGGCTTTAGACCCTGTAATGTTATTCCTCCTTACCTTTTGTCACAAAATGCCAGTTCCCTCTGAAGCATAGATACATCCTCTCTGATTTATGATTATAGACTATAATGGTCACTTTGACACAGAATTCTAAAACACTGTATGAAATAATACATGTAATATACAGTTCATTGCAACATTTTTAAACATTCTGTAGACAGGTAAAATTGCAGCTTGCTTTTAAATATGTTGTCTGCACTCACAAAATAATCTACACTCAAACACAAGAATATTAGCTGTTCATTTGGACAAGTACATATTTAGGAAAGTTTAATATAAAATCAAATATATGCAATAATATCTGCACATTTACACTTTGTTGGCTTTTGTAAATGTATTATCACCAGTACTAAACATCATCAATTAAAAGTAATACACTTTTACATTTTTTTTCTTTCTGATGGAGGTATCACAGTCATTTAATGACAATTTAAACTTGCAGAGTGCTGAAATTAGATAAAAAAGATTATTTTAGAAGATAAATAATTGTAAGGCAAAAGGAAGCAGACATTTGGTATTTTATAACATCTTCAAAAGGGAGGCTGTTGGCAACAAAGGAAATACCTGCACAAACCCTTTATGCATCCTGCAAAAACCTCTCATTTTAATCTCCTTTAACATAATAATAATAATAATAATAACAGGTTTAGACTCAAATGTTTAAAGATTATATGAAGGTAACAGCTGAATTTTCTGTTTCAAAAAATAGTGTGCCTGTCTCATTATACCTTGAGTTTGTTGAGGGTGGTGTTGGGGTGGTTAGAAAGGCTGCTATCCTCTTAAACTATTCCAACCACTGGGCAGTAGACAAGAATGAACTACCTGGATTTGTATCATGCCATTTTCTGCAATGTCATTTACCCTCTAGAATCAGAATCACTTTTATTCAACAGGGCTTAATGTACAGGAATTTGATTTGGCAGATTTGGAGCTGCTTAGAACACAACATCACATACAAATAATATAATTTGCATAAGTTAAAAAAAAAAAAAACTTCTAACAAAGTTAGACAATAATACATTTATAAAGGAGACGTGCAAATGATGATGTGAAAGTGTGAGTCTGTAGTGTTTATGCACATGTGCTTGCACATAACATGTACATACACTGTATACACACACACACCTTCATACAATATATGACAGAACACATGAATATACAAATAAGACACAGGCTAAGTTACCATTTTGAGAGGGCTATGGCTCTGGGAAAGAAACTATTGAGGTGTCTGTTATTTTGTATTGACCTGAAGCATTAAGCTGAGAGGAACTTTTGGAATAAGTAATGAGCTGGACTAGATGAGTCCATGGTGATCTTTATGACAAGTTTAGTGACACGAGATGTGTACGGATCTGCCACAATTGGAAAAGCACAGCAGACCTCACAACACCCTGTAATTTATTTTTGGAATGTGCCGTTGCTAAACCAAAACCAGACAACATTAGAGAAAGTGATTACGCTTTCAACTATAGCTTTGTAAAATTAAACTAGGATTGGCTGGGAAATTATTAATTTTTTTAGTTGGCATAAGAAATGCAATCGCTGGTATGCCTTTTCAGTGATGGAAGTAGTGTTAATGTCCGAGCTGAGAGTGTTTGTGATAGCTATGCCCAAAAATGTGAAAGATTCCACCATATTAACTGCAGAATTGTTAATTTCTAGATTTTGTAACTGCTGTTTGCGAAAGTGAATGACCATTTCCACTGTCTTGGTGGTATTGAGCACTAGGTTGTTGGAAGCACTCCAAGACACAAGGCAAGATACCTCTTTTCTGTAAGCTGTTTCATTGCCATTAGCAATTAGACTAATAAACATGGTGTCATCAGTAAACTTAATGATTTTAACTGATAATTTTAAAAGATATGAAAAGCTAAAAAAGGAAAGATAGCTGTTGGAATTGAAATATGCTGCCAATTTAATAAGGTTAATTTGTGTGACTGAAGACAATATTTCAAACAGTCTTGGCAAAGTTAACACCAGATAGCACTTTGAGTACTGAGAAAAGCACTATATAAATGTAATGAATTATTATAGTGAGGAAAATCGGGCAGCCATGAAGGGTGTGCTTCCCCTGTGGTCTGTGAGTAAATTTCAGTGTCCCAGTGCAGTGCAGGATCGCAATGTCCCAGTGCTGTAAAAATAGCACCTTTTTTCAGATAGGAGATAAAACCGTGGGCCTTGACTCTCTTAGGTCATAAAAGACATCTCTATACATCTTTCAGAGTAGGATGTTTTTAGATGTCCTAGCTTATTTGCCCACATTGGCCTGGTTATTCTGGCCTTCTAAACATCCCCTGTTTCTAGTCGGTAGTCTCTTTCATGGTGAGCATACAGGCCTAAGAATGGCTGCCTTCACTTAAAAAGCACAACAAAACCTCTTATAGCTTTGAATGGTCGGAGAACTTTCTATTACAGATTTGTTAATAGGAAATTATGTAGCCTGATGACAAACATTAAAATATCCTGCAATGCCTATTTTATGTGAATAATAATTTTCTTCTCATTATGAATTTCAGATTAATTTGGTTATCCTAGCACTAACCAAATAAGTTACTATAACCAGTGTAAAAGGAATTACATTAATGTATTTTATTTGGGTTATTTTAACTGATTACTGTAAACATGAACAGTTTATGTTAAGCAAAGTTACTGAATGTCCAATCCTCTTTTTTTCCCTAAATCACCTGTTTTGACAACACTATTGTGGTATCCTAACATGGTAGGTGATTTTATGCCAATGACATTTATTTACTTTTTTAAACATACTTGGAAGTTAGCCTACTTAATATGACTGGATTGCATAATATGTAAATTGATCTAAATTATGTTTAAAGTCAACCTAATGAACATAACTTAGAAAGTATTTCTGTGAGTGTCATTGTTAATTAAAGAAATGAAACCCATTTATATTATTTCTACATAAATTATACTCCTTAATGTGACAGCCAAGAAATTTAAGTTAGTTGTACTTGAAATGGGTACATAGTCTTAAAACCTACTCATTTTGAGTAAAATCAAAAGTTTAAGTTAGATGAGTGATATCAACATACACCAAGGATCAATTTGTAAGTATATGTTGATTGAATGCAAGTATCACAAGTTTGATTTCCATCTCTTTACAACTTTTGAAATGGAAGCTAATTCGAAACAGAAATTCAAACCACTGCATTCTTTTTTGTGGTGTTGGTACAGAACAGGAAATGGGTAGGTAATTCAACACACAGTTTTTCCATTTCATGGAGAAAAATTGACTAGCACAGAGAGTGAGATGATAGGAGAGCGAGAGGCAAGCTACACTGTGGCTGGCAGAGATGACTCGCCATCTGGCATAAATGCCAGCCTCCTGGCCACTGTTCCACTCTCTTCAGATGCTATTACAGAATTAGGCATTTTTATTATTTATTTTTTGCTTGTTGTTTAGTGGTGTAGTGAGTAGATACTCCCTCAGGGTTCACAGGACCTGACTTTGAGTCCAGATTTTGGCAGTGGAACTCTAAACTAAGCTGATGTGAGTTAGTGTTGATACTTGAGTGTCCTTTTTAGCTATCTGATTCCTGCAATGCAGATGTTGTTGGGTTTGCCTCTATCTCCCCACCACCCTCTATTTTAACAAAAAGATAAATGGATCAGATAGATGGTTAAGTGCATGGATGGACATCATTTGTGAAGGGGTCCCCCAATGAGTGTGCACAACACAAGAAGTGAAACTGGTAAATGTGAAGGTTTCAGTGTTTTTTGTTTGTTACCATGATGTAGTGTTATTGTTGCACCCTTACATAATGTAGAGGAGTAACATCTGCTGTATACATTGGTTTGTGTTGTGCTTATATAAGAAAGACAAATGAAAAATGTATGATCTGATTGTAGCAGGGCATTTCATTATTGACTTGGAATCCAGACATAAAAACAAGTAAAAAGGAATTCATACAGTATATAATATGCAGTTTAAGTGATCGTGCTATAAATGATTTGACAGGATTTGTTTTCATCACCAGCACATAAAATGGATGTCTTAATTAAGTCTGTCGTAAACATTGCAATTTTATATTGTCAGATTATTAGCTCTGTTTGATCTCTGAAAATGAATCAAGCACATGCTTAAGGTTTCTGACTTGAGCTGATGCTAACAATGTTTAAAGGGCCATTCATGTAGCACAATCACAATGTCATGTTCCAGGTTTAAATGCAGTGTTTTTTTCATTACCACATGTTGTTTGACACTTGTAAAGAGTGAAATTAAATTCATTTTTGTTATACAAGTATGCAATAATAAAATAAGAAAAAGAACATTCACACTCTCACTGCTTTTCTGATGTCTCTAATTTCATAGTTAAAAATAGGACAGAGCCCATCACAGGGCACACTCATGCTGTTTTTTAGAAAACCAGTATAAATGGATATTGAAATCCTTCACAGTGCCAGGCAACAATCAGTTGAGAAGGAGGATGTTACATATAGTAATGTATTAACATTTTAAATACCTGTACTAATAAATAAGTGATTCTAGTTTTACAGTCAGTTTAATATGTTTTAGATGATCATAACTTTCATCTCTGTAGTTGATAAAAACAACTTTAGAACCTTTTGGTTGTGAATGATGAGTACCATATAAAGCTGAGTACAAGTGAGAACAAAGTTTCTAAGAAGTGGTTAGAATTCTGTAACATGGCACAGATTTTGCAGCAATGCTTAAAGGCCATGTCACATTAGGCAACTTTTCCAGTGAATATTTTTTTTTTTTTCCAGTCACAGCCTTAATTTAAATAATCTTACCCTTGCCAAATCTGAGGCAGTCAGCAGCATACTCCCATGTGACATACCTAACGACTGAGACCAATTAGACTGCGACTGGCTAACATAAAATCAAACCTTTTTAATTTTCTTGTTAGTTGGAGGGGCGTAGTGTAAATGTAAGAGAGCTGACACCCAATGAACACTAATATGGAATATAAAGGCATAGAATATAGTGATAAGGAATAAGGAACACGTTTTTGGAACTTTGCAGTCATAGGAGATGCTCGTCTTTCTGAAGTCTCATGCTTTATTTATTAAATCAGAAAAGGAAAAGAGTAGTCTCTGAGTCAGATCGCTCCAATTGTTAACCCTTCATGCAGCACTGGTCCATCCTGTAGTATGGAGGCTTGTTTGGGCTTCAAAAACAGAAGAGAGCCTTGTCCTTTTGATGTCACAGGATGTAAGTACCATGACAGAATGGAAAAAAGATAAAAGTGCAGAGATTGCTGTTGAACCCGTCTCACTGCACCCGTACAGCACTGTTGGCAGCACGCTATTGGCTGTCAGAAAAAGGGTTGTGCATACCTGTGCTGGGTTGAGTTGGGTTTAACTGCAGCCTGCAATACCTATGACGTTGGTCAGGTAATGTCCACAATTTCACTCACAAAATGCCCTTTGAGTGAGATAACACTCCCACAACCCTAATCTTAACCGTAATGTAACGGGGCCCTAATCTTAACCATAGTGTAATGCGATGAACGTTTTGTGACTGACACTGCGGGTGTTTCCTGATGTTGGGCCGTTACTTGACTGACCTCAGGTACTGTGTTCTGGAATTACACTTTGTTTGGACATTCGATAAATGTGACTTGGCCAGTGATTTTTTTCAGTTGTGAAATTTAACATGGTGAAGCAACGAGACCTGCGATTGCGATTGGCAAATCTGGCCTGTCCCATGACAAAAAGTCATGTAATGTGACATCGGTTTAAGGTTGATCTCATCTTATATATAAATGTCTACGTGTGGAAGTGTGTGTGTATGTCTGTCAGTCTGGCTGGGAAGTGAGAGGTGGTGTCGGTGGAAGGGCTCCACCTCTGAGGAAACAAACTCACTTAGCTGCTGATACACAAGCGATGCGAGCACATTGCCAAAACGGTATCCCTTTTACTTTTCCTTCTGCTGCTAATACACAAGTGAGGTGAGCATGTTGGCAAAACGAAACCTCCTAGGAGAGAGAGAGATCCTTTCAATTACCTGACATCTCTACATTTCAGTTTTTTTCTGATGATTTCAAAAGTTTCTAGGACCCCAGGCTTTTTACAGCACCGGCTTACGCAGCTAGTTACTTTATAATAATTCAGACTCTATGAAGATGTTGAACAGAAGCCACAACTTTGTGCTTGTTAAAGAATAGAATGATGCTATAATTTATACAGAGGTGGCCTTAGGGATGTGCAGGGCCTAGGGCTGAACAACCCCACACGGGGCTGGTTATGTCAAACGCTGTTACCAGTATGTGTGAACTGTTTAAACTGTGCGAAACGTGGGCTTTATCAAAATATAACAAGATAATTCATTAAAAAAAGTGCAATTTATAATTCATGACAATACCACAGCAGTGTGAAATGCGATGCAGTGTCATTCGGAAATTAGCAGGGCCTCTTCTAGAAAACTACCCAAATTGCAAGTATACTCTGAGTCTCGATATGCAGGATGTTTCTGATCATAACTCCCACTGATGTCATGTCAGCCGTTTATCATTAGCGATACATGCTTTTATGCATTAATATTTGGACATGTTTATGGCCTACAAATAAAATGTGAGTTTGTGTTTCGACAGGAAGTGTGACATTAACGTAGAGGTATCATTATGAAATCTCTTACTGGTTTCCCGGTTCAGAGACGAAAATCCACTTGTCTTGCCTTCCGATTGGAAACGTCGTTGACAACATCTTCGTAGTCTAATTTGGATGCAATGTCTTTTTCTACAGATAGGAGAAGCCAACCCAGCGACTAATGGGCTATACCTATTTTAGGAAGGGATTATACTGGCAACCCTTTTCAGGCGATGAAAATAGACTAGAGAATGTTTTCAAAGACGTACATATGTGGAATTTGACCTTGAAGATGGATTTTTAAAAGGGTTCCTCTTAGAAGTATCTCTAATATATACTGGAGAATATACTTTGACAAATCCGCTTGAATAGGTCACACGGACCTCCTCCCCTCAGTTACCTTCTCCAAAACGCCACTCTTGAATTTATATTTTGAAAAGGAAAGCAATAAAGTTTCTATCTAGAGTAAGGAAGCATTCTTGTATCCTTTTTTTCCACTATAATATGCATTTTGTTGGTCCAGCCTAGCTGTTATGAAATGTGCACCTCATGGCTAGTTTTTTTGTTCAGTTGTTTTGAAAACCACTGAACATTTGCAGTGAAGGATTTAATTTTGGTGATTGAACAAAAGGTCACCATTTTCATCTGGTCTCTTCCAAGATTGCAGATATAGTTCTAAAAACTTATGCAATTTAAACCTCTTATCTGTTCTCTCCGGTTACAAATTTTTGGGCGTTTTTTTTTTTTTTTTACTTCGATCTCTGTTACATTATTAGCTTTGAAGTCTTATTGTTTAAACTTTTTTTATCTTCATTACTTGCTTATTAATTTCAGCTACACTTATTCTATTGGTCCCTTTCTCTTTTCACTGCTATTTGCACTGGTTAGCAGTACAGGAATAAACTGTCTTAAGGTTACTTAATGGGGGTAGAGACACTGTGAAATGTTGGAGCAAGCTCTAACTTTCATCCCTTTAACTAAGGAAGGGCTATCATCAAACTAAAATTGAATGCAGGTATTTTGAGGTGAGATTTTTTATATTGAGAGAAGGGCTACTCTCAAACCAAAATTGATCCTGGGTGAGTTAAAACTTACTGAAAGTGTGTTTAATTTCACCTCACTGAAATAATGGCTATGACTGATACACAGTAGGGCAATTACTTTTCTCATAAATGTGTCTTAAGATTCCATTTATGTTCTTTGTGGGTATAATTTAAAAGGCAAAATCAGTATTTCATTTGTATCTTAAAATATTTTTATTGGTTTCTCCTAGGTGCTACAAACAAAAGAAGTCAATGGATGCTATACTGTCAATAAGGATCATTGGCAAACAGTTAAAAATTTGTGGAGTTGTTTTATGCAGAGATTTGAAACTGAACCCGATGATGAATTAGTAAGTGCTGTATACACAGACAATGAAGGCCTTTTTGAAGTCATTGATGATAAGGATTCCTTCTTCCGCCCTTCTCTGAGATATCTGCTTGTAAGTACCAACAGTGGAACATTTTATGTGCTGGGCCTTCTAGCTTGTCCTCTGTTTGTTTTGTCCTGAAGTGGCAAGTGCTGTGAAACACCAGTCGATTTTCTGTAGAAGTCTCAGCATTTATTATGATGTCTTTCAGTAAAAAGACAATTCATAGTTTTGCACAGCATATAGGCTCGGGCAGATGTGTGGCAGATGGAGATTAATGTCAGTAAATGTAAACTATTACAAATAGGAAGTAAAAATGTTAGGTTTGAATACCCAATGGTGGTGGGGGGGGGGGGTTAAACTGGGTCTGAAAATTGAGAGTACACCTTATGAGAAGGTTTTAGGAGTCATAGTGGACACTACGCTATTAACTTCCCGACAGTGTTCAGAAACCATTAAGAAGGTTAATAGAATGTTATAACGGTTATAGTCCAAGGAGGCAATGCTGAAGCTTTATAATGCACTGGTGAGACCTCCTCTGGAATAATGTGGCAGTTTTTGTCTCTAGGCTACAGAAAGATTGTATCGGCACCAGAAAAGGTCCAAAGAATATCAACTAGGCTGATACCTGGCCTACAGGGGATGAATTATGAAGAAAGATTAAAAGAACTTTAAGCAAAGGAAGATTAAGAGGTGACATGATTGAAGTGTTTCAAAATTATGAAGTTGATTAGTACAGTGGATCGAGACTATTCTTTTAAAATGAGTTCATCAAGAACATGGGGACACAGCTGGAAACTTGTTAAGGGTATTATTTTGCACAAAAATTAGGAAGTTTTCCTATGGAGAACCATAGACACTTGGAATAAGCTACAAAGGGCGGTAAACGGTAATGCTTTAAGGGCCTTTCAAAACTAGACAATGTTTTTTTAAAAGAATTAAGTGGATAAGAACCGCAAGCTTTGTTGGGCTGAATGCCGTGTTCTCATCTAGATTGTTCTAATATGGTCCAAGGGTTCCTCACTTAGTTTAATAAAAAGATCAGAAAATCACTCCCAGGTTCCTACTTCTGATTTTCACACATCTCTGCTCCTGCGATAGCTTCTCAAGTATCCAGCTAATAAACCAGATGGGTATTCAGACTCTGTTAGGATCTAGTGCAACCACAGGCAGAGTACTTCTGTAATTTTGATTCGTATGCTTCAAATAAGGTAGAACAACACTTGAATGTTTACAGGTTACAGCAAGTGAATGATCAAAAAATTCTTAAATGTTGAGGGCAAAATCTTCTTCAGCATAGTGGCTCAAAGGCTATCCAGTTACTTGCAAAGAAACAGCTTCATTGATCCATCATTTCAGAAGGCAAGGATTTCAGGCTTCTCCGGCTCTCTGGAACACACTAGCATCATCTGGCGCCAGATTAAGGTTGCCAAGAAGGAGGAAAAAAATCTGCATGTGGTGTTTCTGGACTTTGCCAATGCCTTTGGTTCAATCTCTCAACTTCCTCTGGGCTGCCTTTGACTACTTTAGGTTACCAGTGGCTCTCGCAGATCTTGTCAAGGCCTATTTCTGGGACATTCAGCTGTTGCATAACAGCAGGTTTCACCACAGGATGGCAGCGTCTGGAGGTAGGAATCATGGCAGGCTGTACCCCCCTATCTCCACTCTAGCCTTCACCATGGCTATGGAGGTGATCATTAGAACATCTCAATGGGTGGTTGGAAGACAGCACATAAGACCTGGTCTGAGGATGCCATCTATCGGAGCATTTATGGATGATTTTACAACACTTACTATGACATAGCTTATACTTAGAGACTGCTTAGAAAGCTCCACGATAACATCGAGATGGCCTGGATGAAGATCAAGCCAAGCAAGTTCAGAAGCATTTCCATCATTAAGGGGAACTTGGTTGACCAGCACTTTTATATTGGTGATAAGGCAATTTCCACAGTCTCTGAGAAGCCAGTTAAGAGCCTAGGGCGTTGGTAGAATGAAACAATGAAAGGACAGTTTTTTTTTTTTTTTTTTTGTTAATTGGTGTGTTTACCTGCAAACTAAACGGGCCTGGAATTAAACATCCTAAATGTGTCACAATGTGGAGGCCCAAGGCACTGAAAAAGTGGAGTGGTGCCTACTATATATATGTATATAGTAGGCACCACTCCGCTTTTTCAGTGCCTTGGGCAGTGTCAAAATCTCTTGGCCTAAAGTCTTGTCTCACGGAAGTTGAAATTATCTACGAGAAAGTTTCCTCCCAGGGTTTCCTTTTATAATATATATAGAGATAGATATAAATAGATAGATCTTGTGGTCTATGGCTGGCTTGTCGTCACGGCCAATACCCCCAGGCCGCCAGATGGAGCTCTCCCTGCAGCATGTAGGTGCCCCGGATACCAGCATTGAATCATGGACTATGGAGTTTTCCCCTACAAACCTGCTGGATACCCCAGGGTCCAACAGAGGATGCTGCAGGGAGGCCCAGAGAGAGACATATGTGCCCTATAACCCGGAAGTGCGTTATAGGCAAAGTGACAGCAGAAGTGACGTACTTCCGGGATAAAGAAAAGGACTTTTTATCTGACCTGGAAATGATAAAGAATCATGGACTGAAAGAATTGAAAACACTTCCGGGTCAGGAACTATAAAGGACTATTGGAAATCCCCAGACATTGAGCTGAGCTGGGTGGAAGGGTGGCAACGCGTCTGGGAGTGGTGGAGTGATTATTGTGTATTTGTGTGAATTTAATGAGTATTGTGGAGAGGAGGGTGCTTGTGCACTGCATTTGTCCAAATAAAGAAGATTATTGGACTTTTACCTGGTGTCTGACGTCTTGGACAAGGGTTCAAGGGAGCGATAGCGCCCCCTATCTGTCACAATCTCTAGATAGAGAGAGAGATATCTATGATTATAATGCAGATGGCAGGCAACAGAACAATGATTAGAAATTTGCTATATGGCTTAAAGTAGAGTTTAATTTGTTGAAGAAATTTACCACTTTAATTGATACATTCTACTTTTTTTATTTTTTTTTTAAAGAAAGTATTATTTAATTTTTCTTTCCAGCTTTGTATGTACAAAACGGTTGTTCAGTTAGTTAACAGAGAAGCTTTTTAAATAACGCGAAAAGCCAAGGAAAGCTACTAACTCTTTCCTAAAAAGGTTTGGTGCAAAAAAACTCCTGGTGAAATCTCATTAAAAATCTTGTAACCTATATATCTGTAATACTAATACTGTATGTTACTATTAAAGGAAAACCACAATGATTGTTGATATACCTAAATTTAATTAAGACCAACTAATTGTTTTCTTTAGATTAAAAACACCACATAAATGGAGTCTTTCTTTAGTTTGTGAGTAGGTTTGAAAAAGCAGCCACCAAGAAAATGCATCAAGTGTTTTTTTTTTTCCTGTTGAGAACAATGTGTTTGAAAACAAAGGCAGTGCCATTTCCTTTGTGCCTGACTGCCACAGAAAATAGACACGCTCTATAATTACCAACTGTTATTTGTGCAATTTTCAAATGTGCCAGAACAATGCAGTATGCTTCAAATGTTAAACACATATTGTAGACGTGATATTACCTAAAATGAATATCTCCAAAATCTGTCACAATTGTACACTCATCAGTGAAGAAGTGTTTATTTTTAAATTACCTAATTATTTTCACTTAATTTAGTCCTTAGTTAAAATAAATGTAAGTAGAGGATTTGCTATTTGGTGCTCCTACTGCTTGATATTTCAACAACTTTTTACAATTAGAATACTGCTAGTAAATGTTAGCAGTATAATGTGTGAAGAGGGAAAAGTGCTTTTTATGATCTTTTAGTGTTAAAGCTCTGCTTGTATAAAATTACCTCCTTAAATTGTTCTTCCTCTTCAAAAATGAAAAAGATCTGAAAATATTGACTTACTTTGAAGGCCTAATACTGGTTCACAATAAATTATTTCACTTTGTAAAGTTTAATGGATTCTGCTTGGTGGAATCAAATCCTCTGATAAATGTCATCTGGTATTATCCTCTGAAAAACTCAGTGTTGGTCCAAGAACAGAGTAGACAACACAAAATAGTTTGTACTTGCCTAACATTGGATCATAATCTCTCTTTTTTTATATTATTTCCCATGTATTTGTCTGTCCTGGGTATGATGTTAAACTGCATCTGGCCCTACAAGTGGTCCTCCAACTTGCTCTGAAACAGCAGACAGGAGTCCATTCTGCTCTCGGCGGGAGTAGCTCTACTGCAGCCGCCCATAAGAAGGCTGCTTGCATTATGAAGGGGATGGGGGGGAAAAGTCCTTGGGAGCCTCATCCCAGGAGGAGTCAAAACTGTTTGGGAGCAAATGGGGTCAGGTCTGATGGGAATCGGAACTGGTGTGGTGCTGTGGTATCGCCAACTGCACGGCAGCACCTGGGTCCTAATTTGAGGTAGCCCATCCGGGTAGGATCATCTTCCTCTGCTGTCGGAGGAACTTTGTATACTCCACATTTCAGTGGTGGCACTCTATGTGGTGCACAGACCTGGGACTGGCCAGATCTCTGTAGGTGAGTACGCCTTTTATTGGTCTGGTCATTCTGATGGCTGTCATCCTCAGGGAGTAGCTATTGATGTGACGGATCGGCTCCTTCCAATGGTGTCAGATGTCGCTTCTTTCAATGAGTGTATGCTCTGACCGCAGTGAGTGATGTCTCAGTGAGGGAGACATTTATTTGCAACTTTGCTCTGTGGTTGATGGGTGCCCGCAAGGTGACACTCCTTTGGTCATGGGTGACTTCAGTGTGACCACTGGCACTGGCAGTGAGGATTGTGTTGGTCCCTAAAAGTGGCTCCATGATCCTTGACTTGGCAAAAGGTCAGGGGTAGTGGATCACTGGATCCTGGTTCCTGCACCCTGAGCGGCATCGTTGGAGTTGGTACTCCAATACTGGTGCTGCCGTGAAGGAGATTGATCACATCCTAATGGGCATATGCTGGAGACTCCTACAGAACTGCAGGGTCTACAAGCAGTGGCAAGTTAGTGAATTCTGAGAAAGTTTTTGTTGCTCCTCTGAAGATCCAGCTTAGGTCCAGTAGGCTACCACCGACTAGGAGAATGAGGCTGGACCTGACCAGATCCCAAAATCTGTCTGTTTCTAATGAGTTTGCACGCCGTTTTTGTGACTGCTGATCCTAATGTGATGTGAGAGGTTGCTGAGGGTTGCGTAGGTGTTGCCATTGTTTCCA
This sequence comes from Polypterus bichir lapradei, assembly GCA_026402145.1. NCBI lineage: Eukaryota > Metazoa > Chordata > Cladistia > Polypteriformes > Polypteridae > Polypterus > Polypterus bichir. The sequence goes on from JANRMT010062834.1 coordinate 5,974,148, forward strand.
GAAGGAAGTGTCTTACGGGGCATCCTGGATATCATCGAGAGGAGTCACAGCGCATGGCTTGAAGGCAACTTCGGTCTGTACCAGGAACTGAGAGGGACGGCTACGAGGGCTCCGAGGGCAGTTAAGTAGGCGTTTTAGAGGAATCTGTGAGTAGGTGACAAACCATTTATAGTCCAGTGAGCCATGTCCTGCTTACAGAGGAATCAAAGCATTATGCATATCCAAATCTGTTCTCTGAGAGTTGCAATGCAGATGATGGAACAGTCCTTTACAGATGACCCTTTAATTGTGAGCCGCTGGATGGCTACTTTGAACAGCTGCTTAAAGCTGATCCTCCAGCTAGTATGTTGCATATCTCAGGATCCATGAGTCTTGAGGGTGATCCTCCAATTAGCTGTGAACCACCCAATCTCGCTGAGGTTGCACAGGAGCTGAACCAGCTGAAGGAAGGGATTGATGCAGGGATCTGTGATGTCCAGGGTAAATTTCTCCAGGTTAGTGGTAAGGCTGTCGTCCTTGTATTGCAAGCAATCTTTGCTTCTATTTGGGAGATGGGCATCATCCCAACTGACTGAAAAACAGGACTTGTCGTCCTTATCTGGAATGGGAAGGGTGTTGGCCTGGATTGTGGCAACTACATGGGGATAGCACTGCTCTCGGTGCCAGGTAAGGTCCTTGCTAGGGTCATCCTCAATAAGATTCGTGATCACTTGCTCACCTATTAGCGACCAGAGCAGTCTGGTCTTGTGCCTAAGAAGTCTCCCATTGCCTGCATCTTGGCCCTGAGGGTTCTCATGCAAATGTGTATATTGTCAGAGTTTCTTTGGAGTCTTTGTTGATTTCCATAAAGTGTTGAGACTTCGCAGGATTTCCCCAAAGTTGCTGGATATCATGGCCGGCCTGTACACTGGTACTATGAGTGCTGTGCAGAGTGGAAGGAGAACCTCTGCATTTTTCCCAGTTGATTCTGGGGTTTGTCAGGAGTGGGTTCTTGCTCCTACTCAGTTCCATGCTTGCAGGATTGTGAGGTCCAGTATTTGTGGGGCTTCTGTTGGTGAAGAAAGATTCACTGATCTTGGCTTTGCCAACGATGCTGTGATCTTGGTGGAGTCAATGGAAGCTCTGATCAGGGCTCTCGAGAGACTGAGCAAGGAGTCAGAGTCTCAGGGCTTGAGAGTGTCCTAGATAGAAAAACAAGATCCAGGCCTTTAATGACCTCTTGGGTATAACCATCGGCAGTGTCTGTTTGCAGAGAGAATGTTGACCTTGTCAAGTGGTTTACTTACCTCTGCAGCGACTTTCATGTCTCTGGTGATTCAGGCCAGAATGTTGCCCAGCGGTTTACGAGGCTGAGCAGAGTGTGCAGCCAGTGCCCGAAGACATGCTCGGCACAGCATCACAATTACCACCTGGCCATCGCACGGAGGTCAGCTTTTATAATACTGTCTGAAACAGAATAAACGGCGGACTGCGACTCACATTGACACGTTGACTGTGATATCTGATCACTTCCTTTTTTTAATTTTTGTTTCAGGCACTTTACGATTTCCTGAACTTGAACTTTCGAGTGTGTCCGCCATGCTTTTATTGCTTAAGCCAACAAATAGTACATTTTTCCTTCCCTCCACTTAACATTCGCTGAAATCCTCTTTTGTCATTGTCTTTTAACCAAACACTAAACACAAGATGATATTTATATTGATTTGCATATTAAAATAAGTAAAATACTGGGAGGAGTCGGAGTGGGGCAGCAGGCACGTGCATTGCATTTCACACTGACCAGGATTTATTGAGGAGAAGTGCATGATAGTTGGCTTATGCACGGTTTTGTGCATCTAAATTTTTTTTGTGTGTATGCACATTTCCACTTAGGTCCATACACCATGTTTTAGTGTGAATTCCACACACACTGTTATGCACGAGGCCCCTGGTATGTCCTGTTTTGCTATATGGTTGTGAGACTTGGATGCTATCCATTGAGCTGAGACGAAGACTGGACTCCTTCAGTACTGTGTTTCATTAAAGAATCCTTGGGTACCGCTGGTTGGACTTTGTGTCGAACGAGCGGTTGCTCATGGTGTCCCAAATGAGGCACATTACCTGCATTGTGAGGGAGCGTCAGTTACGACACTGTGGCCATGTGGTGCAATTTTCCAAGGGTGATCCGGCTCATAGGATCCTCATTGTTCAGAATCCAAGTGGCTGGACCAGGCCAAGAGAATGCTAATGTAACACCTGGCTGCAACAGATAGATTGTTATTTCCAGAGGGAGGGACTAGAGTGCGTGTTTCCCTTTTGCCAAACAGGATCCCAAGATGTTTCATCATGTGGTGGGTATGGCAATGCGATGTACCAGTGCATACTCCCTGACCTGACCATTTATTTGTCCAGATGCTTCATGTTTTTTCAGTCCATCAAGAGGAAAAAAATGCCATGTTAACAGTAATAAATCTTTCATTATTATTTCACAGGGTCTCCTATGTTTTCTGACCAGTTTGCTCCTTTAAGCCTTGTTTTGACTGGTATTTGTGGCATATGGCTAATTATGTATTTAAATTAGCCGTAAGGTGCTACATGGGTGTCAGTGTTATATATCCAGTAGCAGTACTCACAATTTCCTATCATGGTCAGCTAATGTACCCCTCAGGTGAAAATACTGTAAGAATTTTTTTTTTTTTTTTTTTTTTTTTTTTTTTAAATGCACACGGTGTGGAAATCCAGCTGAAATACTGATCTGGTCGTGACATCACATATACACAAAGCAAACTGGCCAACTATCTTACAGCATGCATGTGAGAAAGTTTTGTGCATGGCTGCTACAGCTTTTTGATGTTATGTTAGCCTCGCAAAACATAATGTAGCATGGGGGGAAAAAAAATATGTTTGTCTACATCAGCCACACCAGGAAAATATTTAGTGAACAAGGTCACTGGTGAAAACTATTTGCAACTTATCTCAGTTTTTATTTTGACAGAATCATTGCAGTGTAACACAGGAATTGTGGAAATGTGCATATATGCCTCAGTGAAAAGGTTTCTGCTCAAGCAAATGATGGAGAGTTATCTTTTGAATGATTTGTATTACATGTGTCACTCCTGTTATAGCAGAGTTCATTAGTTTAAGAGGCAGACCATTTACAATGGCATCGCTTAGAATTTTAAGTTTGCCATTAAATACTATATAGTTTTAATGCACTGTATTATGAAGGTAGGTAATTCACACAACCTGCTAAATACTACCGATTCAATTAATTACTGTGCCTGTGCACTTTCTGTCTGAGGTGATGAGAGAATAGCTTTCTGCAGACACGCAATTAAAGGTTGCTGACCAATATAGCCATTTATTCTACATTCTTAGGTGGAGTAATATGTATGTATGTGTTTTTTTTTTTGTTTTTTTTTTTTGCACATTGTGGTCCTCAGGTCCTTCATAGACATTTTTGTGAAAGCAGTTAAAGCGTGTTTCAAAATTTGTCCGATCCTATTCCCTTTAATTGAATTTCATAAACCTGAACACAGTATTGTTAGAGGGCTACATAGCCATGTAACCTGCGCCAGTTAGTGAAAAATTTGACACTGTCATCACTACGCCTTTTTTTAAATTAAAAAAAAAAAAAAAGTATTTGCTAACTATAAATATACACAGAGCATACCAAAATGAAATAAATTTAAAATCTTAGTTACTTCAGATAGATATTTTGTATTCAGCCTCCTTATAAAATGTTATAAAAGAAAATTGTGTCTTCAGATGTGTTTTTCCCCAAACCCCCCTCCCCCCCAGTGTTTGCTTTCTTCTTGTGTCCTGGGCATGTGATAAATGAAAGAAAACTATCTTGGCATACAATGATTTGTTAAAGTAAAAAAAAGATTGTTATTAAAATATTTGAATGTTAGACAACTAATCAGACATAAATATGTTGAAGGAGAAAACAGGCATTTGAAGTCTAGAACCTACTAGTGTGTGAGAGGTGATTGCAACATGTATGCATTGGATAAGGCGCCTGTAAGTTAGGTGTTTATGGTGGTTTCCATTTGTCATAGTAGTTGTGGTAGATCCAGATATAGTCACTACAAAAATGACTTGCCTTTGTGTATTAAGCCTAAAGTGAATTCTGTCCAAATCCTCTAAATTTTATAGCTTTTGAATACATCAGAGCTTTGAAACCTGACTTTGCTAACTGCCAAGGACTTGGCTTCAGAAAAATGAAGTTGGCCATTGTGCTTAATCAAGTTGATTTGACTCATTTGAATCGGTTCAGTGAAAAGATACAGATCACTGACCAACTGTTTCATGTATTTATTACATTGCCTGTATTCTCATCTGGCAAATTAAACAAAGAGCTTTAGTATTTACATTTACTAATGAGCTGAATTAATAGCTGAATGTCTATTTTGTGCCAAATAATCACATTTTGGCTTCATCTTCTGTGTGTTTAATGCTTATGCTTGCAGCACATATTGTCCCTAATTCTTTGTCATTCTGGCCTGTGGGAGATATGAAATTGCAGCAGGGGTGTGTTTTTTTTTTTTTATTATTATTTTTTTATTTAATCTACAAATGTGAATCTGTTTTTTTTTTCTCAGTAATGATAGGCTCAAAAATTTTTTTTTTTGAAGACTTTTGTATTGGTGAGATTGATTTATGTATTTCTGAATTGTCAACACAGTATGATACCTTGTGCTGGGCCAGTTAAGTATTAGTCACTTACAAGATGTAGCCCAGATTAGCCTATTCAGAGCTGCTAGCCTAGATTAATCCATAGAACAAAGTGCAGACTCCACAAGGAGAGTGACAAGGCCAGGAAACAAACATACTTTAACTTCATCAGGTGTCAACTGACCTTGGCAAGCATGTTAATGGTAAGCATTTCAGACCCTCCTAAGAACAATTTACCCCTCAGTTCCCATTAATGTCAGTTTGCAAAACATTTACAGGTTGGTGCAGTGAAAAAGGAAGAATGAACAGCATCTTTTGTATTTTCTGCATTCACTAATCCTCACATGCAGTAAGGTACCCAATTTAAGGTTTGGAGTACAAGATTATAACAGGTTTCCTGTTATAATCTTTATGAAAATCATTTTATTACAGCAACAACTTGTGTTTTAAGTATTAAGTATGAGTTACAGACAGATGTAACCACACAGCCATGAAAAATCAAATTATATAAGTTTACCGTTATGAAGTGTCTGTTGCCAGTTCCAGTTAATTAGAAAAAAAATCCTTATGGAACAATTGGAGAATTCATAGTAAAATATTAGGATTGTGGATAAGAGAAAAGAATAGATTGTTAATAAGTCAATTAATTACTGTAATTCCTGACTATTAGAAATTTCGGTAGTTCTCCCACTTTATTTTTCCTACATCTTTCTGCATGTGGAGGACCCCGGCCATTAGGCTTACTGTATGTCAAGGTAACTAGAATTCACTCATTTTAAAAAACAAAAATTATAATTTATGGAGAAACAAAAGGCTTATAGAAATAAAATAATTGTTTACATATCACCATTAAAGAGGAGACAAAAACTGACATAGAAAAGGCTGTTTTAGTACATTTTGAGTTTTATTTTTAGTTTTGATTTTTACAAGGCTTTTTGTTTTTTATTTTAGAACTTTTGATTGCCTTCCTGTCTACTAATTATGTCTATTTTTATGTAAGCCTGTATTTATTTTTTTTGATATTCATTATTATATTATATTCTTAACTAATTTAATTTGTTTTTTTGTTACTTTTCTTATAATTTTTTCCTTGGGTGTCATGTAAACGCACTTTGAGCTACATCCTGTGTATAAAAATGTGCTATTGAAATAAATGTTGGCATCTTAGTCAGTTCTCCCTTGCTGTGTTACACTGTGGATAAGACAGAGCCTACAATATTCTTCAACTTTAGACTGTCTTGTTTCCAATTTTCTGCAAAGCTTGTAAAAGTTAGAAGTGTTCCTGGCACAGCTATTCCAAAGCTTGTTACACCATTACATCACAGGGACTTGATGTGTTTTCATTTCTGTAGTGTTGTCTTCCTCACCTGGATTTGAGTGTTATGCTTTTTGCTGTTTCCTGTAGAATTTCTTGGAGAAAAGTATGCGTTTTTGTGACATGAGTTTATAACCTGAGATTCTCTTTAAGTAAAACACCTTCATCCAGATTTAGTTCGGTCTTGACTTGAAACAGTGGATCTTCGTGCTGGTGATCCTACAAGTTATTCAGGTTCAGGAGCTTCAAGGAGAGTAGCTTTGAGTCCCCAAAGATAAAGGGTTATGTCTTAGTTTCAAAAGAGACTATTCATGTGTTTTTAAGTGAAGGTGTAGCTTAGGTGGTCAGAGACCTTTTCTAGGTACAGTTTAATGCATGTATGTGTGAGTCTCTCAAATTAGGCAAGAGTTTTAGCTTAGCGTTACGATAAAGATGATAACCTTATTCTGGAAAATGTTAACTTTGATTGACACATATATTTTTCAGGTGAAGGTCAGAAAACAAGCCACATTTTGGATAATGGTAAAGCTGAAGAAGAGCTTAGGCAGTCGAATGCAGGTGTAGGATGGGCAACTGGCATTCTGCATCTTTGTCAATTCTGTTCTTTTAGTAAAGAAAGCATTGTGTGCTACTGAAAGCCCAGCAAATACCCAAGCAAATACACATGCTATAGAATTTAAAACAAATAAAATGACTATTCTTATTTAGGATTGTTGGCCAGTTATGTTTGACCAGAGAACTACCTGCAGCTTAACAATGCCCTTAATGGACACTTTCATTATACCATCAGTTAGTGTTATATAATCTTTAGGAATTTCACCATCAATTTAGGCATGATTTTATAAATTTCTAGGGCTGCATCCTTGTGATAAGAAGTCTGTGGTATAATTGAGTCCTGGAGTATACAGGCTCTGAACAGGTGCAGTTTTATGTGCATGTAGGCGCTGCTCCAGAGTTGATTGGAGTTCCTGGCTGTTCTTGGCACATTCAAATGCAAGCAGGTCAGTCAGGTGCCTCATTCACTTCTTAGAGATACAGGAGGTTGCCCCATTTGGGCAGTATAAAAGGAGCCTGCACAATATAAAGGGGAGAACAAAGAGAATCAGGTCAAAATCAAATCAAGACAATAAAAAAAAGAAAAACAGACATGGAGGTGCCAGGAAAGGAATAGAATAGAGAGAAGGACAGAAATGGAACAGAGCTGGTGAAATATGTGATGGGAAGCAGGTAGACTGGAAAGTGAGCCCTGTGAGTAAAGCTTGTGGCCAGATGCTCAAGTGGTGGGCAGAGGGGCTGCTCCTGCTGTGCATTTTTGGACCAGGACCAACCTAGTGCTTTGGGAGGCTCCCACAGAGGCCTGACAACTGCAGCTTAGAGGGAGCAGGGAGCAAGGAACAAAGCTCAGCACGGCACCCTGCAAATGCCAACAGGCTGGCAACAGGTGTCCGTGCTGAGATAAAGGACTGTCTGCACCTGTTGGTGGATGTCTCCTTGTGGTGAGGAATCCACAAAGGGCAAGCTGAGGAGAGATCTGATTTTAGAGAGAAGCACTGAGGCTCGTGGTTTTAACAGAATATGTTTGCTCTTGATTTGATCCTTGTTTGGGCATTTTAACCTCCACTTTTTGGCACCTGATTTTATAGATTAAGGATTTGCATCAATCCCACACTGACTGTGTGTGTCCTCATTTGCCCAGCTCATCTGTTTACAATAATGAACAGTTCCGGGTTCAAGAAGTTCCAGGAAGCAAGTAGGGAGAATGGAGCCAACCCGAACCAATACAATCCTTCTTCCTTTTTCCAAATGCATGAGCCCTTGGTAACCACATCAATACGTTCCAATGTAATGCACCCTAGGAAAGAGTCTGCAAATCTTATGCCAAGCATTGTCCATACTAGGTGATTCAAATAGTATGTTTCTGCTAAATGCTCCATTTAAAACAAAAAAAAAAAGTAGACAAGTGCAGTAAGTGCACTTGGTAGGGATTCCCAGCAGCTTTCTTAATGTGCCAGTCAGCAGGACATTTAGGGGTCAATTAAAAAAGAACTAGAATTGATTTCCATAAATGACCACCTGTAAGCAAAATCAAATCTGTAATGCAGCACTCTACATTCTGGCCAAGTAAATGGATAGTGAAATCTCAAAGAGCTATCCCTTCACAAAAGATGTTAGTATTATGGTAACAAAGACGCCTTGCAATTGAAATCATCCTGCCGGAAGTGAAGCTGATATTGCTTGGAATGACTCCATTTTAGGAAATAATGCTAAGACAAGCAATACAAATGATGATGGAGAAATTAGAACTCGAGGGATTGTGTAAATCTGTGCGATACTTTTTGGGTGAATACATCTAAATTGTTTGCACTACCTTGCTATACTGCATTGCTTCGTCAACTGTTTTAGATTTAGTTTTATTAGGGTAATTGCAAATTTTTTAACATTTTAGAAATAAAATGTCATTCTGTAATGTTAATACATACATACATTGTTGTATGCTTATCTTACAGTAATTCTTTTATAATGCTCTCATTTTGTGTTTTCTAATGCTTTAAAACCCTTCATGGCTAAACAGTACGCTATCTTCACTAATTTAAATATAATAAGAATTATACTGTTTTTGGTGTGCTTCCAGATTCTAGTGTAACTGTCAAATTCAAAAGTAATTTAAACTTAAATATGCTGTAAGCTCACTTTTGTTTTTAGTTTAAATTAATGATTTATGATATTCACAGCTATTAGTTACATTTTATTATTACAATTTCTCATAAAGTATGTTATTATAAAATGAATAAGATGAGTGATAATTTTTTTATTTTCTTACAGACTCACTATATACTAACAAATATTGATGCAAGTGATGGAAAAAATTCAAAAGTCAAGATGGGTAGGATATTTACTTTTTGTGTCTGTCACATATTTTATTATTAGAATGGCATTATGGTACAGGGACCAACGCTGCTTACTAACAACCAGCTTTTGGTGTCCTATATTCGGTTCGTAGCTTGGGTGTGGACTTCCTAGAATTTACACAGTATCTAGAATGGTTTCCTAAAGGTACACTGTTCTTCTTCTTCATCCCAAAGGTGCGCAGTTTAGTGTTATGAACCGGGATGCTTCCAAAATTGCCCGCTGGGGGTGGATTACTGTTAAAAAGCCCCAGCTAAACACAAAATGGATTTCAAAGAATTTTTATAAAATAAAAGATGCTCTGCAGCACAAGAAGCTCCTTGGAGTACAAAAATGAATTGCCTGAGAAGGCAAGGCAATGCAGTCCAAGGCAAACACAGTTCCAATACAGAATCGAAAACAAAGTCAAAAACTGAGCACATGTTCAAAAATCCAGTCATCTCAAAAGGTACTAAGCACAGCAAAACACAATGCTCCATTCTCTAGAGCATTCAAAATGAACTACCAAGAACTATAGGAGACCCTCCATATTTATACCACAGAGGGCAGTTCCTGGTGGTGATTAGCAGATCTCTTACTGATCCATTCATAGAACAGAAGGAACCTAGTGGAGGCATTAGCAAGAAAACCAATAATAAACAAAAGTAACATAGATAAATGGCATAAAAACAACATTGAGCTCCAGCCAGGGTAAAAATCCTGTCTGAAACATGACAGTGGGAAGATGCGACCAGTGATGCATTGGCGTTCCATCCCAGGGTATTCTTTCCCTGTTCCAGCTGCTCCTAGAGTAAACTTTAACACCCCATGGTCTAGTTTTGGAAGGAAAATGGTTCAGAAAATAGAAGGATGCATTTAAGTACAATTATATACAGTATAATATGTAATTTAATACAACTTTTACAGTTTATTTAAATATAGATGTACTGTTGTTTAGGCACTCCACCCTCAAAACTGAATTGATCAATGCTGGGATTGTTTCAGGTGTTATGCGTATACAGTAGGGTATACTGAAAAAATAGACTGTTGAGACAGGTGATAGGATTATGGTCACCATTTAAATACCCTGCTGTATCGGATCATAAGAATAATTTGAGTGCAGGTGTTGACATGAGTGAATACTGAACTGTGGAAGGAGTTCAATATAAGAGCAGAAACAAGTGGTTTAAAAATCAGAGGCAGCTAAAATACATAACAGAATTTTAGGACAGTATTACTTCACCTGGGAAATGACCTGCATCTATCGAAGTAAGGATAGTTGAATGAAGCTTGAAAGTAAATCAAAGTTGCAGTAATAAGATATTTAAAAATCCATTTAAATAGTGAAGTGATAAAATTTAGCAGTTTAATTAACCAAATAAAAACAGAATAGATCGAATTAAGATAGACAGAAAATGATGGATATAATCAGATTTTTATTTTTTATTTTATATTAAATTGTTTGGAACACAGCAGATGGATAGTAGTTCTTGTCTATCCTTGTCTAATCTTTTCCTGTCCTAGACAGGATTGCATTGTGTTGGATTAATGTGGCATTAGATAAAAGTCTGTACCTAACAAATAAGAATTGGTAGCTATGTTGTTTCATAAGTACTGTCTTCTGTTGTAATTAATATTAGTAAATTTGCATCAATTTATGAATTGTAGATTCAGCCATCCTATCCATAATCCAACCCTTTATATTCTAACACAGGGTTTCGGGGGGGGTTCTGCTGGAGCCAGTCCCAGCCAACACAGGGTGCAAGGCAGGAACAAATCGCTGGGCAGGGCACACACACACATCACGCACACACTTGGGACAATTTAGGATCGCCAATGCACCTAACCTGCATGTCTTTGGACTGTGGGAGGAACCTGGAGCACCTGGAGGAAACCCACTCAGACACGGGGAGAAAATGCAAACTCCACGCAGGGAGGACCCGGGTCTCCTAACTGCGAGGCAGCAACGCTACCACTGTGCCACCGATTTGTAGATTTTTTTTTTTTTTTATAATTCTAAATGTGGTCATCTCTTAGAGCTAACATTTAAAAAAAACTCTTTTCTGCTTTCTTTTTTTAGGTCTTTTGTATCTACAGATGAAAGGAGCTATCAGAACATCCTTTATATTACATGATCCCAGGCCATATTTACAAGCACAGACTCAAACAGATGGATACAAATACCAGCTGCAAAATGTGAAATGTATGTGTAGGAAGGTTAGCTTAATTAGTGACTAAAAACTGACCTCAAGGGAGTGGGTTTGTGATGTGTGTGCTGGCACCCCATCCATGGTTGACTCTATCAGCATAGACTCCTGCTCCTCTGACCCAAAATTGGAAAAGTGGGTTGATTAAAATACAGCAGTTTTGATTATTATATAAAATTCCACCATTAAATTAACAAAATATTTTGTCTTTCTATTCCAGGTGCTTTAATGCCATCTGAAGATAGCAGAGAAGAGCTTGATAAAACATGGGCTAAAGCCTCTTTTAAATTTAGCCCACTCACAAAAATTAGGAATTATTTTGGAGAAAAAATAGCATTATATTTTGCATTTGTTCAGACTTTGCATCTGACTTTAATTTTTCCAGCATTTCTGGGGCTTTGTATTTTTGTTTATGGTCTTCATTTAAGGTAAGAATTCCAAAAATAAAACCTGTACACATTTATCTTTCAGAACTCTATGTAGATAAGTTACAATACTATATAATACAAAGAGAAATATTAAGATAGAAGTATTGTTGGAAAAAGAGGATCTTTACAGTATTAAAAATAAAGTACAAGAGCGGTCCTGGGAGGGTTGATAGTTGGTCAAGAAAAGAATAAAGAGAACAAAATCATCTTAACAGACTAAAGAGATTAATTACTATAAAAGCACTCCAAAAATAAACAAAGGTAAAGAGGGCTAGTCCACCATGTGTTAATGTGTTTAGTTCCATTAATCCATTTTCTAACATGATTATCTAGTTCAGGGTTACGGGTATGTCGCCTTCTCTTTGCCAGACTCACATTTTTTTGTAAACATTGTTATTTGGTCAAGGAGTTGTTTGTCAATTGAAGGAAGAAGACATACATACAAAAATACTATATTTGTGATAGTACCCCAGAATTTTAACAATATTGTGACTGGCTCTTCCTGATAACCAAAATGGAAATGTTGCTCCATTCATAGTTGAATCTTCTTCAGTCATGGTTTCATTAACATTAAAAAAAAAAAAATTCTCACCACTGCTTAACCCAGGTCATTACCACAAGTAACTGGAGCTCATCCCAGCAGCATCAGGCACAAGACAAGAACTAACTTTAGATGTGGTGTTGGTCTATTTATGCACCGGCACCCATACCGACCCACTTAGCACCAATTTAGAGTAGATGGTCAACCTAACTTTCAGTTATTTGGAATTTGGATGGAAAACTAGACTAACCTGGAAAGCAGGTTAGAAAATAAATAATGGGCACAGAAAGAATGTCCAGACTCCACCTAGACGTGGCCAGGAGTTGAACTTAAAACACCAGATAGGTGAGGTAGCCGTGTCAATCACTGCACCACTTTGTTTAATTAAGACACACAAATTTCAGGTTACAGTAGTTATTGTCCCACATTGCAAAGAAACAGTTATTTTAGCATTCTAGCTGATGATTCTTTTTTGACTATTGTGGCTATAGTTCAGTAATCAACACATTTTTCAAGTAATGGGAGTTCTAATGTAGTTAGCAGGAAATTTTAGTAGTTTATGTGTTATCTACTCATATGTAGGTGGAAAGTTGTCAACTGCCTGTTAAAAGAATATTGTTGTTGTTAGTAGCGGTATAAAAGAAAACACACCAGCATCAGCCTTCAGAGTGACTGATGAAATTAACAATCATTAACATTTTCTAGGAACATTCCAGAGTGGCTTCCAGTCTCTTACAAAGCTAGGTTACAGAGTAAAATGTAGCAAAATTTAAGTTATTTTGATTTCATGTAACATAAATGAATGTATAGCTAAAGACACGCACTGAGCTGTAGAATGAAATAGAGAATGAAAAAAGGGTGACATCAAGCAGAGATCAATGAAGAGGTATAACTGAAAAACAGGCAGAAGGTATAATAGGTTATGCAAGCAATTACTACAGTAAAGTACAAAATTTACAAAGGGCGGCACGGTGGCACAGTGTTAGTGCTGCTGCCTCGCAGTTAGGAGACCTGGGTTCGCTTCCTGGGTCCTCCATGCGTGGAGTTTACATGTTCTGCCCATGTCTGAGTGGGTATGTTCCTGGTGCTCTTGTTTCCTCCCACAGTCCAAAGGCAGGTTAGGTGCATTGGCGATCCTAAATTGTCCTTAGTGTGTGTGTGTGCGTGCATGTGTGCCCCCCTGCCCGGGGTTTGTTCCTGTCTTGCGCCCTGTGCTGGCTGGGATTGGCTCCATCAGACCCCTGTGACCCTGAGTTAGGATATAGCAGGTTGGACACTGACTGACTAACTGACAAAATTTACAAATACAGAGACAAAATCTAAGAGTGAGAGAAAAAAAAAGGCAAAAACAATACAAACATAGTAAAGAAACCAAGCAAACACAATGCTAGAGGAATACCTGAACGCCATTCTCATATTTTGTTTCCCTTGCTCATTCTAGCATATGATTACAGCATAGAGGAAGTCTCCCAGCTGCAGAATAGGAAAGGTGGGGTCAGAGTCAAAGTTTATGGAAAGGGCATTTTTAAAGCTAAGCAGTTTGGGAGAGGAGGTGCAAGAGGTGGAGTCTGGAATAGTTCTTAACAGCTATTATTTTCAATAAAGGAACAGAGACTTACAGACATCTGTTACTATTGCTGCTGCGTAGATTTTGTGTAGATTTTATTTTGAGATTTTGGGAGCTCTTTTAATATATAAATTTGAAACTCAAAATTCAATAGAATTAAAAAAAATGTGATATAAATTTTTGCTAAAAACGTACTGTTTACTGTGATGGTGCAATGATTCTTTATCACATGTTCATCAGTACCAGTAATTTTACATTCTTTTTCCTTGTCAGCATATCCTGCCACCATTCAGTCAAATATAGTACTGAAAATTTAATCAGGCAAGACCTTAAAGCACTGTGTTTGTCACCAGTAACCCTCAGCACTGGTGTGAACAGAACATTGGAAATTATCAGGTAAATCTGAATTTATCTGAGCCTGTCTCAGAGAGCATGTACTTTCCAAAAGGCAAGTGATCTACAGTATATACAATGCATTCCATTGTTTAATGTAATTTAAGTAACAGATACCCATACTCAACTTAAAGTTGTAAATAAACTGAGCGTTTCCCTTTTATATTTAACAGTAAAGTATATTTTAGCAGTAATTTAGACCCCCATAAAAAGTAATGCTGTTGTATGTTTTTGATTTGCAACTCCTAATTTTTTAAATAAGCTGAATATACAGTAATTTACTAGTATGTCTCAGTAGCTAGTTATATTTATCATGTGTTTGCAAATAATATGGCACATTTTAAGACAGTTCCAGTCCTGGAGGGCCGCAGTTCATTCTAACCCTTTTCTTAATTAGTGATCTTTTTGCTGCTAATCAACTTCTTTTAAATTAATTTTAATTGAATTGTTTTTTAAGATTTGTTCCCCTGAATTTCTTAATTTCTCTGAATTGCTTCATTTCTTTCCTTAAATGGCACCCAAACAGAATGAAATGTGAAGTAAGTGGGCCAGCAGAAGACCAAGTAATTCAGGACCTCTAATACCAACCAATTTCACTCCAACCATTTGCTTAATTAGGCACCGAGTCTTGCTGTTAATTAAACCTGTTCTTTAATTCCATGGTTTGTTGCTGCTCTCATTCTGCAATAGAGTACATTTCCAAAATGTTTGATTTTTTCTCTTTTCTAAGAACAATTTTAAAATGTTTTGGGGACCAAAGCAGATCAACATTCTTGAGACCTTCATCTTTCTTTATTTTCAGACTAGCCATCCCCTGCGGCTTTGCCCGCATAGTAGTGAAATGGGACAAACTTTCAAAAGAAGTTAATTTGCAGCAAAAATAGGTGACTAATTAAGAAAAGGGTTAGAATGAAAACTTGCAGCCACTGCAGCGCACCAAGACCGGATCTGGGGTTTTAGTATATGTATTTTTATTGCCTGCATTGGCTAAGTAGAATAGTAGCTAAGGTAATAAACTTTACAAAAACAGCAGACAGTTCAGTCTCCCCCTCTAACTGATGCATGACCCTGTGCGAATCTCTTAACCAATGTGTGGTTATAATTTAAAAAAAAAAAGGAAGCTACATGTGACATGTTTTTCACTGTAATGAATGTTGTTCACTGTAGATTTTATATAAAAAGTTTGTAAGTTTTATAACTGTTTTCTTTTTTCACATATGCAGTATATTTTAACAATACATATATATATTTGTAGCTGGAAATCCACAAGAAGAGAAAGTGAATCTCATATCTTACAATAGTTTTCAAGAGGCTTACATAGGAGATGTGAGAGATCCCAGCAAACAATAGGCTCCAACCTGACAACTCACATCCCCCCCATCCCATCTGGTATACATTTCCTTATCACAGGGTATCGGAAGGTACAGCACGTATCCTGTCCAAATCAGGCATCAAAATAATACACAAGCCTACAAACACTCTGCCCACATTCCTTTTTAACTCTAAAAGCAAGAAAGCGGCAGCAGAGACATAGAACGCAGTTTACAGCATACCATGCAACTCATGCCCAGCTGTATATGTGGGACAAACATCAAAAACACTCACTACATGTATACAGGGACATCACAATGCAGTCAGAACAAAGGACCCATGGTCTCTGAATAACACACACACGAGTTAGACCAAACACACATTTAAATGGGACTCTGTGCAAGTAAAATTCAAGGCTAATACTAAAAGTGCCAGAGAATAGGTCTGAATTGTGACGATCTGATGAAAATACATTAACAGACATTTGGACATGAACCCAGCATATATGCAGGCTTGAAAAGAAGAACATTCACATGGTAAATTAGACTTAAACCCACTCCTCCCACCCCCCACCATATATAGTGCTACATTTCCACTTAGGTGATACTTCTTTCCTCTTCTTACAGGCACCCCTACTAAACTGGTTATGGTGCGAGGAGGAACCTTATCAGAATTGGTTTATGTTAAGACTGGTGTTCCACTGGGGCCGGTGCTAGGGCACTGCTATTTTTAATATATATACTCAGCAAAAAAAGAAACGTCCTCTGACTTTCAACTGTTTTTACTTTCAGTAAACTTAATGTGTAAATATTTGTATGAACACTAAAAGAGTCAACACCATAAGACATAAACTAAAAATGTTTCACAATGTGTCCCTGAATGAAGGGAGGCTTACAATCAAAAGTACCAGTCAGTATCTGGTGTGGCCACCAGCTGCTTGAAGTACTGCAGTGCATCTCCTCCTCATGGACTGGACCAGATTTGTCAGTTCTTGCTGTGAGATGTTACCCCACTCTTCCACCAAGGCACCTGCAAGTTCCTGGACATTTCTGGGGGGAATGGCCCTAGCCCTCACCCTGCGATCCAACAGGTCCCAGACGTGCTCAATGGGATTGAGAACCGGGCTCTTCCACTGCGAGGATGATCAGCTGTCCTTCCTGTCTCCCTGTAGCGCTGTCTTAGGCGTCTCACAGTGTGGACATGGCAATTTATTGCCCTAGCCACATCAGCAGTCCTCATGCCTCCCTGCAGCATGCCTAATGCACGTTCACGCAGATGAGAAGGGACCCTGGGCATCTTTCTTTGGGTGTTTTTCACAGTCGGTAGACAAGTCTCTTTAGTGTCCTGCGTTTTTAGAACTGTGACCTTAAATGCCTACTTTCTGTAAGCTGTTAAGTTCTTAACGACCATTCCACAGGTGCATGTTAATTAATTGATTATGGTTAATTGAACATGCATGGAAAACATTGTTTAAACCCTTTACAATGAAGATCTGTAAAGTTATTTGGATTTTTAAAACATTATTGTTGAAATACACAGTCCTGAAAAAGGGACGTTTCTTTTTTTGCTGAGTATATAAATGATTTGAATAGGAATATAAGTAACAAGCTGATTAAATTTGCACATAATACCAAACTAGGTGGATTGACACATAATGTAGAATCCGTTGAATCATTACTGAGAGACTTGGACAGCATACATGCCTGGGCAGATTTGTGGCAGAAGAAATTTTATTACATTATTAAGTTGATGTAAATTATTACACATAGGAAGTAAAAATGTTAGGTTTGAATATACAAAAATTGAAAGTACACTTTATTAGATGGATTTAGAAGTCGTGGTGAACTCGACGCTGTCACCTTCCAAATAGTGTTCAAAAGCCATTAAGAAGTCCAACAGAATGTTTGGTTATATAGCACGGTGTGTAGAGTTACAAGTCCAAGGAGGTTATGCTCACACTTTATAACACACTGGTGAGGCCTCATCTGGAGTACTGTGTGCAGTTTTAGTCTCCAGGTTACAAAAAGGACAAAGCAGTGGCAGTGCTAGAAAAAGTCCAGAGAAGAGCAACTAGGCTGGGCTAAAATGGGTGAATTATGAGGAAATATTAAAAGTGCTGAGCCTTTCTTGTTTAAGCAAAAGAAGAGGAGACCTGATTGAAGTGTTTAAAATTATGAAGAGGATTAGTACAATGGATTGAGACTGTTATTTTAAAATAAGTTCATCAAGAACACAGTTGGAAACTTGTTAAAGGTAAATTTTGTACAAATATTAAGTTTTTCTTCACACAGGGATCCATCAATACATGGAATAAGCTAGACTTGATGTTATTTTAGAAGAATTAATTGGATAGGAATGGTGAACTTTGTTGGACTGAATGGCCGTTCTCGTCTAGATTGCTCTAATGTTCTGAACACACCAAGTCATCCTACATCATTATTGAGCAAGACCTCCTAATGTTAGAGGGCCAGTTCCACCAACATTGCCCCAAACTCTTTCTAGGCTTTTTATGGTCTAACCACCATTTTGTTCATATTGAACTGCCTTCAGCCAGAGGCTTGACTGGGTCTTCTTTCACATTGTGAAGTTATCTAGTAATTAACCATATTAGAAATATCAGAGATTGTGTTTAATAGTAGTGACTAGAGTAGGAAAGAAACTGTTTCTATCTAACTGGTAACATTTCCTCGATGGTAATAACTGAAACGGATGGTTAATCCAAGTTAGTATTGTCTTTATTTATATTTCCAGCACATTTCCTGAGCTGTGATGTATACAGGACCTCAGTATAGTCCAATTTCACTTTTACACTCTTTTCTGCTGTCTAGATAACACATTGCAGTTTATGTTTAGGGAGAGAAGACACACTGCCATACCAGACTGGTATGGAGAAAGTGAAGATGCTTTCAGTGATCTATATATAAAAAAGCCAAATGTCACTGACTCACTCATCACGAAATCTCCCTAACCATGAGGACTTGGGACTTGAAATTTGGAATGTAGGTTACCCTTGGCCCATAGGTGCTCGCTAAGAAATGGTTTTGAAAAGTTTGTGGGCCAAGCGTGTTCTGTCTGTATGTCTATCCGCCTTTCATGAGAATTACTTTAACGGATTTAGATCTGGTTGTTTTCTATAATTTGCTTGAACTTTCCAGTTGATTTTGCGACTTCTGTCATCGCACCAAGTACTATAGGTCACTTGCTGTACCGATGTATTTATGCAAATCCAAGAGAGTGGCTGTGGGCCGAGAGCAAGGGGGCGGGGCCTTCCTCATTCACTTGCCAGCCTCTGTTCAAGTTGGTCTACGCCTCGCCACATGTTGGAGTGCATCGTGCTTTCATTTAGCTAGCGATACCTGTTTGTTCAATAGACATTATCATCTACAGACTGTTAAGGAGTAACATTTGACGTTTTAGAGAGAAAGATCAGAGGTCCATGTGTTTTTATAGGGTAGCTGCTGATTTCCAGAGATATCACGGCCATGTGTTTTTCTCCCCATGCGTGGAACGCTTTCCCTTCAGAGCTGAACACGATCATTTATAGTGCCAACGTCTATTTATTTTTTAAAGTTTGTCCTGTTTCATTACTATGTGGGCACAGGCACAGGGTATAGCTAGTCCCTCTATAAAACTATACCAGCACTGATTGGGCAGGTTAAACTTTTTAAGTTGACGGAGAATAAAACCATATACTGCTAAGCTTTTTTGATAAGACCAGATGTGTTTTCATCCAAGTTTAGACTGTGTGTGATAGTTGTGCAAAGAAATTGAAATGATTCTACCCTTTGAATGTGACATCATTAATAAAAAATGTGTCGGAGGTGAAGAGAGTATTTTAAAATCCACAATCATTTCTTCTGTTTTCAAGGAATTCAACTTAAGATTGTTGAGGATGCATCAACTGGCTAATTGATCCACCTCCCTCTAATGTGGCACCTCATCCCCATCTGTGATCAGGCCAGTCAGGGTGGTGTCATCATTAAGCTTCAGAACTGTAACAGATGGGTCACTGGAGGTGCAGTCATTAGTGTACAGAGACAAAGGAGAGGGAACAGACCACAGCCCTGAAGGGGCCCTGACTGATACTCACCCATCTTCAGTGTCTAACATCTATTATTTAGAAAGTAGGAGATCTGGAGATGTGGCATAGGGCACATTCATACTGAGAGATTTGCTGTAAGTGAAGAGCAGAATTTGGAACATCTGCCTAGTGTTACTCCCACTAATCATTTATATATTCCACTCAATACTTGTTCACCAGTTATTTTCCTTTCTCTTCATTTGCTAATAGTCAATGCGGGTGATATGTAGTGTACTCTAACATTAAAAAAATAGCACTTTTGTTGACCTTTAATGTTTGAGTATTGGTGCATTACTCAATATGGCTTATTAAAAATTCAAACAGACATCCACCAGATGTTATGCAATTGTTGTTCTGTTTACAAAGACTTTGGTGTCATGTTTGTTAGAATTTATTGCAATTTTCTATTTTCTTTGGGTATTTTACTAGTGGTGAACTTTTTTTTTTCTCTCCAATATTTGCATATCTTATACCATTGTATAGGTTACTTATACCCAGTGGGGTAATGGATATGTTTGTGGAAAACACTTTACATTGCATAAAAGTATTGAAAATGAATAATATTTCAGATTACATTGTAACTTGTTTTTAGAAATGTTTTTCATTTGGTTTTTTGGAGTTTTTATTGGTCTATCTTTAGAAAACCGTTTTGGAGACCAAAGGACAATTGGATAAATTAAATCAGTATCTTGAGTGTTATTGCTGTTGTGTTTTCCCTTTCTGGAAAATAAAAGTATGTTGCCATCAGAAGAATGTTCTTGGAACTGGCCTTAGAAATTCTAATGTTGGTCTTTAAAAGGTTCCAACACTATTTTTGTTATAAGCAATCAGAACTGAACACCTGCCCTTGCAGTACTCCTTGAGTTGCGCAGAGGCATATGTTTTGCATGGGCAAAAAGAGAAGCAGGTTTAGATGGACCAAATGTATGGTTATCCATTTGATATGTTCAACTTTGTGTGCCCTCTAGAAAACTGTATGCTTCATATGCCATATGCTGTAATGTGCCATATTAATCAAACACTCTGCTTTTTACAAACATTAATCTTTTTTTTTTTTTTTTTTTTTAAATTGACCTGCGGATAGGTTTGTGCATATAAATCAGAATTTTTTTAACAAGGCTCAGCAATTCTAAATTTGTGTTTTTTTAATTGTTAAGGAAAAAATGCTATGATGTGGAATGGAGGAGAAGACTCATAGAGCAGACCCTTAATCAAACATGCACAACAAAGGGCAGCTATAATACAGTGCAGTAAGTATCTTTTTGTGGAAATTGAGATTCTCTCAGGGAATAGTGCTCACTTTATTACATAGCATAAAGGGTCTAGTGCCCATTTGTCTCATTCAAAAACATGACAAAAAATTCCTGAGAGTAGACCGTTATACCTCCGTCTAATCACACGGTTTCATATTTTTTAAATGAAAATCAATAGACTTTTTGTTATTTAAACAAATAGTGGTAATCACACTATATCCACTAGTAGCTTATAGAATATGCAGAAGTTTAACATACAGTACTTATTTCCATTTAAACAGAGTGCAAAAGTCTTTATTTAGATAAACCCTTCACAGCAAACTGTGCCCATAAATAACATAACAAACAAGCAAATAAATGGCTATAGGTTATAACTAGTTTCAAAATTAATCATAAGTGCTGTTCCTCATCATTGGTCTCACCATCCACATCTGGGGAATTGGAGGGCATCAACTGAATAAAGCATTGGCATGATTGTGTTTTAAGTATGTCCACAAATCAGTTGTGCTTGATCATTTTGCAACTACTTTTTGAATTAGGGCCGACAAAATGGTCTTGTTTAAATTTATTTGTTCTACTTTGTCACTTAGTTCAAGACTGAAATATGTCCAAACTGCAGAGGTTACATTTGGCTTAGAAATAATAAGTCATCTTCAATGACGTTCTTTTTATTATTCTTACCTAAGGTTAGTAATGGGGCAGCAACTGTTTTGGGCAGTTACGCTAAAAACACAACTTTAAATAAGGGTAGAAACTATCCAGGTGTTGTGCAGAAGAACATTATTCAGTGAAAATGGTTTTCAAAGTTTTAAAACAATTTTGTTAGCCCTGATTTCTGATACCAATGGGTTCTTTGGTGTTGTAGTGTTTGTTACATATTTATCCTTCATAACCAGCACTTCCTATACAATACATCTACTAGTCCCCAAGAATAAAACAACATTCTAAAAGCGGATGTGCCTAGTATGTGTCTTTCTACAAATTAGAAACATGAGTATAATATACATTTGAATTTACTAGAATATCAGGGTTGCCCATGAGAGTCGATTAGAGACAGGGGAAGATTAAGGGGGCATGAAATATGGAGAAAGTGAAATGTGTGTCTTTTTATTGAATGGTCTGTCTTCTGGTACAGAGAGATGCAAAGAAGGAAAAGACTGTATCAGAGAAAATGAAACTACTACCCATCTTTTCTGCATTAATTGTTGGGGTCAGCAGTATGTTGCTATATAGCTAACCAATCTGCTTTCTTTATACCAACAGCACATCTGTCTCTCGCTTCCAGTTCTTTGTTGTTTCATTCTTTTGTATCTTCCTCTATCTTTGGCAATAGCCAACACCATGTTGCTAGTCTCTTGCTCTATTTAAAAGGCCAAGCAGACAAAAATAGACCTTAAACTAAGTTAGAATAATATTAATTTCCTGGAAAATTTTCTTATTTTTTGTCATTTTCTTATCTGCTTATTCCAGACCAGGGTTGTGGGGGGGCTGGAGCCAACCCCAGCTAGCATAGGATGCAAGGCAGGAACACACAGCATACAAAACACACTCTTCTGCCAATTTAGTGATGCCAATTCACTGAACCTGGATGTTGCTGGACAGTGGGGAGGAAACCAGAGCGCACACAGGGAGAACCCAAGGCATGATTTGGGTCTCATTATCACAAGGCAGCATTGATACCACTGGGCCGCCTTACTTTGTGGGTTAATTTTTTAAATATAACACCTAATATCCTGAAGGTTAACATACTAGATATATAATTGTAGATGTAATTATTCTATTGTGGAAACGTTGTTTTGTTGCTGAAATTTGTTGTTTAATATGTGATGATTTTCTGTGCTGCAGTGATAATTTAAATAGTAATTTGATTTCCTGATAACTTTCTATTTACTTTGAGCCTCATTTCTTGTTGCTGGTATGTATAGTATGAGTCATCAGTAACGATTTTCATTTTCTATTGTTTTAACAAAGGGAAACCTTAAGTGATGCGTCCAGCATAATAAAATACTCACTGGATAACAATGCTACTCCAATTTTTGCATTGATTTTATGTCTTTGGGGTAAGATCTTCTTTCTGTTTTTAAAAAATTGGAACATTTGACTCTTAGATAAAATAAATTTTTTATTATCTGACATTTACTTGAGACATTTTTTGACAATACAGTTGGAGAAAAAATAAATTAGTGAACAAACTTTGCCTCTTAAAACTGCTCTTTGAAATCTTAGAGTCTGCATTTATAAGCAGAATTTTATAAGCAGAATATTGAACATCTTTATTTTTTTAAGTGGAGCAAGCATTTCTGCACATGGTCTTGAAAAAATCTGAATTGGTGTTTTTGTCAAAAAATGTATGTTGCTGTGTGTCAGTGGTGAATTATGTTACAGTGTGGCTGCCACATACGTATGCCAGGCATATGTATGATGTTTATAGACAACAAAACTGCTGGAAATAGTTTACAAGTACACTGTTCTTTAAAGATGACAAACGGGAGATCTGAGCTAGTATAAGTATGAGGTAGTTATTAATGTTGGACAGAAGTTTCTTTTGCATTTTCTTGACTCACAGGGACAGTGTTTCTTGAAATATGGAAGAGGAAAAACGCAAGTCTGTCTCACAAGTGGAAAGTGAAAGATTATGAAAGCAATGAGCCAGATCGACCTGAATTTAAAGGAATTCTCACAAAAAAGGTTTGTTTTTGTAATTTTGCTTTTCTTGTAATCCTTTTTTATAATTGGGAGCTTTAAAAGTGTGAAAAGAAAAACAATATCATTTAAACCGTTAATATACCTAAATCAGATGGGTATATAGTAGAGATGGGCTAAGTGGGTACTCTGAAGGACTCCTATTGCAAGTTGGAATCCTCCTTTGGAAAAGGAATGTGATGATTACACTTTCAGTGACTAAAATTAGATTGTTGTGTTTAACACTCTGTGACAGACCGAGGAGTTCAACAACATGCAGGGAATTTGAGTAGAGTTGCTACTTCTCCATATCGGAATAAGCCAGCTAAGGTTCATCCAAGTGCAGACTCTGGCATGATGAGGGAATTATGTTTCAGATAGCCTGGGATACACAGGGAATTTCTCTCAAGAGCAGCTGAAGAATGGGGATGTGAAAGAAAATTCTGGGCTGGCTTGTTCAGTGTGTTGTCACCATTATTTACCAGAGGGAGGAAGTGAATGAGTGAAATAAACAATACAACTTAAGTAAAGCAACAATTTATAAGGCTTAATCTAAAATGTTAATTTTAAATATCATTTTACATTTCAAATACAGCGTGTCCTTATTGATTTGACACAATAAAGTAACTCCCTTCATTTTTTTATTTTTATTTATTTATTTATTTTTAAACCTTCCTAACATTATAATCCTGTATCAAGTTTTATGTATCGTTTACAGAAGGTGAAAATCATATTTTTTCTGGGCTTTGTACACATGAGCACATATAAAGGAAGTTACAGCCTGTCTTAAATGCAATTGTTCTGTGTCAATCTCGAGGGCAGGCTTAGATCTTAGACCAGCCATATTCTGTGTTAGATAAATATGTAGGGGAATGTCTGGCAATATAAATGATATCAAATAATATAACTGCTAAATAATTCAGTGTGACCTGGGTATTTGATCCTGGCTTTTCTAAGAAATAGTTTTTTTTTTTAATTGTAAAAGGTGAATCTCTGCCTTTGACACGTCTAGGTATTTGGGCTTGACAGCAGCTCAGCTTGCTGCTTGTATGGAGTTTGCATGTGTCTAGTTTCTTTAAGACATATGCATTCCACTATATTTGGCAAATCTCTGTGCAAAAATGTTTGTGTTTGTAAGTGTGCTCTTGGATTGCTGCTTCCAGCTTTGCACCTGGACTGTTAGGATAGCTAGTGCTTTGCCAACCATTATCCTCTAATCAATAGAAGAATCAGGATATGGGTTGATGTCAAATATTTACAACAGATTAGAGTACTGCAATTGTTTTCTAATGAATTACTGTAATCCTTAGGTGATTTGAATTTATAGTCACACTTCCTTTGTCATTGACAATGTGGCATTTTTTAAATTAAATAAAAGGCCTTTATTTACATCCTGTCTGTTTAACTTTAAAATAAATGGTATGCAATTTTTTGAAAAATGAAAGTAGGTTTAATTTACTTATAGTAGGAGTAATGTGGTAAAATCTTACAAGGACACATTTTTTTTGGTTCAATCAATTATTGGCAAATGAAAGAGAAAAATAATTTTTAAAACCTGTTATTGATGTTCCCTGCTTTTCATTCATTCTGTAGGATCTGGTCACCGGAGATGAAGTTCCATATTATCCAACTAGTTATCGATACACAAAAATATTTGCTTCCTTTTCAGTTCTACTGGTCTTGGTAAGGGTGTCTGATGTTATTTGGAATTCATACAATAATCTAAAGCATTTATATTGATAAACAAATGTACTTATTCATTTTAATGGATAAAAGTGGACACTGAGATAGATATGTACAGTATACTGTATATAACAAACTGTAATTTAAGAGGCATCTTCACTCATTGACAGTATAAATTTGAGTGTTGTCTGGAATTACGTTGTTATTCTAAATATTGAGGAGAAGTAAAACTGCAATGTAATCTGCTACAAAGAAAAAATGCTTTTTTTGTGGTTTGCTGGTTGATAAACTGCTCTGCATAATTGAACTAATTGATAAGGGTATAGTAATACTTGTTCCATATCTTGGATAAAAACTGTATTCTACTAACTTCATTGAGTAGTCTTAATCAGTATTTGCTATGTAGATATGAAAGTCCAACTGTGTTTACCCATTAATTGTTAAAATGTGGAACAGAAGGATCAACAGATACCTGAAAATGTCTGACTGATGTACCGTCAGTGATCGTACATCACAAGCTCCAGAAAAGAACTTTTACATTTCATACAAAATTTAGCAAAGATTTTTAGTAGCAGATGCTTTTTTGCAATAGTGAATTGTTTCATATGTTACAAATTATTCATGCTTTTATTCTTGCCTAAGCAAGTACAAATTTTGCCTTTTAGAGCCCTAAAATGTGCTTAACTTTTTTTTTAAGTTTTGACATGACAACATAAAGATGACTTCAGTAAAAATATCATTCTTTGAAAATGTTAATGCACCTTACAAAAAGAGTGAGGCATTTAATAAAGAGAGATTGGTCGTTGTATTTGCATGTGCATATTGTAATGTGCATGCTAACGGCTACCTTCATGAATTAAGTGTGAAGTACACAGAAGCAAGAAGAGCACATTTTGACTGCTTTGAGGCATTTACAGTCATTCATTCACAATGTCTGCAGCAGTGATGTATCTGCCTGGCAGCCTTATGTAAATATCTTATGAACTGTTTTTCACTGCCTTTATTTTAATTGTCAGTTTAACTATCTTGCTGCCTACTCAACATCAGCTGTAATTGTTTTACATATACAGTACTTTTAGTATAAACTTATAGTAAGAGTTCTAGAGCCTAGTACTTATCCTCAAAGATTTGCAAATAAAATAATTTTGTTTATTTTTATTTAACATTTTGTTTGCTCAGATTATAAGTAAATTGAGGTATTAATTTTTTTTCCTGTAGGTTGGATTTGTTTGCATCAGTGTCTTAGGAGTAGTTGTTTACAAAACGTGGGCGAGAATTAAAGTGAAGACTGAAAATTCTTTCCAAACTTTCCTGCTTTCTACAGTTCTTAGTTCATTGATGAATGCTATATCAATGACAATCCTGGGTCAGGTACAACAAGTTCATGTAATTTGCTTGAGACATCCTTAGAAAAAACATCATGGTGCCGAGGTGACTGGCCAAAGTGTTTATTAAGTGGGTGCATTTGCTTATCTTCATTCATGGGTGTCATTTGAATACTAGATTTGAAAGTGAAGTGGGGTTTCATAGGTCAGTGAAGCACGTAAGTTCCAATGTTTTGTTATTTCTCTGTTGGTCTAATACTAAGTTTAACATTAAAACAAACAAAGTAATAGCAATGATCATATATAATTGGCAGAATAATCTTAGTGATCCAAGTCAATTTCTCAAGTGAAGAAATGATTAAATAGGCATTCATTCAGTTTTGAAAATAGAGTATGAATTATGATCAGGATTATGAGCCATGAGAGTCAATTCTGCTGCTTCTTTTTGAATAATAAATCTTTTATGTATAGCATTAATTAGCACTAACACAGCAGAAAAACACTAAATGATAATGTTTTATGTGTATGCAGAATAGGTCATAGTAACAGTAGGTCTGAAAATGACAAAATGGCTTTTGTTTAAAGCATACACTAGTATATTAGAGTATTTAATATTTGTTAAATGTGTGTAATTTACCTGGTATAAAGCTGAATGTGTTTGTGTTTGTCTGTATACAGATCCACGCTGTTGATCCTTTTGCACAGATTCCTCATTTTTACAAGTGAAGACTACAGGCTATATTTAATTCTAACGTTTAATTGGCGTTCCCATCCAATGTGGCACCAGTTACCCTTGCTTGCATTTCCCTGATATACAGATCCACACCATTTATCAATCTTAACCAGATTTTGCAGAGATTCCCATTAGTACAGTATAGATGATGGAATGTTAAAAAATAGCATGCAGAGATGATTTAAGAGACTGGGAGAATGAAACCTACATAGTGAGGCCTAGTGCTGCTGCATATTTTGTTCTGTTTATTTGTTTCCTCTTGTTCATTTCTATTTATTGCTCTGCTGTACTTTATATTTAATAAAAATGCATTTCTTTAATTTTTTGGTCTCCCTCGTAGTAGAGATCACCTACTTCTACCAGAGATATGATGATATGTATTTTGATTTTTTTTTTATTTACAATTTATGTATTATAAATAACAGTTCATTTTATTATTTGGCAGGTCTATGAAAAAATTGCCATAAAAATGACTGACTGGGGTGGGTATCTTCAAATTTTTGATTTCAAATTAAGAGATTTTGTAATCTGTTCACTTGTGAAAGGTGCTCTGTTGACACAAAATATTTTGGTAATTTTGTTCAGATAAACTCAGTTTTTTTGGATGTGAGTTTAGAATTAGGCGTTACTGAATAAAGTGTAATGTTGCAATAGGATACAACACTTTGGAGTTGAGCCCATTAAAACAGAAAGCTTTTAATTAAAGTATTTAAGAGAGCAGTCATTTCCTACTTACTCTTCTAGCAATTTATTTACAATTGTATTTATATGTTCTTATCCGTATTTTATTTTGCAGAAAACTATAGGACCCAGACAGCCTATAATGATGCACTAATCAAAAAACTGTTTGCTTTTCAATTTGCAAACAGCTATGCCTCTCTGTTTTACATTGCCTTTCTTCGTAGAGTAAGTCATGTTTATATTGTTTGTAAAGTGTTTTTTAATCTGTTACAATAAAAATGAAAATGGGTGTGGGAGATGGTACTGAAATGGTGTTTTGTGTATATATTGAAGTAACTGGTTCAATGTTAATAGAAGTTGTTTTATGTTTTAGTCGCTTGTTTTCTTAAGATGCACATAGATGGTAAGAAAGCTAGTTTGATGTGCTATGAAAGTCAGGTAGCTGAAACAAATATAAAAGGTCAGGGTGGATAAATTCTAAATAAAAATTTTGTAAAAATTATTTCCAATGATATAACAAACAAGTGTCATACAGTTTAAAATTTAACATAATGAATAAATACTCAAGTAAAACAACTGTGAAATGTGGCAATAAAAAAAAAGAATGTGAAGGTAAATAAATAAATGTGTCACAAAGTGTGTTTTCTGTTGCTTATATATTTTTTTATTTAATTTTTTTCAGAAATATTCCTCCAAACACAACATTAAGTACAGCTTGAATTAAAACCGTCACTTTCACTCATCAAAGCTAAAAGGGCAGGTTCTAGAGTGTATTGTTTTTTGATTAGTGAGTCGTCCGCAGAGTAGATGTATGTGCTTTGCTTGACTTTGGAATTGGGTGGCTCATGCGCCTGCTCAAAGTCGTGACTGTGCACATCAACTACAAGTGTAAGAAACAGTTGCTCAAAATCACTGTACAAAGCAGCTACTTTAATTCTATAACCTCCAAATTCATCATTAGGAGCCTACATCTGAATTGTCTGCCGTAAATGTGGCATTGGATGTCCCAAGGTCCAATGTACAAATTAAAATGCAGCATTCGCTAGAGCCCGCCCTCTCAGCTTTGACGAATGTAGTGACAATTTCAAATTCAAGCTTCATGTTGTGTTTGATGGAATATTATGGCCAAAATAAGTAAACAGGCAAAACAAAACATTTAATTATACTAATATTTCATGCTGTTTTTCTTAATTTTCATAATTCACAGTTTTTATTTATTTGCATATTTAAAGTGTTTAAAATGTAATAGAGGGTAAATGAGAACATATTTGTAATAAAACAGAAGATAAATAAGGCCAATATTGTAGGAGCAATTTGAAAGAACAAAAGTGGCAGCCAAAAATAAAGTGGGTATGTTTTTAGTATTTTTTTTTTTTATTTTTATTATTTGGTTGAGACAAGGTGGTTATTTAAGGTATGTGAGACAGAAGTTTTGAGATAAGAGTGATATATTTACTAATCATGGCACCAGAGAGTGACGAAGTGTTGCACGTTGATAAGCTTTTGCAAGTTAGAATTTAACAGTACCCTGTACTTGTGACAATAATGATCCAATAACCCTGTAACATATACCTTAATTCAAGGGTACATGTAACAGTCCAGGTGTTCACAGGAGCAGAGGGCTGGGACAGACCCAGTCCGTCATTCTATGCACACTGCATTGTAGAAGCTGCACTATCTGCAGAGTGGGAAGTAGGTGTCCTTTAGATCCTTGAGGTGGTTTCTTTGTAATCCTATGATAATACAGAGCTATGTTTCCCTGTTTTACTGGCATATTTGTGAACTGCACACAAAGGTAATAGAAACCTACTTGTTTTCATGGCACTTGTTTCCTGTTTCCCCTTTCTTCATATGTTTGCATTGACCTCAGTAGGTTGTATTCTGGTACTGCCTATAAATATACTGTACTAGTTAATTAAAGGTGTTAGTAGATTTATTTTTTAATAATTTATTTTCACTTTCTTTGTGTTATATCCTTGATGGCATTATTCCTCTTCCATGTTTCCTATTGCGTGGTTCTCATTTCACATACATCAATTGGTAACATAGAGTGCACCATTTTATTTAAAAGGTAAATGCATTTGTAGATACTTTGCTGAATTTTAAATAAAAACAAAATAAATACTCCTTTATTTCAAGAACTAAAACTGAAGCTTATAAA
This sequence comes from Polypterus bichir lapradei, assembly GCA_026402145.1. Taxonomy (NCBI): domain Eukaryota; kingdom Metazoa; phylum Chordata; class Cladistia; order Polypteriformes; family Polypteridae; genus Polypterus; species Polypterus bichir. The sequence goes on from JANRMT010062834.1 coordinate 6,004,051, forward strand.
TGTGAGTTTCTTGACATTTACTTTCTTGTTTTTTCCCGTTTAAGACCTTTTGTCTGAGTCACCCACCCTTGCTTGTTTGTGATTACCAGATTTATAATTTGGATTTTGTAACCTCTAACTCTAAAGCCACATTTTACGAAAAGACCAGCATATTGGTAACAAACTTTAAGAGCATGCAAAATATGTAACTTGGAGGGTTAAAACTGGCCAGAAAAGAGATTTAGCAAGCCCACAAACCCGTTTAAATGACTTTTTAGCATTTTAGCAGTTATAGCAATCCAGTGGAAGACTTGAATAGCTGTAAAGGATTCCTTCTTGAGTCAGTTTCTCCTGATGTGTTTTTTTTTTATTTACATCCTAGAACCCATTAAATTGATAACTTGGATTTTGCTGCTGTTGTTGTGGTAGGAGAGACTGCACAAAAAAAGGAAATGTTGGGAGTACCACCCAGGTCATCCCCATTCAATTAGTTTTGTTCTTGGACTAAACAAATGCTCAATGCTCAAAAACCACAACAAATAATAATTAGAATGCAGCACTTACGTCTTTGAGTCTTCAAAGTGCACAGGGATAAGTCCTGCGGGTCACTCATACCATCACTGGCTGACTCTCCTCCTGAGCTTTACAGAGCTCCGACCGGAAAGGGCAGCGTCATTTACCCTCAAAGGACATCTTTTCGAGACTTTGGATGAAGAAGGATACAACATAGTTAGCACTAGTGCCTCGTCTTGCCTCAGGGTGGTATTACAATGCCTCAGGTGAGCCTGTGAAGTGATCCTCCAATGAGCTTGCGTGACACTCTCAAATAAGCCATTACAATAATTAACTGCTATATTAGACACTGAATACTCCAACATCAAATTTTCAGATTTTTTTTTTTTTTTTGTAAATGAGCTTTCAGGGCTGTTTTTATGCATCTGAGTAGAAAGCAGTATTCACAGTTTAGTTATCTGAGACACAATAATATTGGAATGATATTATTTTTAATGTCAGTTTTTAACAATGGATCATCTGTCTTTTCAATAAGTCAGTCATTCTCTTAATGAAGTATGGTAATTTGTTTGGCCTAAAGCTGGGAACTCCTTTAACCAAAAAGAAAAACGAGAAAATCTGAATGAGCATTATTATATATACACAGAATTATGTGTATTATGTGTATTTTATACTTATTTAGATACGTTAATTTATTTGTTTACCTATTTATGTATTTATTTATTTAAAAACATTCTGTAAAAAGTCAAATTTCCCTTTGAAATTTTCTGTCTTTCTATCTGATATCATAATCCAAATCAGAATTCACTTTATTGGCCAGGTACGCTAATGTGTACTAGGAATTTGTCTTGATAGTATTGATGGACCATACGAGGACAACACAGAGTACAAAAGATAACATATAAAATGATAAAATATGATACAGCATACAAAGGCAATACAGAAACATAAAGAGATAGTAGGATTAAAATGTAAATGCAGTCCAGTGTGTAGGTATGCAGTACCTATACTGAGGATCACAGACCTGATTAGTAAGAATAACTGTGCATGGAGGAAAATGGTTTAAGTGACATGTCTTCATGCAGTGAAAGCTAAAATATTTGTAGGAGGGAAGTCTTTGGAATAGGTGATGCCCAGGGTGTGTAGGATCAGTAATGATCTTTGCAGCCTGCTTCCTGACTCTGGACTCATATAGTACTTAAGTGTGTGGTAAGTTACAGCCTATGATCCTTTCATAGGCTTTGATGATGCACTGAACAGAGGAGCACCAAACCAAACAGTTACAGATGAGGAGAGAATGGACTCAATGATGGTCGTGTAGAATTGGACCAAAATTTCTTGAGAGAGATTGAATTTCTTCAGCTGAAACAAAAAAGAATATTCTCTGATGGGCTTTCCTAGTAATGCATGTGGTTTTATTGTCCTGTTTAAGGTTTTGTGACAGCACAGTGCCCAGAAACTTAAATGATTCTGTCATCCAAACAGCTGAGCCATTTGTGAGCAGGTGTCCATTTCCTGAAATCTATAATCATTTCCTGAGTTTTTTTAAATTATGACTGCACCACAATGTCAGATTTCCTACCTCTTATCTGTATATGGATGACTCATAGTTTGAAATGAGGCCTATTAGTGTGCTGTCACTTGCAAATCTAAGAGATTTGACAGTCGATTTGCCAGAGTTAGTCATTTGTATGAAGTGAAAGAAGTAGTGGAGAAAGGACATATCCATAGTTTGAGAGGTCAGATAGAAAGCACTGTCCTCAGACCTAGCAATGAGAAGGGTGTATGTTGGGCCATGACGTTAAAAATTATTTTTTCCTTTGAGAAATTTAAAGAGGAAAATTGGGCTAATTAAATTGAACATTACAAAACCAAAATGTCTGTAGGTGTTTTCCATAGTGACGATAAATATTTTTTTGGTTAGTTGATCTACCTGCACACAAAATGTGGGTCTGTGTGAAACTAGCACTAAAATTAAATACAAACTTAAGATCTACACATAGATTATTGGAAGAATGAAAGAACTGAGAGAAAAACAGAAGTTTAAAAGGAGTCAAAGTGTGCTGAGGTCAGAAACCAAAACGTTTATGAACCTAGCAAGCAAGTTTTGGATATAGAGAGAATCAAAGTCTAAAGAATCCAGCTGAGGTTTGGATGTCTTTGTTTGTTTGTTTGTTTGTTTTTGTTATGCAACATTGCCATCTTAAGCAGTCAATCAGTGATACGTCAAATGTCGGAGCAATGATTGTCACAGATAAATATAAATGTGGAAGGTGAACAATTTGGGCAGGTAAAGGAATATTCCATTAATACCATAGAAACTGAGCAATAGGATTGCTTAATTGAAATAAAAGAAAGAATAGGAAAAGTAAACTAGAGCTTCTGGGACAACAAAGAATCACGGAGAAGGAATCTGAATGTGGGTTTAATGGTGGCACATTAGTTGCACTGCTACCTCACAACAAGGACACCGGGTTCGCATCCTTGGTTGTCTCTCCATGGTGTTTGCATTTTCTCCTGGTGGTCCACATGGTTTTCCTCCCACATTTTAAAGACATGCAGGTTAGGTGAATTAGCATTGTTAAATTGGCTTCTGTGTGTGTTGTTGCTGCCTTTCGCCTTGTGCTTGCTGGGATAGGAATTGCCCCATGACCCTACCCTGGATAACTGAGTTACGAAAATTGATGGATGAAATCTGAGCATTGACCTCAAAAAGATATTTACTTTCTGAAATGGGAGAAAACAAGATTCAAGATGATTCAACATTACAGATAGCAACTTAGAAAAGAGATGGTTTTGTCATTTCACCTATAGATTAATAAAATCGCAATAAACTTTCTCACATTTTTATTTCCTTACTTTTTAACCTAGTCTGTGACTCAACTGTGTTTACCAAATTAGATCTGTGACATGCGTATAATTTCAAGTTTTGTTGTATATCATTCAGACACAAGAAGGAATTTCACTGTACTCTATACATGTGTCAGTAAACATGAACATTTTAAATAAGACAGAAGATGAATGGAAAACAGTGTTCAGTACATTTTCCAGTGTGTATAAATACACAACTTGCATGTGGATAATATTCCTGTTGTATTTCAGCAAATGTAGAGCCAAAATAACTACACTATTAGGAATGTTTAGGGATAGCCCAAGCATGGTGGCAAAGGGTAATTTATTTACCCATGTAAGTAGCTTTCTTAAGCAAATGGGACGCTCTACTCATGCCATCTGTCCTTATAGACCAAAGCATGCCATTACAACATCTGCCTCAATTTTTAGGGCAGATTGCAGTTTGATTCATTTATTTAAAGTAATAATCTGTAATCTCCATGTGTTCTTAGAACTATTACTGAATGCTTCAGCTAATCTTCTACTCTTGCTGGGCTATTTTTTATATTTGATAAGCTAGCATAAAAAATAAATTTGCTGCAAATAGAAAGCCTTTTTTCCTTTTCTTTTTTCAAGCCAGAATTTCTTGTGTGTTTGTTTTGTTTGTTTGTTTTAATAACATAATCATTTAATTACATATTGTACTGTATGCATAATTTTTATGTGACAAAATATGATTTAATTTATAAAAGAACATTTACTCAGTAGATGGGTTGATTTCTGTCTCCTTCTAGTGTGTCTACAGTTTGGTTTAGAAAGTAAAAGCACATATAATTTTAAAGGATAGACCCTTGGATGACAAAGTTAAACACATTTGAATCTCCAGTAACTGGGTTTCTGTCTTTAGTCCAACCAAAATAATTTCACCACTCTGAACAGTATTCAGAGTATGATATAGAATGTAAATATGCTTCAGAGTAGGAGGATTATGGTTATAGAAATGCCTCACCAGGTGACAGTTCAACTGCTGCTGTGCAAATTGTCATTTAACTCGGGCCCTGCTCCCTATAGTCTGTGGTACAACTTATCTGACATTCCAAAGCTGTATTTTTCTTTTGACTTGTGCCATTTTGTCTTTTTATGATTGTACTTCTAAGTACTGCACATGCTAAACAAGACTTGTCTTGCTTCTCTTTAGAAATAGCTACAGCATTTCTGTCCTCCCTGCCTAACTCTGCTTGATATTTAATGTAACTTGACACATAGAAGGTCTTTGTTTTCATTGTGCGGTGTGTGCATAATTTGAGGAATTCTTCCACAATGATCCATTTATTGAAAAAATATTTTTCTACCAAAATATTGTACATGACTATTGTTCCATATTCATTTAGTTCCAAATGCATTGTATGATTCCTTTGGTAGTGAAATCAACTCCCCTTTGCCACTATGTTACTGTGTCTAACCAGTTTCTACTTCTATTAAAACTTGTATCTATTATTGCTTTGAAATCCTAGAAACAATCAATAGGGTGTATTCACTTGTATTCTTATGATAGATGTTCTGAAGTGAGTTAGTTTTCCAGCAATTGCTTGTTAAAATCTGTTAGTCTATCTGTGCCCTATCTGTCCATTTTAAATTAAGCCATTGCTTGGTTATAAGAAGATAAGTGGAAATGACAGTGAGACAATCTTTTGCACACTCTTTTGTGATTATAACAGTGCTTTTAATTAACAGCATTTGGGTACCACCAAGGAGCAGAGGCTATTAGATAAAATAAAAATAACAGGTGATTGATATAGTGAAAATTTAAAAAAAATAAACTTTAGTTTTAATGGATTATTGTTTATTTATGTTTGACCGTAGCTAAACGACGAAGCTGGAAAAAGCAGCTCTTTACTACAGAGTTAATCTATTTGTCTTGGTGTAATTTAAGGTTGCAGAAACTTTGTGTTTTTTTTTTTATTTTTTTTTTTACAAGGGGCTCGGATGCAAAATTAAGTTTTCATCATGTTTATAGAAGAAGTCTGCAAGACTTTTGGCGTCACATAATGTCGTAGCTAGATTTTCCTACCCAAGCTATTGGGCAACTACCATGGGGGGTGTGGGATGCATGCTAAGCAAGTGAAATCAGTTGCTTTCGGCGAATACTGGAATTCTCAAAAATAGATCCATTAATACGGAGATCCGGTCTTACAAAATAATTAGGTTCAAAGCAAGGTGAGTTTATGATGGAGAAGAAATTAAAACTATTATTTATACAGAACTCTGAAAAAATTAACAACTGGGGTCGCACAGTCCTTGGCCCAAGGGCAGACCATAGTTGACTGAAGCCAACTTGGTTTCCCCATCCTCACTGTACACTATTGTGCATTTCTTTTTGATGAAATCAAAAAAGTCTCCATCCACACTGAGGTTCCATTCAATACAAGTCTATAATGTGCAACTTGTGTAACTTGTTCAGTGTTGCATTGGTACTAAGAGGCCGAACATAGATAAAAGAGAGAATTAAGAGAGCAGCTGAGCAGCAGCTGTTTACAAGATTTAATAGATAAATTAAGAACTACATTTTCTTTCCAACTATAAAATGAGAGCAGAAAATGACCAGTTAATTTAAAATGCTGGAATGAGTTAATAACTATGAAATTAGTTGAAACAACAGGTTGTAGGTGAAAGGTTCCCATTTAACTGAGTTTAAGATTTGCTCTTGTAAATGATGCCATAGAGAGACTAAACTTATGTTTAGATTGTGAAGGGGCATTTGGCAGACAGGCTTACTGGGGCAAGGGAAACACCAAGGTGGTACATGTTCAGCTCCTGTAAAATATTTGAGAGAACAACTTGTAATATCAGAGTTGAGACCACTAGGTGTCCTGAAAATTGGCAATTAGGGTATCAAGATAGGGATAAGAGACGGAAAGCAAGGATGGAAATATGCAGCATTCCCCAAGATGGAAGTGGACAGGCAACCTAGACAGTGCTGAGGCTTAGTCCTCTGTCAAGAGAGGGAATATGGCCACTGGGGTTTGGCAAGAGGCTGACAGAGAAGGCACATTATTCTAAATACAGTGGAACCTCAAGATACGAACAGCTCTGTATACAAGAAATTCAAGATACGAGGAAAGTATGAGCGAAAAATTTGGATCTAAATACGAGCATTGGCTCGCGTAACGAGCCACGAGCCAGGCTGTGGGTATGTGTGACGCGTTTCCCGATCCGCCTCGACTCGGGGATTCACCCAAGCTGACGTTGCCAGCCCGTCAGCTCACTCAGTGTTCCTTGTTCTCCCATAGCGTGAGGATCTACGCGTTTGTGCGCTTGTGATTTCATTGTTTCGCTGTAGCAGTTCGCCGTATAAGCGTATCCAAAAATATCGCGGACATGCAGACGGAGAATAGAGGATGATTGCCCTCAAGAGGAGAAAGAGAGACGTGTGCGCGAGCGAGAGAGATAAGGAGAGAGAAAGAGAGAGAGACGTGTGCGCGAGCGAGAGAGATAAGGAGAGAGAGAGAGAGAGAGAGACGCGTGCGCGAGGGAGAGAGACGCACACGAGAGAGATGAACCATCAGCTCAGTTATGATCACATGACGCTCAGCAGACAAAGTGTATCCATACTACTTGTATTGTAAGACATTGCACGTTTTATCAAGTCAAAATTAATTAAAAAATTTACCTCATCTTGCAAAACACTCGTAAACCAAGTTACTCGCAAACCGAGGTTCCACTTGTATATATTATTTATCAGTGTTATTTGTTAGGAAAATTGATTTTTATGTTGATATTTTTGGGGGTGCGGAACAGATTAACTGGATTTCCATTATTTTCAATGGGGAAGTTTGTTCTAGATACAAAAAATTCGCTATACAAGCTCAGTGATGGAACGAATTAAACTTGTATCTCGAGGTTCCACTGTAATGGAAAGAACTGTAGGCCAGTCATGAATCAGCAGCCTAATGTGGTCTGTCTGTAGCAAAGGGAGGCACCCTCAGCCAGAGTAGTGCTAGAACTTGGCCAGAATCGAGAGCAATAAGGAAAGTTAAACTGCCAGAGGCAGGACTGAGTCTGGAATCATCAGGTGAGTTTAGTACAAAGGCTCACCTGGTGGGAGGAAGACACTAAGAGAAAGACAAGTAGTAGTAGGTGATCAAAGGAGTGTTGGTTGTGGTACTTTCTTGTCCTTCTGCAGTCTCTCACTTTGGTGTTTAATTCTTAATTAATGTACTATTATTTGTACACACAATTTTCTAACTATGGGGATTTTGTTCCACAAATTTGTGTGCTGGTCAGTATGAATCAAAGAAATACAGTAAACCGTTAATCAAGAATTATAAGGGGAAACTAGAAAATTGAATAAAAAGTAAGTAAATTTCTATTCAATGCAGCAATAACAAATGTATCAAGGGATATCTCTACAAATATAATTGTGACATTAAAACTGTTTATTTATGATTATATATTACAGTGTAATCAATAACCGCATCCTTTACGGTGAGATCCGATGATGTACATTATTGGGATTTCAAACATGAAGACGAACACACAGTTGGGCGTAGGTGGTAATATAATACAGTATATACCATGGGCGAACACTATCATCAGTATTGCATGTGTTTATGATTTTGTTTTCCAGAGTCGTCTCTGAACTCCACCCTCCATCCTTCCTTTCCCATGCTGCTTCCTGCTATCCTTGCTCTCTGTGCTTTTTGCGCTTTAGTATTGCTTATCTAATTAAGTTGCTACACAACATTATCATATGCTAGGTAGGGCTGTGTATACCTATCATTTGTCAAAGATCCTTTTTAATGCCCTGTTTTGCTATGTTTCAGGTTTGTGGAATTTTGATCTCTGCTTGTCTTTGGGATTCTGACTCTGTTTTGCTTCATGTTATTTGCCAGAATTCTGTGCCTATGCTCTCTTGCTTTTCTTTTGGACATCACTTGTGCCTTGTAGATCTAAGCATGTTAACCTTTGTTACTTAAACATACTATGTTGCCCAAAGCCAATGCTGTTTTGTTCAGCAAAGATACATTCTTTGACTGCTGAAGTCTGTTCTATAGTGTATCATGACACAGTGATTTGGCTGTTTTGTACAAATATGACATCTAATAGTATAAAACTGTATTTGACTAAGGAAGACTATGCCCTATTAGTAATGCTGGAGTATATTAGTTAAAGTCTGACAATATTAAAGTTTTTTTACATCCCCATCATTGTGTGTTTTTTGCCTCAGACTCTTGCTTTATTAAGTGAAACCGTAGGTAGCAGTATGTTTGTGTGGACTACAAAATTGGCCAGTAGGTCTGTAGCTCAAATATATAAAAATCCTTCAGATGTACAAGTGTAATTGTAATACATTGGTGTACCTGTGCATTTGTTCCCATTTTGAGACTTCAAATCTATTAAATACATATTAATCCAAAGCAATTTCTCAAAAATGTATTAAACTTGAGTTCAATCCTACCACTACTGAAATAGCTAACCTTAGGCGATTCCTGCATGTCCTATACTGGGAAGAAGTCCATATTATTCAGTTTCCTGCCTTTCAGACTTATAAACTTGCTTTGATATCTTTTCTTGCACATACGTGTTTTTCTGTACCTGCTTGTGTCCAGCTAAACAAGTGGTAGTGACAAAATGCCTGTCGCTGTTGCTGAACTTTCCCTATATGACAAGGAGTTGTAGGAGGTGGTGTACTTGGAAGCTTAGAATGTCTGGGAACCAGAAAACAAATCGGGCCTCATGCTTACTAGCTAATTTTTTTTACAATGAACATCCAGTCTAAGAGCTGCTAGTCATAGCTTCATAATTTAGGGATTATTGAAGGGATTTCAATGAAATCTAAGTGCACACAACTTTTTTCTTGTTTGTTTTCACATCTATGCTATGTACATTTTAACTTGAATCTCAGTTTTGTGTTAATTAACTACATGCACACATTTTAGTGTCACATTACACATAAATTTCCTATGAGAAAATGCTGCCATTTGGCACTCTTCCTTCTTTGTTTATTGGCGTTTACATGAAAACCTCCTCCGTAATAGTCGTTGTGAATGCCAGTGGCCATAATTGTAAGTCATTAAGAGAGGAGGCCTTTTTTTAAATAAAATTAGTTCATACATTTGTGTTTAGCAAAGTAAGTCCCTGGGGTGAAAAGGATAGCACACAACTTTGGGGAAGAACTACAAGTTCAAAAATGCTGAACTTTGTTAGATGTACATTACAATGTGCATTATTTCTAATACATTATCATGTTCAAAGAAGTAGAACTGTTTTAATATTTTCTTTAGCAGGGTTTGAAATTTGTAAAAAAAGAGTTGACAGGTTTGGCTGTACGTTGGAAGCTCTTATGCATGAACTAAATCACAGTGTGAGGGATGCCTTATTAAAAATTGTGTGGGTCAGATGATATAGTTCTTCTCCAATGACCTTCTACTGTACCTTTTGAAGAATACATTTTGAAAGGAACATCTCTCCCATTTTCATAGTATCAATTAAAAAAAACACATTGAAGTAGAAACGGAAATGAAGGTGGCTTAACCTGGCACTGATGACGGAGGATGTTTCTGCACTGGTGGGCATGTAATTAAAGGACATTTGGGCTAATTTTAGTTTGACAAAATATGAATCTTTGATAGAAATTCCTTTTAACAACATAGTTAGAAGATCTACCTGTTTTGCCCCTTCAGTAATACTTGGGTTGTTTTTAATTTAGACCTTTCAAAGAAAAAAAAAAAACGAGCATGCACTGAATTAACAAGCTGCTTCACATTTGTAATTTCATTTGTATCTACCAATATCAAGTACTGATTTTCCAGAAAGACAGCCAAAGCAGACCTCCATATTGTTCTGTGCTGTTACACTTGCAAGAAGCTAAGAGTATACCAGATGGAAATTGTTGTTGCTAACTTGTATCTTGACTTTTCATTACAGAATAATCGGGATGTTTTCAACTCACTTGGATTTGAGGGCCTGGAGGATGACTGTGGGATGCTAAATAACTGCATATCAGACCTAAGTGTTCAGCTACTTGTTGTAATGATAGTAAAAACTCTGCCAAAGTTTTGCAATGATTTGATATATCCGTAAGTTTTTCTTTGTGTCCTTTTTGTAGCTTAGTTATATTACACTGTTACTCTTATCATTAAGACGTGTGTGTGTGTTTTTTTGTTTTTTTTTTTAATCCTGTCAATAGTTTTGAAAGAAATGTCTTTGTAAGATGCACCTCTGTGCCCAAATCAGTGTCTTATCTTAGCTGTTTACATTTTGTGCTTATAACCATCAACTTTGCAAGTTAAATGATGTTGAATTTTCTAGATGGCTGAAAAAAATGATATGTAAAACATGTAACAAGGAAGACCTAGAAGATCCTGAAACTACATCTTTGACGACTAGATTCATTTTAGATGAGGAACGAAAACCTGATCTTGGTAACTTTACGCTGGGAGAATATAATGAGAAAGTCATTCAATACGGATACCAAATGGTAAGGAGAATCAAGAAATGAGAGTTTAATGCAATGCAATTGCATTGCGAAAAATGTTTCCTGGTGTTATAGTTGTAAGTATAAAATTAGTAACATGAAAGGGACTGCATGATATCTCCATCTCTTTTAAAGGAATACTTCACCCAAAAATAGTTTTTTGTATGTTAATTACCCTGTTACTTTGTAGTGGTGGACAAGAAAACAATTTTCAGGCGGAATAGAGAAAAAAAAAAACATAATGAAAGCAATATTGACTAATGATGTATAATGGCAACGAGTCACTTTTTGAACTGATGGCAGGACTCTTGATTGGTGAATGAGAGGGAGAGACAGGTATTCAATTTAAAAAATGCAATCCCGTGAAGCTTTAATTTACTCTTTATGGCATTCTCTGATTTATTCTGGAAGTAACTATTTAACAATGTTTTAGAACCAAAGGCATGCATGTTGAATGTTTTGAGCATACAATTGGATAACTGACAAGTGGATTATGCAACACTACTAACATGAGATTTTCTTTTCACAGATGTTTCTCAAATCATTTGCTGTTGTGCAACATTGGTCACTTTTGGCTTCTATTATGTCATAAGCTTTTTTCTCTCCATTCTCCCTGAAAATTTTTTTCTTGGCCATCACTACACTGGCATTATTTACTGCATAATTAAATGTATAATAAGTTTTGTGTCTTGGAATCTACAACTATTTTAACATGTTTGACAGTGCTCAACTTCAGTCTACTAAAGATGTACTAAGTGCCCAAGCTGTTCCCTCTCTAGAGTCCTTTGGTGCCTTGCACCACATGTTGCTGGGCAGGCACCAGTCTGCTCAACTCTGAACTGGATTAAGCTGTTCTTGAGTATAGGTTTTTCCTGCCATTGCCACCATAATGACCTTTGGCTTCTCAAACACTGTTTACAGAGCATTCAAGGGGGCATATTGAAATAGGCAAGCTAACGTTACCTTCCTGGCACTTACTTGCTTTTATTTTATGTTCATTAATGTTTTGACCATGCAGTGCTTACCATAATACTATACTTCTTTATAGTGTGATGTCACTTTTTATAAGTTGTTTGCATTATTTCATTTCATGTTGAAAATTAAAACTAATCTCATCTGATGTGACTAGTTTCCAATTTACTGACAGAATTTTTTTATTTCTTTATGCCTCAGATTTTTGCTGCCTGTTTTCCCCTGGGCCCCTTGCTTTTTTTCTTCACACTACTAGTGGATAAAAAGGTGGATTCCAAACGTTTGCTTTGGATATTCAGACGCCCTCTCCCTTGGATTGCCCAAGACATTGGTAAGATATGAAAGATTAAATATAATATGTGTTATAAGGTGATGGTGATAAGATTATGTAAGGCACATCTCCGTTAGTTTCATTATACCGCTTTATATGTTTACAGGTCCTTGGTTTTCAATACTGGAAATCATAAATGCTGTTGCAGTTGTGACAAATGCCTGTCTCATTGCTTTCAGTTCTCAGTTTGGCATAGAAAGACCTTTGGTCGAACAATTAATGATCTTCATCATATTTGAGGTAAATGTTTCATTTCTTCTCTCTACTGCTTATTTTTTCATTTGTTTAAAAATTGATTTGTACTCTGCACTCATTTTCTTTTGCTCAGTTTTAGTATTATTTTCCTTTTGTAACTTTCATTTTTCAGCCAGAGAGTATTATTATTATTATTATTATTATTATTATTATTATTATTATTATTTGGGCATTGTTCTATGTTTATTTTACCATCATGGAGATAAGGAATTTGGTACTCCTGTCTCACTGAGTGCTACACTTTACAAGTCCTGAGATCGAATACCACATCTATGGTTGTCTATAGTTTGCACATTCATCTGAATAACTTTTCCTTCTAAATCAACAAAGATTTAAAGGTTTGGTTTTTTGGTGAATTCCACATCTGACATATGTCTGTGTGCTTGACTGGACCTGTGATTCACTGGCAAACTATACAGGGCTGTTTGCCCCAAGTGCTGCTGGGATAGGCTTAGTCCCAGATATTAAATGCAGCATCTTCTAAACACTTACACTAAGCCATACTCTGGTGTCAGTAATGCATTTTTTGTTATATATAAAGCATTGACATTGCACTTTTATTTCTTGACATCACTGCCATATTTTTGCAAATGAACATTTATAGATGTGACCAGAAATAATCCCTGCATGGAGCTTCCTTAGCTGTAAGACAGATCTGTAAACTAATTCTTGTTGTGTTTTTTTTGTTTTCTTCACACCTAGCATATCGTTTTTATAGTGAAGTTCATTGTGGCAAATGCCATTCCAGACCTTCCTCAGAAGATAAAACTGGCCATCAGACAGGTATATTTTTTGTTAGTTTGTGTAGTGACAGGGGTAATAACATCACACTGTTCACTTTTTAAATCCTAGTACAATATTTCCTTTTTTTAAGCAGTTGTTGAGTTTTTTAAGGTAGCAAAGTATGCTATTGACAATATTTTGACAATTTACTTTTTCCTAAAGTATTATTTCTTTCTCTACATGTACTATATGTACGGTTTTTAATATACTGCATGTGTGTGTATGCATGTATACATGTATATAAGATACTGTGTGTGTGTATATTGTGACCACCAGGGGGATGTGCCAGCTCCCTAAAACCCGACATAGCAGACACTAGGCGCTAGTCCAGAGAGACACACATTTTTATTTAGGTGTGTGAAACTCTTCCCCTTCGTTTTCCACCAGTATCCAAGCATACTAAAACACATAGCACCAATATGTAGTACTTTTTTCTCCTTGTCTCACTCTCTCTCCCACCTCCACTCCTCCTCTGGCATGCTTTGCCTTTCTTCTCCCGACTCTGGCTCCCTGAATGGAGTGAGGTGGCTCCTTTTTATAGAGCACCCAGAAGTGCTCGAGGTCTTCTGTGATCACTTCTGGGTCTGACAGCAGTTCTGCAGAGAAGGGCTCTGCCCTTCCCCATGCACCCTCTGGCAGTGGCCACAGGCCTCAACAGGGTGAGCTTCCATGCTCTAACCTCGTGGCACCGTAGCACGCTAAGGGGATTGCCCTCTGTTGTCTAGGGGGAGGTACTGCCCCGCGCAAGCTCTTTTCGCCCCAGTCCTTCCCTTGTGAAGGTGTTCCAGATGTCTGCTACAAAATCTTGTGTGTATCTGTATGTATAAACCCGATATGACCAATTTTGAAGTGAAGTCTGTGTGTGTGTCTGGTTGTGAGTCTGTGTCAGTAACTCCAAATAAAAAAAAGTTTCATTTGAATGAAAACTTGCACACAGTTATTAGTACTGTCAAATGCTAGGTGCCTATTAATTTTGAACAAATTAATTCCAGTAGATTTTACTGTGCAGTGATAATAGTTTTGCATTTTTCTCATTAGTGTTCTCCACAGTCAGACAATTGGAAAAGGACAATAAAATTATTGGCCTGTAAAATTCACATAATATTCCCAAACCCCTCATGGTGGCTGCACAGGGTGCAAGGCAGACAACAGCCCTGGATGGGTGAGGGTGCCTGTCCAATGCAGAGCTCCCAACAACATTAGGTTGACATCACACATTTACACAGGGAAATTCTTATGCTGGGACCCGTTTGACTTCTACAGTAACTACTTCTTGTGGTTATTCACAAATGTATCTGCCTCAAAGCCCTCCTAGGCATTCCTGTTACTCACTGTTCGTCTTATCTTTGAGTGCTCTTCATCCTAGCCTCATGGAAGTCTTACCTCTGCTTAGTAAAGGCAAACCATTCAGACTTGGTTCTCCTGGGATTCTTTCCAGACTTGGAGTCATTCTTACACCTCAGTGCTCCCTGGCAGCTCCTGCAGAGATTCCACCCCAATGTTTGCCAGCACCATTTCAAAGACCAGACATTCAGAAATTCTTTCAGAATTGCCTGCCTTGCAGTACAGACAGATGCCTATACAAATTTGGAGAATGTCCTATTAGTATGACCTCTGAACACTATCTCATTGTGGCATGCCCAAAGAAAGGCATTCTTTAAGTGGTATGACTTTGTATCCCCAATATTAAATTTAGATCAGCACTCCCCCAGGCAGACAGAAAGAACCTTGACTGCTCTGCCAACATGGAATCTGCCCTCTGAAAGACATTCCACTCAACTGAATTCTAGCAGTTCCTCCTTCACACCAGAAATTGTTCCTCTGGAGTTTTCAGTTGCACAGAATTGGTGACACTGTTTTCTTTAGCTTGATGGATTCTTCATTAACAAAACGGGAGAGTGACATAACACTGCAATAACATATGTGATTTGTACTGTATATGTGATCTTTAGTTGAACTGTTTTGAAGTTCAAGAAGCAAAAAAAAATCCATAGTCGATTAATATTATGTTTTGTGTTCCTCCACATTTTTTCACTTTTGTTTTCTCCTTTATATTTTGTCACAGTATTTAAAAAAAAAAAATTAACATTTTTTTCTATGACTGTTTCTTTTTCCTAAATGCTAAGTCTTTAAATGACCAGACTACAACTATTCAAAACTTTACACATACAAAGCACACTTCCACTTACAAGGTCAGGGTGCTATACAGTGTTTGAGATACTTAAAAATACAAATCCATGCAACTGAAACACAAGTCACATTTTCAAATGTAAAACTCCACACAGTATCCGCACTGTGTACACATAGTGGTATTTAGTCTGTTTTCACCTGCCTCCTTCTTTCAGCAGTGATCATTAAAATTGAAATTAGTATTATACTTTCTGAGCAAAGGTGTGCTGTGTAGCTAACAAATGTGTTTCTTTTACTGTAAACAGGAAAACTATAGAGTTCAGAAAGAAAAAGCAAGGAAGAAAATGAAATGATATTCCATTTGTTTAAGTTGGTATGTAGTGCGTGTTTTATTATTATTATTACCAACCACTCATTCCACAGACAAAAGACACATGGTCAAAGTACAGTAGCAGTGGTGCCAGGTGCCACAGCTGGATACCGAGAATTGAGTTGCCTGGCATGATGATGATCACACTTTTTTATTTAACAGAAATAACCATAAGACTTTTTTACAATAACTCATTGACTACCATTTCAAAGGGCTTGCTGTTGAATCGTTTATTTACCGCTCGTTTCTTACGTCAAGTGCATGAGATTCCCAGAAAGTCATTAGACAATCTTTACAAGAAACAGCCTTTTCTTATTTGATAATGTTTAAATAATGTTTACAGTGTAAACAAATGGCCTGTGTGTGTTGTAGGAACTTTGGAGCGGTTTGTTTTGTCTTTAATCATGTGTTATGATTATCTTCATGAATTTAATGTAAGTGCAAGTTTACCATCTTTTCTCACACATTTTAACTTTGACATGGCATGCATATAATAATTCCTTGATCAATGAAAACTTTCAAGATGTGTCCTGGTACACTGCAATCATTTGTGTATTTTTCATGTCAAATAATTAAGAAAAGCATTGTGTTTGTATGGCACATTATTAGTGTTGTACTGGATTTTGTTTTTCTACAGGGATTTAAATATGTGAGTCATTTGCATGCAGTAGGTCACATACGGCACTTCATCAGTACAGTATCAGTACAGGCTTAAACTATTAGGAACGGCTACAATTGACCCAGTATGAGTGAATGCAAGTGTGTGAGTGAGTGTACCATGCAATGGACTGGCTCCCATTTAATTGTGACCCTCAATTAAGGGGTTGACACAACATTTTAATCATGTAAGCTATGTGTAGAAGCGAATGAAAATGCAAATAAAATGTTTGGCTATATTGTAAAAACTGCTGAATATAAACCGAGGGAGCCTATGCTCAGAACCTATGATGCACTAGTGAGACCACATCTGAAGTATTATATGCACTTCCCTTCCCTACACTACAAGAAAGACATAGCAGCACTTGAAGCTGCACAGAGGAGTGCCCCTGTTGCATCCCAGGACTTAAGAACACGTCTTACTCTGAGAGAGCTTTTTTATTTAGCTAATAGCTAAGCTGGGGTCTATTGTCTCCCCCAAATACATCTTAGAAATCATGTCAAGGTTGTGCTTCAACTACATGGCTCAGTAGTTTGTTCCACAGTCACACAACTCTTTGTGTAAAGTAGTGCTTCTTGGATTCGATCCTAAATGCACTTCCACTGAATTTCCACTGGTGTCCTCAAGTATGCTATTCACCCTTAAGCTCAAAGAATTCAGCTGGATCTAATTTACCAGTACTTTAGAGGATTTTGGGGACCTGCATTAGGTTCATGATAATATTTTATTTGCCCTTTAAATTGCTTCTGCACATTGCTTAGATGATGAAAATATTGCATCAGCATATTTTCTGAGGTTACTTTCTGCATGACAGTGTCTCCGTTCTTGTATTTATAATCAATGATTCTTTTGCCCACCTGTAGCACTTTGCACTTTTCATTAAAGTGCATTTTCTAGGTGTTTGTCCAGTTTTGAAGATTGCCCAAGTCTTTTTGCATTGTTTTTGTTGCTTCCTTAGTGTCTTTCATTGCTGTAGTTGTAGTATAATCTGCAAAGTTCACAACTTTATTAACTATACCAGAATTAATGTCATTAATATAAATCAGAAAAAGTAAAATAACTGATGACCTCACTCCACGTAGATCATTCTCTTCTTGTCTGCATTCTTTGTCTCCTGCCAGTTAACCAATTTGAGATCCAGTTTTGTAGGTTACCTCTGATGTCTATAGCATCTAGTTTTAATAAGAACAAAATGCAGAAGTGAAAAACTAATGCATATGGTTGATATTTAGTGTGCTGAATCGGAGCTGGCTGGCCATGTTGTTCATGGTCATGCAGAAAATAACAGGAAAATGTTTCTTAATAAGGATGGGGCTTTGGTTGTTGTTCTGTGTAGTTATTCATTGTGGCTCTTTGTGATCCATAATTCCACTGGACACAAGACAGAGACCAGCCCTGGATGGGTTGCAGTCCATCACAAGGCATGCAGAGCCAGCTTAGCCATGCTGAGTAATTTGCATCGCAGGATATAAGAAGTAAACGGAGTGCCTAGGGAGAAAACATGTAAGCTTTCCACAAACAGGTGCTGTACCAGAGTGTTGTCCCTGTTTAAAATTATTATTTAGAATATTTTGTGGTTAAAATTCAGCACAGAATACAATAGATGTGAGGCCTGGTGAACAGTGCAAATTCAACAGTCGAGTGAGAAGAGGCTTTATTGATGAGATGGGTTTCATACAGCATTTAGCAGAATGAGTAGAGGACACGGGGGGGGGCGGGTGACAATTGACAAGAAAGCACTAAAGGCTGAGTGCTCCATACCCTAGCAGGACAGTGCCCATGAGGGCAAAAACATCTACTTCCATTTTTAGCCCTTAATTCAACATTACATTTATTGGTTTTCTCTGGTGTTTTGATGTAGATTGAGCTTTGAAAACCCACATTATAAAGCTGATAATTTTTCTTTGTCCTATTAGTGTCAAGGATCCTTCATCTCGAGCAATTTTATATTTGTTTTCATGAAGCATCTTCTGTCATAGAGTTTGCACTCATTGTGTCCTCAATCCAAAGACTTCCACTGTGGGGATAAACCTTGTGTAGACCATGAGCACTAAATTAACCAACCTGGTCAGTGTGCGAAGTCCTAGCGTACTGAGCAGAGTTGAGCCTGGTCAACCCCAACAATAGTTAAACTGATGGAGATGATCAGAAAATGGATGAATGAAGCTAATTGTAATTAATAAATAATGGGTCATTAATGTGTATAGTGAAACTCATTTTAGTTTGTGATATCTTTTCTAGTAAAGCACAATTGCCTTTGTATCTTGTGGTTTTTTTTTGTTTTTTTTATAAACTAAATCGTTTCAACAAGTACACAATATATTTTGGCAGTAATTATGTTGATGAACCTTTTTTGAACTTTCTGAAGCAGCCAATTATTTTTATTTCTATTTCTGGCATTCTTAGGATTTCTGTAATCCAGCAGCCATACCACATGTAATTCACAAAATTTCATCCACCTGAAGTGTGGCATGCTTGGGCCCAGCCAGTATTTGGATGGGAGACCTCTAGGCAAAACTTTGGTTGCTGCTGGAAGAGATGTTGGAGAGGCCATCAGGAGGCACTCCCCATACTGACTCGTGCATGGATCCCAATTCCCCAGTGCAGTTTTAGTGACACTGTGCTATAAAAATTGGTGGCATCCTACAGATGAGATGTAAAACCGAGATCCTGACCCTGTGTTGTCATAAAAGATCCCTGGGCATCCTTCGTAAAGAGTACTGTGTTTCCCAAAGTCCTGACTAAGTTTCCCATCTGCAATCTAGTTATTCTGCATACCCTAATCATCCCCTCTCTCTGACTGTCTCTCACCCCGTCACCACTTAATAGCTAATGTGTGGTGAGCGTACTGGTGCAAGAATGCATCATGTAGCTGGGTGCTACACATTGGTGATGACTGAAGTATCCAACCGTCTATGCAAAGCACTTTGAGTAGTGAGAAAAGCGCTATACAGATGTTAAAAATAATAATTATTATTATTATCAGTATTATGTTTTATGGTTGTTTCAAAAGAATGAACCTATTGCAAAAATTCCTGTGGGGTGTTGCTTGCTGCATGTGCAATGTGTTTTTTAAATTAAAAAAATGCAAACAAATGTTGCCACCAAAAATGAGAAGATCAATTCAAAATAATGAATAAAAACTCTTAAGTACTGGCATATGGTGGCTTGCTGCTTGACTGCAGATTCTTTCTCCATTGCACATTCCAGAATTGTAAGACTCGCATGCAAATCCCACTCGCTGGGTGGTGGTCGCTTTCATTAAGGGCCACTGCTGTAGACCAAGATGATGAGTGACTATTTACTAAAGCATTGGTAGCACTTAAAATTTGTGCTGTGAAAAGAAGTCCTTTCCTTCCTTCCTTTATTACAGTATTATCCATCATAAGCCCATTCTAAGGGAGATCATTTTTATATGTTTCAGAAGGTACAGTAAATAGTATGACAATGAAAACATGCAGCAGACTTAACACAGAATCACCAGCATCTAGGTGAGGTGACACAACAGATTACCAGCCGTATGCTTACAGCACCAGTACAGACTGACCACCTCCATGGTCTTGGGTGCTGTTTGGTCTCCTTACTGCCCATGGTGCTTTGGGCGGCCAGCCGACCCAGGTCCACTGTGGACACTGGAGTTTTGTGTTAAACACGGTAGCAACACTAAAAGAAGACGACAGCTTGCAAAAAACTTTCCAACAAATGTTTCATGTTTCTGCAACTACCATTGAATTTAGAAGGTCAACTGGTTTCCCAGTGGGTGTGTGTTTGTTTATTTCCAGAATTTTTTTGCATTTGGTCTTCAGTACTAACATTTGGATAGTTTGGTGGGTAGGATAACTTGCACAGTTGTCTTTTTGAATTTTTCTGTTCTAACAAACACACAATATGAATTTTTTTTTTCATTTTATTTTCCTTTTTCAGGAAACAAAGAAGCCATAACAAGGTGAAAAAGGAATTCAACCACTCACTGAATTTTTATATAGTTTTTAAAAATGTATAATGTGAAAATGAAATGCACATAATTATCAAAAAGATTTGTATTTTAATAGTGTTTTAAGCAATTTTAATTGTAATTAACAACTCATTTTATACAAAAAAAGAACTTTTAATCCAGATGTAACATGAATCAATTAGTTTAACTGTTATACATTAATATATCTGTCAATAAAAAAAATATATATTTATATTAACATTACAGGTTGTTTACATAGAGCTTTTTACTTTTAAATTGTGACAAATGTCTGATTCATGTTGTCAAATGTTTTTTGTTTTTTCTTGCATGTTTGACTAAAACATCTAAACTTTACATGTAAAAAGCATTTTTTTGGCAAAGTGTTTTGGACTGAGGACCACTTTGTCAAAGGTATGAAGGACCACCTGTGGCCACTTATTCTTGGAAACTGCATGTTATAATTTTCTCATTCTTTTTCTATATGTACTTCTGTGAAAAATACTGTTAATGAATCGATGTGAAAAGGAGTTGGTTTGCAGACTCGAATGCTGAGTAAGTAGGCCTGGACAGGGCTGCTTATTGGAAAGCACTTCCTTAACCTCCTTAGTGTTACATGTAAAAGACATTTCATTTTTTTTGGTTTGAAAAATTACAATTTTATTAAATCTCATCTTCCTACTGTAAAACGTGCAAAATACTAAAAGTACAAAGAAGAGTAAAAAGTATAATAATGATCAATAATCTGAAATAATTATAATGATGCTAAGGTCTCTTTTGTCTAGTATATCTGATCAGGAAAACTGGTTATATGTACGGTCATTTACATTACACCGTTCACCATAACAGTTCATCTCAACAACAGTTCTTTCAATTACATCATCATCCAACCAACCAACCATCTTCCAACCCGCTGAATCCGAACACAGGGTCACGGGGGTCTGCTGGAGCCAATCCCAGCCAACACAGGTCACAAGGCAGGAACCAATCCTGGGCAGGGTGCCAACCCACCGCACATTACATCATCATCACGAAATAAATTCAAGTAAGTAAGTGGCTGTCAACATTCACTTTTATTTCTGGCATCCCCATAATATCAACGCGAGGTGGTGCTGGTGTATTTGAATCACGGTCAACAAAAACCCAAACGCAAGGGTCACTTTTCGATTCTTCCAAATCACTATCGATTTCACTGAGAGGTTCCTCAGCATCACTGCTCGTATCACTGTCAAGAGTGTGCCACACCTGGGCTGCTGAAAAACATTTTTTACAAGATGTCATTAAAGGCTAGGAGAAGACGCGTCTATACCATTGCCTGGGTAATGCTCAGTCCTGACGCTTACATAAGACACGCTTCTACCATTGCCCAAGTAACACTTGAGACTAATGTTGTTAGCATTTTTACAGACCAAGTAATCCTCGGGTCTAACACTTACATGAGATGCGTCTGTGCAATTACCGGAGTGACACTCGGGTCTAACACTGTTTTTTCACAGCCTGAGTGAGACATGGGTCTAACGCTAGGGAGGTTAATTTAAGCGCCTGTACTACTCCCACTGTTTTTGGAAGGTGTACTAAGAAAGATGAAACAAATCTGCGGGAATCTGTGCGTACACAAACTTCCACGTTCTTCCGCTACATAAATCCCAATCAGCGTGATATGTAACGCACGTGCACACGCCTGCTGTCCTGCCCCAACTCCTCCCAGAATTACGCCTCTTTGAATATGTAAATCAATATTAATAGCCCTTAAGCTCAGCGTTCTGTGAAAAGAAAATGGCAAAACCACGAGGAAAAATAGAACAATTTCAGCGAATACCAAGTGGAGGCAAGGAAAAACGTACTATTTGTTGGTTTAAACAGTGGTATAAACAAGAAAAGGAAGCTGATCGAGTGACAACGTGTCAGAGAAACTCGAAAGCTCAAGTTCACAAAGTCGCACAGTGCCTGAAATAAAAAACAAGTCGCATATCAAATTCAGCGTGAAAAGGCGAGTTGTAGCCCACTGTCTGAGTGTTGTATGAAAGCTTATTAGAGTACAGAGAGAAAAAAAAAGGCACACAGTGGGGAAAAAGCACGAAATGTCAACTTTGATCTCAAAATTTCCACTTTAATCATGTAGTTTATTTTGTCATTAAAGTAGAACATCATAAACTTAATCTTAAAATCATGTAATGTACTAGTTTCTCAAATCCCATCGTAACTAAAGTAGTACATTAAATGCTTTGTTTTGTATTTGATCTTCCATGTGCTCTATGTGTGTCAATCACTACGTGCTTCTTAAACCAACTTTCTCTACCTCTGACAGGACACAGAATCCATTACATTCATGATATTACAGCTCTCTGAATAATTAAAATACTGAGATGTATACGTGATATTATTTTCATGATGATAGGAGTTAAAGCATACTATTAAACATGGGAACACGGTGGCACAGTGATTGTGCACGACCTTCGATAAAATAATTTATTGCAGCAATACTGTCTCTTTCAAACATACTAACCTCCAATTTCTGTCCTTCCTTTTCTTTCTCCAAATACCCAATCGCCACACAATCAGCTCTGTAATAAATGTTAAACCATCTGTAAGCTTATAATTCCAATTCTTCAAAACTTTTAAGGAACATTGAAATATTTTCGTAGTACATGTTTAATTATTCTATCCTTCATGCCAGTCCCAGTGAAACATACAGTGCGAGGCAGGAACAATTCTGAGCGGAGCGCCAGATCCTTGCTAGTGTAGCGACACCGTGTCCTTTAATTATTAACAATATAGATTATTTAAATAAAGTTAAAGTTTTATCTGTATAATATAATAAACATATTTTGCTGAATTTCATCTTAAAAATGATATTGTCATCATATGTAAATACGCTCTTTATAAAGTGGCTCAGGTTGTGTAATATTATAACTATCGCAAGTTTATAGTGAGGTGATTGTACTTATAAGTACAAACAGTTCTACAAGGAGCAGTTGATGGAGTGATGAAGTACGTTTAGAGCTCTTGGAATGAAACTCATTCTGAACCGCGAGCTCCGTACAGTAAAGGTTTTGAAGCGTTTGCCGTGTGAGAAGCAGTTCAAATAGGAAGCATGGCTGAGGCAGCATGTGCTTGATGCTGTATACCGATAATTCACTTTCCGATCAGCTGCTCCGAGTGGTGCAGTGAGAGTAATATGGAAAAAGATGATCCGCTGTGGCAACCCCTAATGGAAGCAGCTGAAAGAAGAAGAAGGTGTAGTGAGAGTAACAACGCTAAAGCAGCTATGGTATTTAGAATAGTTTGACCATTCTGTGGACCATTATATTGTTACAGGTTAATTATAATCAGATGCATTAAACTAATAAACAATATGCGGTTAATTTCAATGTATTTATAAAGCTGCGTCAGGAATGTAGATCTGAAAAAGAAACATAAACCACACAGGAACAGTAGCACTGCTTTGATGTTGAGTGGCGCCAGTCTGCAAAACCAAGCGGAGAACTTGCATATGACAGGGTATAAGCTACCGTGGAAATGTGCGTGGCTTTACGCCAAGTTTAGGTTTTATACATCGCGATTTGAACGTGGAAACGTTCTTACGCAACATTTCTGTGCGTACGCACCGTTTATACATGAGGCCCTTGGTGTGTTCTCATTGGTCTGGGTGGCATATACTACACCTAACTGAATCTCTTGACTATTAGGTTCTTTACCCTGCCCACCTGGAAAGACAGTCTGCATTACAAGACTAACATTCAGACTTTGCTGGGCTTACATTTCAAAAGTCCAGATTTTTAGCCAACAATCCATAATAAAACCTCGAAGGTGGAATTAAGGGATTGCTGTTGCCAGGGGTATGTGTATACAAAAGTCTCCCAAGTACAACCTACAGGATCAGAGCATGAAGTAGTCATGTAGAAGTAAAAGCTGCTGTCATCTGCAAAAAGGTCAGGCAAGGAGCTCAGTGGTTTCATCTGGCTTTATCAGCAATAACGTTCAAAGAAAGATGACTAAACCAGTCCATTCACCACCTGGCACCTGCTTATAGACCACTAATCGTCTGTAGACCAGACTTTGAGAGCCACTGAGTTATTAAAGGATGAAGGAAGATGTTCTAGGTACTGTAAGTAGGATTAGTAATTTGCTTAAGTAGTGGGCAGGGATTTATACGTATGTGGCTTTGGGCAAAGATAGCACAAAATGTTCAATAATGAAGAAGCTTCTATCAATACAAAAAAAAATCAGTATTTGTGCCTGGACTTGGCTCATTACTGTACCTTACAAGACAAGGGCTGAATTTGTAGTTCTGTACCAAATGTGATATATTAGTAATCAACTCACCCCAGGAAAGCATCATTGAATATGCGTTCATGAAGAACCGTTATGGACTCCAGCCCAGTGAGATTATCCTTGTGGAATGTAATTATGATACTCTTACAGAAACCCAAGGACATATTGTTTAGCACTAATTCAGTTATTTTCTGAATTAGTCTCTCTGTATAGACCAGGATCTTGATTTCTGTGTTAGGTCATGATTCTTGAAGAGTAAAGATGAATTATCCAGAAAGAGAATCTGGAACAACTGATGTAAAGTTGACAACTAACCATTCAAAAAGGAAACATCATTGAGGAAGTTCAAGTAATTGGAAGTGGTCAACAGCTTGCAGTGTGAGTGGTAGGGACACAGTTACCGTTATAGCTCAGGAACCTCTTGGCAGAAAATCTTGGTTTTCTCTTGTAGATGTACATGAAGTGGTTTAGAGTAGTGTAGAGTTCTTCTGTGGATTGGGCAAAAACAACACTGTCAACTTTATACTGGCGGTCCATGATTACAATAATAAGTTTGATTTGTATCAGCCTTAAAGAGGTATAGGTTGAGGAGCTTCTCTCAAAATTGCTATTCAGGCTGTGCATGGCGACAACCCTGACTAACTTCTGTTTTAATGGTGAACGGTTCCATTTTCATCCCATTTCAAAGGGCAGCTGCAGTCATCTAACCAAGAAGCAGCCACAGTGGTGCGATAAATTAGGTGGAACATCTGAAATTTCTGTTCAAGAGGGCTTCCCCACTGATGGAGTCAAAGGTTTTTGTCAGGTTAATGACAACTATAATATAACTGCTGTTCCTGTCATGTATCTTTGAAATTACTGGGATTCAAATATGAAGGGATAGTCTGAAGCAACCCTGGGACTCCTGAAGAATTTCCACAGTGGGAGAAGAAACTTTTAGGCCATGTATAGACCCAGTGCTCCAGCGGAATCCATTTTCAAGGCTGTTTGATTTGGCAGCTGAATTGTTATATATTCTTTGGATGGCTTCAGACTTTTGTGGAAATTAAAGTGTGGAGGCTGGTCTTTATATTTGGTTTAAGGTGTGTTCCTGATGGGACTTGGGGGTGAAGCTCCATAGAGGTGGGGCCACAAAAGTAAAAGAATGTTTACCAAGGGTTTTGTAAGAAAGCCATTGGAACAGTGAGAGTAGAATCTTATATGTTGCCTGGATAAGCAATGCAGACAGCTTTCTAAGTTAATAATGACGTTTTATAGGTGACTCGTACTTGACTTGAAGGTACTGCAGGTGAGCCAGCTGGATGGGATGACCCATGAGTAGTTAGTTGGGCCGTGCCAGGATACCAGCAGGTGTGTTTTATATTTTTCTGATTCTTTGTAGCTATTGCAGGAGGGATTAATCTGAATGGATGGGTGTATTGAATCTAAAGAGAGGAGATGGAGTAATGACAAAGATGTGGGGACAGACTCTAGTGAATTCATGTGGACCTGTGAAGTAAATGCCAAAGCTTTTACAGATGAGGATGAGGTAATTGGCTAGACCTAGTAATCAATGTGAAGGAGTCAAACAATATCTGAGATCACACATTAAGCTGAAGGTCTGCATTTGTCCAACCATCAGTGACATTGAAGTAGGCCATAGATTCATTTATGTCCAATCAGGAGTTACTTTGTTGTGATGCTGGGTGTAGGACATCAGTCCTTGTGGTTGCATATGGTAGCCGTGTAGAAGCATGCAGATATTGAAGAAAGGAACACAGAGGGATACACAAGTGCTCAGCCCGAGGTAAATGGAGTCGCAGTTGTGTATCCAAGTTCCTGTAATGCCAGTATAGCTCACCAGGCAGTTCAAAAGAGTTTTGATGTTTATTATCCCAAAATCAGCCAGGAGGCTAAGGAGCACCAGCACTGGAGTTAATAAGGAGGCAGGTGTTGCAGAGAAACAATTCACTGAAGCTTTTTGATGGTGAATGAAGATTAGAGATGACAATTCAGATAAAGGCTTCTTCAATAAGTGGGCATATCGTGTAGTAATGGAACACTGATACTTCGCTACTTCACCCTTCGGAACTGGCCAAAATGAAGTTTGATGTGCCGCTGACAGTCTGACGACATTCTCCATGGGGGGAGACTGGCATGAGGCATTATCACTCGCTCAGGGTGACGTTCCCACTCTTTATTTTATTCCTCATCACCCTACATGAGTTTTCTGACAATTTTCCAGTATAGCAAGTATTTACATAATTTTAGGGTGTGCGCTTCTATGACCATCTCTCATACTGTATATTTTGATAATCCCCTAGAACAGGGGTCCCCAACTCTGATTCTGGAGGGCCCCAATGGCTACAGGTTTTCATTCTAACCCTTTTCTTAATTGGTGACCTGTTTTTATTGCAAATTAACTTCTTTTGAATTAATTTTAATTGACTTGCATTTTAAGATTTGTTCCTCCAAATTGCTTTATTTCTTTCCTTAAATGGCACCCAAACAGAAATGAAATGTGAAATGAGTGAGCCAACAGAAGACCAATTAAGTCAGGGCCTCAAACTCCAACCAATTTCACTCCAACCAGTTGCTTAATTAGGCGGCGAGTCTTGCTGTTAATTAAACCCGTTCTTTAATTCCATGGCTTTTTGCTGCTCTCATTGTGCAATAGCATACATTTACGAAATTGTTAATTTTTCTCGTTTCTAAGAGTACTCTTAAAATATTTTGGGGACCTGAGCAGATCAACATTCCCGAGACATTCACCTTTCTTTATTTTCAGATATTGTAAGATGGACACAGTTTGCTGGTCATGTTTTGGTTAATTATTGTTTGGCTGCTAATTAAGGAAAAAGAAACAAGGTTTCTGAGTCTTCAAGAGCAAGTCGTTTAAAATTAATTCAAAAGAAGTTAATTAGCAGCAAAAACAGGTCATTAATTAAGATAAAGAGTTAGAATGAAAACCTGCAGCCACTGGGGCCCTCCAGGACTGGGGTTGCAGAGTAAAGTGTGTGTTTTTGACCACTCAAAGAGAAGATTGGAACGTCTCATGTCTTGTGTTTATTGTATCATGACAGAATGGAAAAAAGGTTGAGACAGAGGTGGGCCATAAACCTGGGATGAAAAGCCACCTGTTTTAAAAAGAAGCTTTCACTTCATGGGCTGCTGATCTGTCTGCCTTAGCTTGAAAAGTGGCTTCAATGTGCAGAAGGGCCGAGGCCAGAGTCTCTACATGTCAGCTACAGTTCAATACAGCGTAACAGAAACTGGTGGCCATCAGGATAGCGGAGTGCTGCACTGCTCTTCTGTGGAGCAGACCACATAGGAACATGTGAGAGAAGAGTTACTTATGGCTGAGAAGAGTTACTTATCATCCGATGAGCTATGGTGCCTTTTTTAGTGAGACTAAGTCACTAGACTACCTTTCTCCATACCATATATGCATTGAAGCAAATAGATGTTTATTAATATTTGTAATTGTAATCAGTCAAGGGGAAGAGTACAGTAAGTTCAAAATGTTGCTGTCATTGTGCCTATCTGCAGTGGAGCTGGTGAACTTAGCTGGTCAGTCCTGGTCCATCAGCAAAGGCAAGGTGGACAAGGAATGGATGAAATCAGACTCGATGCAACAGGCAGTCCCTTCCAGCCATATTTCATCACTATTTCTTGACCTTTCTTTTCTTTTATGAAAATAAACTTTCATTTACCTTATCCCGTTGACTTTCTTGTGCCATTTTCAAAATGGCGGTTTGTAGTTGGCTGCCCATCTGTGGGTCTGTGCTCCATGCATGTGCCATTTTCAAGTATTTGTCTCTGGTTGGATGTCCTTCTCTTGCTGTGTGGCCACCTTTCTGACTCTCACAATGTGTGCTGCGTTGTTGAAAAGATGCTTCTTTACCTACCGTGCTTCAGACTCACGTATCGTGTGATGGTTTAAAGCAGGGATCTCAAACTCCAGTCCTGGAGGGCCGCAGTGGCTGCAGGTTTTCATTCTAACCCTTTTCTTAATTAGTGACCTGTTTTTGCTGCTAATTAACTTCTTTTGAATTAATTTTAATTGAATTTTTTTTTAAAGATTTGTTTTCATTAATTTCTTCATCGTTCCTCTGAATTGCTTCATTTCTTTCCTTAAACAGAAATGAAATGTGAAGTGAGTGAGCCAGCAGAAGACCAACTAAGTCAGGTCCTCAAATTCCAAACAATTTCACTCCAACCAGTTGCTTAATTAGGCACCGAGTCTTGTTGTTAATTAATCCCATTCTTTAATGCCATGGCTTGTTGCTGCTCTCTTATACAATAGCAGACATTTCTGAAATTGTGGATTTTCTCTTTTCTAAGAACTCTGTTAAAGTGCTTTGTGGACCTGAGCAGATCAATATTCTTGACATCTTTCTTTTATTTTCAGATATTGTATGATGGACACAGTTTGCTGGTCATGTTTTGGCTCATTTTGTATCTCACTATTGTTTTGGCAGTTAAGGAAAAATAAAACAATTAAGAGGTCTGAGTCTTGAAGAGCAAGTCAGTTACAATTAATTCAAAAGAAGTTATTTAGCAGTACAAACAGGTCCCTAATTAAGAAAAGGGTTAGAATGAAAACCTGCAGCCACTGGGGCCCTCCAGGACTGGAGTTTGAGATCCCCGCTTTAAACTAATTATTCCACAAAACTGCACATCCCTCAGGACAACACTAGATGGCAGCGTCGTACGTCACTTTTGCCTTATGCTCAGGCTCTGCTGCCACACCAAACATACACTCAATAGTCGGCCAGCTGACCTTACCTTGTTTCGTTGTTACTTCTTCAATATTATTGCCGAATAAAATTGGTTTTCTTTTCTTGTAACTTTCTCTTTGTTAGCTTGTAAAGCACATTGAGCTACATTGTTGTGTGAAAATGTGCTCTATAAATAAATGATGTTGTTAAGGCATCTGAGGAGATTTACAGGGGCGAGGAGGCAGAAATGGTGGCCAGCACTACAGAGTTCATTGGCATCCAGCACTTCCACCACTCGAAACAACCACAGGACGGCTGAAGACGTGTCTATTCATTCATTTTATTTTGGGCACTGTTACATTTTCTCCCCCCTAGAGACCACTACATTAACCGAAACTGACCCCCAAGTGAATGATCACATCAAGATTAATATTGCTGATCGCCGCACTGAACAATGAAATACAAGACTCGGAGTCTCAGTTCTACGTTGAATAATACCATCAAAAAGAGGCATAAACTACTTGCAGGACATTACCTCTGTAAGGGCGCAAAATGCATGGAGAACTCTAATTACGCTTCATAGTCTTATGTGGGCCCTAAGACGGAAGCTGCTGCAGCAGAAAGCCAGTGAAAGTGGTGTCATCATCGTTGTCTGCGTAGAGGCCATTGCGGTTTTCATGGACTTGAAGCCAGATTTGATCTCCTTTATTCAGCTTCAGAAGAGAAGAGCCAGAGGCATGGAGGCTTTTGGAAAAATCATTACTGTTGTACGTATACTGAATGATGCCGCTGTTCTTCCGTAGTGTCACCCACATATCTGTTTTGAAAATCGTAATGTGGTAAGTAAAGAAGTAGAGGCCAGAAAGAGGGGCAGTGAAAATACCCGACTCTGTACTGTATGCATCTTGGTCATTATACCAGACATGGGGGAATATAATCGGTGAGCCAGGAGTCGGAAAGCCATCTTTTAGGCCCACGTGGAATCCGACTACTCCAATTAATTGTTCTTGCTGAATAAAAGATCCTGGAGGTCCAACTTTACCTGGGGGGCCAATTAGACCCCTTTCTCCACGTGGTCCTATGAAACAATAAAACAATCTTCTCAGTAAGAATTTATATACACAAATGCAGACATTCAGCCACAACATTAAAACCAGTGACATGTGAAGTGAATAACACGGATTATCTCGTTACAGTGACGCTTGTCAGGGGGTCTGATAAATTCCACAGCAAGTGAACAGTCAGTTCTAGAAAGTGAAGTGTTGGAAGCAGGAAAAATGGGCAAGCGTAAGGATCTGAGCGCCTGTGATGAGGGCCAACTAGTAATGCCTAGATGATTGGGTCATGGCATCTCCATGAGGTGTTCCCG
The DNA here is from genome assembly GCA_026402145.1 of Polypterus bichir lapradei. Lineage (NCBI taxonomy): Eukaryota > Metazoa > Chordata > Cladistia > Polypteriformes > Polypteridae > Polypterus > Polypterus bichir. Next base: position 6,034,647 of record JANRMT010062834.1, read on the forward strand.
GTATGTGGTGTTTAGAACTTACCAAAAGTGGTCCAAGAAAAATTACAACCAGTGAGCCAGCACCTGGGTCGTGGACAGCAAAGGCTCACTGATGTGGCTGGTCTGATCCCACAGAAGAGCTACAGTAACACCGATGGCTGAAAAACATAATGCTAGCCTTGAGGGAAAGACGCACACAATGCATTGCACCTCGCTGCTTATCCACAGACTGGTCAGAGCGGCCATATGAACATCAGAACTGGACCACGGAGCAATGGAAGAAGGCGACTTCATCTGATGAATCACGTGGATAACTGGGCACGTGTGTTTATGTACAGTACCTGGGGCAGAGATGGCAGCAGGATGGGAGAAGGTAAGCCAGTGGAGGCAGATGTTGCTCTGGACCATGTTCTGCTTGGAAACCTTGGGTCCTGGCATTCGTGTGGATGTTACTTTGATACGTACCACCTACCTAATGATTGTTGCAGACCACATACACCCCTTCATGGGTATCCCCTGATGGCAGTGGCCTCTTTCAGCAGGATAAATACAAATTATTAAATGATACATTTGTGATGTTCCATGAATGTTAAGACTCTAAATGAATCAAACAAATGAAACTAATCAAAATAATCGATTCACTTAAATGAGTAATTCAAAAGAGTCGAACCAGTAAAGTGAATCGAAATGCCCGTCTCTGCTACAAGTGCCAACTACTTCATCCTTTCCACTTCTAGTGATTTATTACTCCCACCTGCTGAACAAAATACAGTGTGCTTTTCTCCCAATTTCTCTCTGTCTGTCCATCCATTTTTTTTAATCCACTTATCCAGGGCAGGGTTGGGGTGGGCAGCAGGAGCCTACACTATCAATCATTGGGCACAAGACAAGAAAACAACACTGGGACAGAGAGCTCATCCATTACCCTGCTAGGCACACAGACACAGAATCCCAGAACAACGGCAGCTCAGTTAACCTACTTGTCTTTGGACTATGGGGGTGAAACTGGAGCCCCAGGAGGAAATCCACATGAACACGGGCAAACTCCACCCAGGGAGCACCCCGGATGCTAACCCCAGTCTCCTTATTGCTATGGCAGCCTTGTTGACACCATGCCATCCTGATTTCCCTCTAAATGTTTCTGTCTTCTTCTCCTCTCAAAAAATTAAATATGTTGTGATCTGGGGAGCACAAGTACCAAAGTACTTTCAAAAGTGGCCCATTAGTGGGGGAGAAAGCAAAGTCAAAAACCCTGACTAGAAACTCAAAGGGCTGAGACAAATGCTTGTAAAATAAAAGACTTAAATTTGGCAAAAAGGCCGTGCAAAGCTCCAGACAGCACAAAGGAGATGCCTGAAAAGGTAAACAAACCACCAAAACAGAATCCCAAAATCGCGGTCAAAAACAGAGCAGAGGTTCAAAAAGATCAAAAAACACAGGCACAATAGAAAATCTAAAGATGAGGTGAAAAACAGAGCACAGGTTCAAATATCCGGGGAATCACAAGGCAATAGCAGAAGCAAAAAGCACAGTAACAGTAACACTCCACTCCACTCCACTCCACTCCACGCGCATTCAATGAACCGCCAGGAACTATGGGAGGCCCGCCCTTAAATAGGGTGGAAGGCCAGTCTGGGTGGTGATTGGCAGGTGGCCCCGCCCTTGGGGATCCACCCACAAAACACAAGGGACATTACCTAGGCCACGCCCCTTTCCCAACACACACAACAGATAAACAACAGAAACATTAATACAAAGTAATAATACAAAATTAAACACAAAAGACAACTGTGAACGCCAGCCAGGGGAGAATGCTGGCTGAAACATGACATGTGATATATCACAAACAATGTTCATAAAAATCTGTGAGCCACAATCATCTTAATAATATCACAGAAATGAACAAAAGACTTGTCATTTTGTTGACTCAATCTTATAAAGCAGGGCATTGCAAACTTTTGAAAACAGCAGCCCGCCGGGACTTATCCGGATGTACTGCATAAGTTGTGAGTAAAAAATATTGCTTCACTACTTCTTAATTTTTTTATTGAATATACCTACTTAATTTATACATGTACTTCTCAGATACGTAATGAGGTGTGCGTGTGAAGAAAGTGCTTGTTTTCAGTTTTTGCTGATGACATCTTTGACGTCTACATTGATGCAAGTCATTTCCAGGCACAATGAATTTGATTGTAGTTTACTTCAGAATTTGGTTTTGATTGGTACCGTCACCGTAAATTCAATTTGACATGTCTATGAAGTCGTGGAAGGGAGCAGCACTCTCAAAGCTTCGGTAGAAAGAGATGGAGAAGTGTGTTAAACTGACAGGCAAAACTACACACACAGGCCACCTGGTATTAGGTACACCTGTTCAACTGCTTGTTAACACAGATATCTAATCAGCCAACCACGGGGCAAGAACTCAATGCATTAAGGCATGTAGACATTGTCAAGATGACCTGCTTAAGTTCAAACCAATCATCAGAATGGGGAAGAAAGGTGATTTAAGTGACTTTGAACGTGGCGTGATTGTTAGTGCCAGATGGGCTGGCCTGAGTATTTCAAAAACCACTGATCTAGTGGGATTTTTACCATCTCTAGGGTTTACTGAGAATGGTCTGAAAAAGGGAAAATATCCAGTGAGCTGCAGTTCTCTGGGTGAAAATGCTTTGTTGGTGTCAGAGGTCAGAGGAGAATGGCCAGACTGGTACAAGCTGATAGAACGGCAACAGTAACTCAAATAGCCACTCACTACAACCGAGGTATACAGAAGAACATCTCTGAATGCACAACATGTCAAACCTTGGAGCAGATGGGCTGCAGCAGCAGGAGACCACACCGGGTGCCACTCCTATCAGCTATGAATAGTCATCTAAGGCTACAATTCGTACAGGCTTAACTAAGCTGGACAATAGAAGATTGTAAAAATGTCGCCTGGTTTGACGAGCCTGATGAGTACGTGTGCAGAAGAAGCAATTTATGGAAACTCCCCATCTCTTCTCAAACTTTTTCAAATAAACATTACTACTATTACACCGTAGTGTTGCTGAACTGTATGATTTTCACAGCATGTGACATACTGTAGCTTTTGATACTAATGCCTCTCTGTGAAGACTGTAGTGAGTGCCTGATGCATTCGAACTTAGTTAAGAAACTCAAGTCACAACACTGTACCCCTATTTTTACCGCACATAGCCCATGCACTGTCTAGGCTTATACCAATACAATTCATCCACTGCAGACCCTTCATTTTGACATAAGTATCTATAGCCTGGAAAACATCCTCCCTGGGAATAATCGGTTCACAAAAAAACATATCTTCATGCAATTGTTAGTTTCATAGAAATCGTATGGAAACAATCGTTTGAGACAACCCTTGCACTCCGGTGGACTCATCAGGAAGCAACGAAAAAAATGTACTCGCCATTGATAAGCTGATCTTCTACCACGGGGACATTTAATCGATTCTGTGTGCGACCGTGTTATCGGATAGTGGAATTGATTCAACTTCTTTCAAGCTCATGTCATCAAACATAACTCCACCATCATCTTTTATCACCTTTCCAGATTGTGCAATTTGCAAACTAATGAGGTATGAAGCATGCATAGTTTTTTCGTTGATGCTGGTGAAATGAGAAAGCTTATTTTTCAATACATTTAATTGAACTGTTTTAGTTTCCTTTTGAGAACGCCTGGACGCCTTGTTTCAATATGCCAAAGTAAGTTTTTCGGTCACATACTCTCATTTGTGAGAATTTCACAGTAAACAATGCACTGTGGGCATGGATCTCCTTTGTCACCATTCCATGCCAATCCGTAAGAAGTCGGAATGATACATTCTCAATGTTTTTCGCTGATTTGTTAATTGGGGACTTGTTGAAGGCTTTCCTTTGATTGTCCGTTTCATCTGTGGCCGACCTAAAATAAACTCAGAAAAAAAAAATAACAATTCGAGAAACGCTTATTAAATTAACAAAACACTAATTATTTATTTTCACTTACAAATGACTAAGTTGCATCGAATGGGAAAGGCGTTTGCGTCGATTTGTTTAGCATGTGATCACAAGTGGCCACCTCGATTGATCTAACCAAACACATCATTAAGTTCGCTTGGCTGTGCCAGTAACGTGCCACATGCTCGTCTGCTCGCTTACAATTTCGAGCTGCAGGAAGTAATGGAGTGTAATTGCTATGGAATATTTTACTCGAGAGTTGACTGACAAGCAATTCCAAGTCGATTTGGTACATATCTGAGAGTAACTAAGTAGAGTTGGTGATTCTCATGTGATCCGTAACCAAATCGACAATGTATGGTCCAACCCTTGACTCTCAATGTGCAAAGCTCTCCTCATCGACATTTAGACTGGAATCCCAGCTACAGAAAAGACAGTCCAAAATAGAGAAACATGCTTAACTAAGAAGATGTGAACTTCCAAAATGATGATGTTTATAACCTCTGTGCACGCTGAAGATTTTCAACATATGGCACTGTGTAATGCACAATGGTGGTTAGTGGTGTTCTCATGTTGACTCGTTTTGTATTTTGTGTTGATGGTTTATTGCACAAAACTCATCACATTAAAGATTGAGCCATTATTGTAGCAGGAAACCAAGATAAAGCAGTCATAGCACTAGAAAAAATGAAAAATGAAATGGCCAGATGAGTGCACCAGGGTGGCATGCTGTGGGACTTCCCTATTCTCTAGAAAGAAGCCTCACTTTGCCCAGGGCCTTGGCTGTCTATGCTTTGGGTCTCTAGAACAGCTTGTGGAAGGGCGCTGGCTTCTCGTCGAGTGCTTCTTGGCCCTGACCCACCAAGTGCTGTCTAATACGTGGCCAATAAACTCCAAATTAGGGTCAAACGAGGCTCTTAATGGCCTGGCAATGTGGAAATGGCTTACACTTGGGGGCATGAGGAAGGAGAATGGCACGTTGTGCTCAAGATGCACAAAGCCAGTTCTGCACACACTAGCTTGGTATAACATTTACTCACCTGGGTCTCCTTTTTCACCCTTGGGTCCATATGCTCCATCCCTGCCATCTCTGCCCGGAAGTCCTTGTGAACCTGGCATACCAGGAATGCCGGCAAGACACGGATTGTCCGCCGCCGAGTAGACAGATATGATCTTGACAAGAGCGCACAAATACAGCAGTGCCACTTGGGCCATCTCTTGAGGATGTCTGTAAAAAATCCAGAATATAAAATGTTGAAACGGGGAGTCAAATTATACAGCTTGATATGAAAAGTCACACTGAACACTTCTTCATAAAGGTGCACAATAAGGAGAAAGGGACCAAATTGACGTTACTCATTAAGGTCAGTGAGACCTGGGAGCTGCACCACAGCCATTACATAAAAAGAAAACAAAGAGAACTGAAATAGAAAATGTCACCAATCGTCCATCACATTGACGGCTTTCTGTAAGGACCAGCAGGCAGTGTGCTCTAATGGCTGTGAAACTGGACCCCACAAGGCATCAGGCTCAGTCCTCTGCTCTTGAATGTCATGTTTAATCCATAACTGCTCCAGATCTATAAAATCTATGAGCATCCTGCAGCCCTGCACTCATATAGCGCCTTGTGCTGCTGTTCACTATTGACATGACAGAAGGCCTCTGAGTTTTAGCAGGCCTGTCTCAATAAATTTCAACATGTATGTATGTCCGAGCAGTTGCTGAGTCTTTGGACTTTTAACCCTGGACTGCCACTTCAGTCCCCATGCCGCTCATGATGACATCTCCCTTTCTCAGATCCACGTTCCCTTTGAGACACCGATTTGAACTCACGTCACTGGATTCCATTGCTTAGTTCCATGTTCTGTCACTGTGCAAAAGGACAATGCCATCATCTCAACAGGTTTCTAACTGCAAGGGGGCACTACTTGTTCAATCAATCAATCAATCAATCAACATTTATTTATATAGCACATTTTCATACAAAAAAATGTAGCTCAAAGTGCTTTACAAAATGAATAGAAAAATAAAAGACACAATAAAAAAATAAACATAAGTCAACATTAATTAACATAGAATAAGTAAGGTCCGATGGCCAGGGTGGACAGAAAAAACAAGAAAAAAAACTCCAAAAGCTGGAGAAAAAAATAAAAAAAAAATTTAAACAAATAAATAAATAAATAAATAAATAAAAAAAACAAAAAAAACTAAGTGTTCACACACTTCTTCGTGTCTCAGCTCCTCATCCTCCTTACGATAGCAGCAGCACAATGTGAACAGCAGGACTAGGGCACCAGAAGAGCTCTCCTGCAGAGCAGACACCTCTGTAATCCAAAGGTTCTGAGTTCTGCTGCCGTCTCGCGGAGGATGTGTGGCTGAGTGGTGGGGTCTCCTAGAGGGAATTCCTTTGCAAGATGTTCTATAGGAGGGTTAATGCAGATTGTTTTAGAGAAAATTTGTTGCCGGCTTTTTGAGCAATTCATTTACAAACAAATGTCATCGCTGCTCTTGTGAAAAGAATGGAGATAAACGCCATCAAATCAGAGAGGGAGAGGGAGAGGCAAGTTCGTTGTACCACGGGAACGTCACTGAGAGAATAAAACTGAATAATATAAACAAGAGCTAACTTTTACAAGTAGCCAAAATTTACACCGGGTGTTACAGACTCCAATCAAATGTATGTTTTTATTACATTATAGTAATAATAATAGCAGCTCACTACTCAAAAGGCGGAGCGCTGAGACTCAAACCAGCAACCTTTCAGTTATAAGGCAGCAGCTCCGGCCTCTGCACCATTCAAGAATACGCATTAGCCTTCTTGTCGATTGACATTTGAGCTTGGGTTTGTAATTCATTGACAGCAACATGTAAATTGAATGATTTGTTTTTCTTTGGTTATATTCTTGAATAAAAGCTCATGTGTTTATTTGATATTCAGACTAAAGTCCTCACACATTATACACTTCACGTCATTATTAGTATAAATTGGAAAAAGTTTCTGCTTTAGGTATGTGTTCAGCATTTCTTGCATTTCTCGCATTTCCTTTCATCCTACACTTACACAGATCTTTGTAGTTACGGGACACTCATGAAATTCATGTATTCCAAATAACGATATATTGTATTATTAATTAACCAATACAACTCCAGGCACCTCACACACAGATAAGGGGCCTGGGCTTAAGCTGGGAGACCTTTTTGCCTGAGTTGAGCTCCATCGAGGTGGGTGATGGGATACTGTAGCAGGCTGCTTGCTGCTTGTACTGATTGACACATTTGCAAAACAAAAGACGCTGATGGAGAGGTGCAAAGGGATTTAAGGTGACCTGGAATTACGAGTTTTTTCATAGGCTTCAGGGATTCTAGTGTACATTGGCTGACGTCTTAATCCAAGACGACTTGCAATATTTGTGATACAATTGTTACATTTCAGTTGGTATTCTGATTGGAGCACAGGCAGGCTCCAGTTTCCTCCACATCCCAAACACACGTAGGATCACCTGATTGGTAAGAGTGATGGCACTGCAGAATGCTAACAGGCGCCGCCCCTCTGAAAGGCAGGGAGCTGCCAACTTGACCAATGCTGACAAGGAGGCAGAGCCAGAATCCCTTAATGAGGTCTCCAAGTCTGCTGTAAGGGGACCCCAATTAGAGAAGCTGGTCTTGCTGTGACATTGTTTCATGTTTTGTGACAGCATGCGCACCATCCTCATAGGACTCCAGGGCTAACAGAAGGAAATGCAATGAGAGCCACACTGAAAGTGAACTCCAATGGCAATTGGCTAATTTGAAAAAAATTTTTGAGGGTTCCAATAGTAAATCTGCAGGTCAGGTTGGGGCGCATGCACTGGTACAGCATATTGCTGCACCCACTACACAATGAAACAGCTTGGAATCCCATTTGGCAACCCCCAGTCAGATATGCAGTTCAGTCCCACCCTCCGGAAATGATCCTCTATCTCCATAGCCAGGTGTTATATGGGTGTCAACCGTGGCCTGGTCCAGCCACTCAGGTCCTCAACAATGAGGATCCTGTGAGCCAGATCACCCCCAAGGGAATCACGTCACATGGCCATAGTGCCGTAACTGACGCTCCATCACAATGCAGGTATTGTGCCTCATTTGGGACTCCATGAGCAACCGCTCATTCGACACAAAGTCAAACAAGTCATACCCAAGGATTTTCTGGAGAGACACAGTACCAAAGGAGTCCAGTCTTCATTTCTGGTCACTGGATAGCGTCCATGTCTCGCAACCATATAGCAAGACAGGAAGCACCAGGACTCTAAAGACTTGGACCTTCGTTCTTTTGCATAGATATCAGGAGCACCACACACCCCTTTCGAGTGACCTCATGACCCCCCCCCCAATGCTCTTCCAACCCGTGTATTGACATCACTGGAAGGGTCACCAGAGACGTGCCGAGGTAAATCATTAAATCGAGTGTCATGTCGAAGAGTCACATTCACCAGTCAGGTTATGACTAAGGTGTACTGATTGGATTTCACACCATTTGTAATTCACTCTGCCTTCCAGTTGCAAATATCCACCTGTCAATTAAGTGGACTCATAATATCCAGCAGTGATCAGGAAGAACCTTGAAACCGACCCAGGATGCGACCCTAACAGTCAACAGCCTCTCTATTCAGAGTTGTCTGTGATGTGGGATGAAAATGGAGTACTTGGAAAAAGTTCACAGAGGTGAGAGATTTGAACCCAGGACTAACCACTGTGACTCTCTTCAGGAGGTCACTTTACTCGCACATCTTGAAGGTAACACATGAGGATAGGCAGCGATGCCCAGCAAGTGTGATTTGGATTATGCAGGTCTGACTACGTTCTTTAGTTTTATCTTCTTTGGCCTCATTTCATTCCTACATTAACATTCCAGTGAGGCCTGCATTTACCCTCCACTGGTCTTAAATTCTCTAAGCTGAAATAAAAGAAGGTTGGTTCACTCACCTCTTTAGATTTATCTTCCTGCTCCTCCTGGGTGATTTTTCTAAACCTCACAGAGAGCGACTTCCCTTCTTAAATACGTCCACAAACTGACTGGCTGCTGAAACAACCAGCTGACACTGCTGGTTTAGCACAACAAACTCGATGTAATTATTAATAGGGAGAGAAGAATAGAAGAGGCAGGACTGGAGAGGCGCTCAGCATGTGTAAAGCCCCCCACAAAGACACAGCAGATACCATAATCAGGTTGGAAAGATGGACCCTTGCGTCTCAGGCTCCATGCTGTGCTGCGCCGCGCCTTTCTTTGGTTAGGTGGACAGCTGACAAGGCTGACCAGAGCTTAGGGACAGCGGAGGAGAGAAAAGCAGGAGTCTTCTGGATTGGTGGCGTATGCTGGCCACGCTTGGTAGCTGTAAGGACAATGAGGTGCAGCCGGCCAAAGGCAACAAGTCTATATTGACATTTATTTGATTAGCAGACGCTTTTGCCAAAAGCAACTTACAAAAAAGGTCAAAAAAATCAATTAAACATCAGTCTGGTGACAGTTTGGGAACAAGTGTTATAGGACATGGGTACAAAATTGACAACCAGAAGTGAAGAGCTCAGAACGATACAAGCGAGTCACAAAACCTAACAACTAATATCAGCTAGACAAACAAGAGTCTTAGTCAAACACCTCTTAGACATGCTGAGTGAGTCAGAATTTCAAATGGAGATGGACAGCTAGGAGCTTCAAATGAAGAGAGTCTGGACTGAGAATTGACACCACGCGGAGGAGGCTACTGTTAGAAGCCAAATAAAGTGACATCTATCTGTCTATCATAGATAGAGAAGGATGGCACTATATCTATCTATCTATCTATTGTCGAAGATGGCTGGGGGGTGGGCGACCTGGAGGACACCCAGGAGGACCGGAGGAGGGCTTCCCAGGACCATGTGGGGGCAACCGCCCTGGTATCTTTGGGGGCCACGGGTACAGAGCTTTGAAGCTCAACCCTGTAGGGGCCCGTGGTCACCGCCAGGGGGCGCTCCTGTGCCTTTGGAGCCCTGGACCTCAGCACTTCCGCCCACCCGGAAGTGCTGGGGGGAAGAGGAGCAGGGACACCCGGAGTGCTTCCGGGGATGCAGCCGGCATTTCCGCCACACTGGGGAGTGCCGATGGAAGATTGCCGAGAAGCACCTGGAGCACATCCGGGTGTATATAAAAGGGGCCGCCTCCCTTCATACAATGACTAGAGTCGGGGGGGAAGAGGACGAGGTCTCTGGAGGAGGCAAGGAGGCGGCCAGAAGAGAAAATGAGGCATTGTGTGTTGGCCAGGACTTTTGGGGACTTTGGGGTTTGTGTGCACAATTGTAAATATTAGCGATTGTAAATAAACGTGTGGTGGTGCATTTAAACATGTCTACCTGTCTGTGTCCGGGGCTCGTTCCACACTATCTGTCTATCGATCTTATAGAGCCTTTCTTCTTTATCTATCTATCTATCTATCAGCAGCCCTGAGTGGTCAAAGGTTGTCACCACCTTCACAACCTGAAGAGAACATTCAAGGCTCTGATTCTGGAACAACCTGCTGCTTACAGACTACAAATGTATGGGGTAAAACAGAGTTGGGGTACAGCAATGGCTCAGTTTAGCTAAAGTAGTACATCATACGAGAAGTGTCGCGTTAGACTGGCATGGTGGTGCGAAGGTGGCTGCTGCAGTATGATGGCTCCAGGAGACAGGATTCAAACCCTCATCTGGTTGTGGTCTGTTTTTCTCCATTTTTTTTTTTTTAACTTTGCTTTTCCTTCCACGTCTAAACATCTGCAGGTTCAGTTGACTGGTGACTGCAAACTGGCCCAGTATTAGTGAGCACTACACCAGACTGGTGCTCCATCTAGGGGTTCTTCCGGCTGAGTGGCTGACATTGCTACAATGGGCTCCACACCCGATCCTGAACTGGGAAGGGAGAGAGGGGTGCAAAGGACAGCGAGAGCCAAAGTGGAGCGGCTACTTCTGTGTCATGTCCCTCTGTGTACTTTCAACAGCTCAGATGACCTCAACATTTCAAAAGAAAGTAAGACGTTAGCATGTAAGATGAGGTGAATGAATTCATTGCCACTGGAGAATTTCCATACTACCAGAGTAAAGGCAGAACAATGTGTCTAGTGATGACAACAGTCCAGATATGTACAATGTGTATAATATGCATGGGTCACCAGTGTCGACAAATTTTTGGAAAGAAAACCTGCAGCCTGAGTGAACGTCACAGGACTGAGTTTTCAAATCACGCACTGATTAGCTGCTTGTCACTGCATTGCGCGAGCCAGTTGTAGTCCATTGAGGAAATGTAGGCAAAGACGGGGAGGACTGCACACATCAGAGAGCCTGAACTGGGGTACACGTGCAGTGAGGCACCGGCACACCCATTTGACATCCGTGCCATGGGAACTGGTTTCACCGAAGACTCCGGGCCTGAATGCTATTTAATTCCATTTGGTTTAACGCTCTTGCTGTTAACCCCAAGTGTGCCTCAGGTATGGAATTCTGTGAAAATACGGTTCTTCACGAGGCAGCCTCAGGGTGACATGTAATGACCCGCTTTAGAGTGTTAAACCTGAACAACTCTTAACTCAGAACAGTATTCTTCTGCCATCTAACTTCATATGTTACATTACCTCCTCAGGCAGCAAGACAGAGCAATAAGACAAACACGAGCTAGAATTACACTTTTAATTATGTATTATTACAGATAGCATGCCCAACTTATAAACAAAGTAAAAGGAGTGTAACAAAAAATACCGTTAATAGGCGGCTCCTGGCTTATCTTCAGTCTAACTTGGCCTTTGCTACCTCATGGCCTTTGAACGAAGTATTGAAACAGGCCCCATACATGTCTCAGTATGGGGTTGTCTTCATCATGAAGAAATGGCAAGAGAGACAGGTGGTCTTCTCTTCACGGCCAGATGGTGTGAGACACAGATAGGTGGTGTAACCAACTTACACCATTCCTATCCCAAATCCTGAACCAATGGGTGCGGGCAACTCCCTCCGGTTCATCCAATCCTGTCCTGACATGACTGGACCAATGGGGTGTTGTGGAACAGAACTGGAATTCACTTTATTGGCCAGGTTCACTAATGGGAAGTAGAAATTTGTCTCGATAGCATTAGTGAATAATACAAGGACAACATAGAACACAAAAGATAAAAATAAGAAGAATAACGATAAAATATGATGCAGCATACGAGGGCAATACAACATATACTGTAAAAAGAGAAAATAGGAATAAAAAACGTCCAAGTAGTCCAGTGTGTAGGTCTACTGAGATATGGAGTGGAAGCTCAGGCCTGATTAACCAGAATAACAGCATGTGGGAAGTCTTTGGAGCAGGTGATCCCCAGGGTGAGTCGGATCAGCAATGATCTTTGCGGCCCTCTTCCTCCACCTTGGAGTCATGTAGGACTTGAATGTGCGGTAAGTTACCTCCTATGATCCTTTCACAGGGTTTGATGATGCGGTGCACTTTGACCTTAGCCTGAACAGAGGCAGCTCCAATGGAGTCAGAATGGACTTGATGGCTGTATAGAACTGGACTAATATTGCTTGAAGAAGACTGAATTTCCTCAGCAGATGCAAAAAAGAACATCGTCTGATTGGCTTTCTTAATAATGCATATGATATTATTGTCCCATTTAAAGATTTGGGGCAGCACAGTGCCCAGAAACATAAATGACTTTGTTGTCCCACTAGCCGAGCCATTTAGAGCAAGTGATAGGTGAGCAGGTGGCCAATCATAAACAGCCACATGTCAGCCCCCCAGACCAGTTTCACACCAGTAGGCAGTGTATGGCCTTCCTGTGGAGGATGGCGTATAGAATCCACCCTGGTCCAGATGGTGTTCTTCTCATCAATGAAACTCTGGGGGTAGAAATCTGGCAGGTCCAGCTTCCTGACTCTTTAGCATTACAAATAAAGACAATTCATCAGCTAATGTGCTACATATTACTCACTGCAGCAGTATCTCCACTTTTAAAGAGTGATCACGTTTATTCCCAACTGATTTCTCTGTGTGTATAATATGCATGTGTCACCAGTGTCGACTCTCTCATCTGTGAGACATGCGTGTCACGTTAATGCGTGACTGAAACTTGTCCTACTATGAGCGAGTGGCTGTGTGAGTGGAAATGTCCTGTGATGGACTGGTGATCCGTCCTTAGCTCGTCTTTACCTTTCGTCTAATGTGGACAAAACCTATTCCCGGATTGTTTGGAGTTAAAAATGGACGGATTGATGGGCACAGAGTTGGGATTTCTAGTGAGCCTTTTATTTACAGTATATATTATTTCTGACATCTTCCAGAACACAACTCTAATATTGCTGGGCCATATATGATATGTGATCAGCAAAATGTTCTTATGTTTCAAAACCTGTGGTTGTAACTGCACTATGTCATCGTTGAGCTGCACATCTCGTTTTCATTCATCTTAGCTGGTTTGGTAAACCTCCTCCAATAGAAGTGCGACCAGTTTACTAAAACAAACCAGGAGGGGCGGTTATGGAAGCACAGCTCGGGAAGGACAGGGACATTTTGTCTTTGGTTTTACCCACCACAGATTTCTTTTCTTGTGGCACAGTTTGCAGTCAGCTGAAGTCATCTATAGGTTTGAGCTCCAGACGCCCTGCCTTATTTATTTAACATCCTTCTGGAGAGAAGACCATCCCAAAGAGTGTGCGATTGACGCCAATGCTTTTGAATTAAAACAAAGCACCTTTATTATAAAGCACCTTTCTCTAGTGAACACCATTACAAGTATTCAGTTGGTCACATATATGTGGTGGGTACTAGTGATGAGCCAGCACCAAAGTGTTCGGTCCGAACACATCACGATGTTCATGTGCTCTACCGAGCACCCGAGTATAATGTAAGTCAATGGGAGACAACCAGGCACCCCCTGCTCTGAAGTGGGGAGGGTGCCTGGTCCATTGGAAAAAGTCAGAAAGTGAGAGAAACACCACCCAAATGGACCGGGAACAGCATGGGGACGATGTCTGGATGCACCTCGGACTCCCAAGTCGCTGCTGGGAACCAGTTTGTCCGAGTTGTACGCCACTTTTACAGACTGACAAAAACACGCTCAAACCCCCCCCCCAAAAAAAAATCAATTTTACAAGAAAAATGACGCTCTAAAACATTATATGCCAGTGTGTGCAGGTGAGCTGACGCTCTAAAACACTGTCGGGCAACCGGTGCGCTTTCTAGAAGCGCCGCGAAAACTTTTGTAAAATATTTAAAACTGCTAGTGTTTTTGAACTTTTGGTTGATTAAAAAGATAATGTTTAAAAAAAAATTTATGTTGGAAAAACAGATAACGGAACACTTACGGAAATGAAGTCTAAGAAACGCGAGAGACTTCAAATGATCGACAAGGAAATGCGCGACTGTCTTTCGAAAATTGATCCTCGCATCAATCTCATATGTGCTGAAAAACAGTCTCAACGTTCACATTAATTAAATTTAAGATTTATCCTTTCATTCCTTTATTAATAAAATGTCTTTCAAACTTGTAAAATTAACTGTTTTATTGGCGATTGTCCATAGATTGTGTCGTCACGACTTTATTTATGGGCAGTCCCTCAGGTGCGCCGCGAAAGAAAATCTTTGGACTTAGTGCGCCGCAACTCGAAAAAGGTTGCCTTTCACTGCTCTAAAACATGACATGGGAGTGCCTGCAGGTGAGCTGACTCTCTAAAACATTATATGCGAGTGCATGCTATTAAGCACCCGATAACGTGTTCCGGCCAGCCAATCACTGTAATGCCAGCACCTGCCATGGCTACTGGCATTACAGTGAGGGCAGTACTTACCTGCCCCTTGATTGGCTGTCTCCAACCCGCGAAACGTGCGGGGCGGAGACTCGAGCATGGCGCACGAGCACATGTGGTGCTCGTTCGAGTAGCGCCATGCTCCGAGCATAGTGATGTTTGAGCCGAACACATGTTCGGCCGAGCATGCTCGCTCATCACTAGTGGGCACCCAAAAATAACCGGAGCTGAAATAAATAATAGTTTTAATGATTTTTATTTACTGAAACTTTAGTACTCTCCATGTGAATAAATGCACTTGTCCCAACGGTTTTCCCACTGGTAGAAACATTTTTGGAATTGCTGTAGAAGAACATTGCCCAGTGCCCGCTGAGATTTTTCTTTGACTTCCTCCAACGTACAAAAACACTTAACTTTGAGTTATTTTTTCATATGCAGGATCAGGCGAATAGGGAATGTGGCAAGAACTCCAAGTCAATTCAGAAAGCTCTTCAGCAGTCTGACGACGATCTCCGTAAATTGCATTGAGAACATTTTTAAGATTTTCGACATTCCTAATTGTGTGAGGTCGGCCAGATTCTTGATTGCTCTTCAAGTGACATTTCCCCTCGTCTGAAACTTGAAAACCGCTCGTAGACCTGTGTTTTACTTAAAGCTTCCGCTTTAAAAGCAGTTTGAAGTATCATTACAGTTTCAGCAACTGTTTTCCCTAAGAGAAAACAAAATTTAACGCAGACTCGCTGTTCTTTATGATCACCCATCACAAAAATCACAGAACACGTTTAATAAGCAGCAAGAAGAACAGATACGGAATGCCGTACGAAGTATACAAAGCACCGCCACTTGGCAGACGCCCACAGAATACTGTAAGTATACACCTAGCGGCGAAATTCGCAACCAAGTCTAGATTGCATGCCAGGTACATATTCCGGTTATTTTTGGGTACCCCCTCGTATATATATATATATATATATATATATATATATATATATATATATAATTTTTTAGAGGTCCTCATCTGTGTGGAGTCTCCAGATTCTTCTCACATGTGAGAGGCACTCACTCCGAGTACGGGTGCTCTCCATGACCCTAAAATAGGCGGGTTTGGTAGGACGGGTATTTTTCATTCTTATCATTATAATGGCAACACAACCAGGTCATCAGCTCTCTTAGATCACGTACTCTGAACTGGCAGCCTTCTGGTTTAAAGTGAACCCTTGGCCACTAAGCTGTCAGAACTCAGTATGGCAGACCTGCTTCTGACATTGCTAAAGTAATTCCTATTTCTATTTAATGGCTGTTCCTTGAGATTTGTCGCTTCACTTTGTCTAATTTTTTTTTCCAAGGTGTTAATCTGCTGTTTTTGTAAGCTGCTGGCAGTCACGTGCCATGTGAGGTGGGGGCACCAGCTGCTTTACTTATACAATGCACCCAAATGTACATTCCAAAGGTCATGTCCAACACTTGTGCATAGTCTGTGAAATACAAAAACAAATTAATTGGGTGAAGCCAACCTTGGCAGCCCGAGGCCACGTTATTAGCTCACCATCCTCTGCATGATTAACTCAACTCAGTACCTCGTGACTGCCAGGATAAGCCAGAGAACGACCACAAGCACAGAGGAACAGTGAGCCTGCTGAGCTGTGCACCCTGAGCTAGAGACGCCATCACCAGAGAGGCATTTATACAAAAAAGGCTTCTCATTTTCCGTCATCTTCTTCCTTTTCACAAATACGTTCCAGGCAGAGCACAATGGAGTTAAAAGAAAAGTAATGGGGATGGGGACCACAACCACAGCAACAACATGTATTTCTATAGCACATTTTCATAACTCAAAGGGCAGATATTCTGTTTAACAACATGGAGGTTCACTCGAAAGAGGCCCCAAATATACCGTTGTTAGGGTGAAACAGTCTGAACCAAAAAAATACCTTGACGTATGTGTAATCGATTGCATTACATGCGATGCTGGAAGTGGTTTCCGTTTTCTGCTAGACACACTTCTACGCGGGGCTCCATGTTCCTGAGCATATCGGCAAGCATCTTGGGAGGAGCAGCAGCAATTTCACATTGGATATTTTCCTTCAGATCTTTCACGGTGTGAGGCTTGTTCTGATAGACCTTTCCTTTGAGCATACAGTGTCACCTCGGGTCAGGAACGTCTCGGAACACGTACAGATCGGGTTACGACCAAAAAAGTTCGCCAAACTTTTACATCTGTTCACCACCACACACTCGGGTGACGAACAAGCCAGTTTCCCTTCCGGTTCATACGCGCCGATGATTTCCGCACGTGTTCAGTCTCTCCAGAGTACATTGTTCTCAGTCAGATGTGCATCGCGCACAGGGACTTTACCTCAAAACTGTAATCTCCTCACCACCCAGCTTCCTGCTCACTTCCTTCATGCCAGAACTCGACTCATGGGGCCTATGATACGCAACCGAGATACTGCACACCATACACTGACTTTGTGATCATGGAGCGGTTTTTGATGAGTGGTAAAAGGATTTTCAGCGGCCAATATGTGGGTGTTTTGCGAGTTAACATAACCCGACACATGGAACCACACCTCATCCGAGAAGCATGTGATATCCAATATTCATTCGTTGTCCCTCATAAACGCCTGGAGCCAGTGACAGTATCTGACTCTTTTCTCCATATCACTTGCTTTGAGCTCCTGAACGACGGTGACACAATACGCATGCAATTTCGCTCTTTTTGCAGCTCTCTGACATGTTGAATAAGACCTCTCACTCTCCTGTGCTAGTCATCTCAGAGGTTTCGTAGGCGACTGCTGCAGCCGATGTTGCACGTCATTGATTGTGTCTTGTGACATTTTGGGACGGCCTCCACTATGAAAAGGGATCAACGATCCCATCGTTTCCAGTTTCCTTACCATCTTTTAAATAACACTTTTTGAGGGTACGTCACAAACACCATATTTCTTCCTAAATTCACTCTGACATTGCTTAAATGAATTGGTGACCCAATAGGTTTGCACCATAAAGACGCGCTGCTCAATACTGCACACCACCATCCTGATGAGAAGTCGAGTGACTGAGTGAAGGGGTACGGCCGGTATGCACCCAGACGTTGCGAGTGGAGGTTAAACACGATGCTGTAGGACTGGTTGGTACTGATTGGAAGTAACAGTTGATAATGATATAAAGGTAAATAAAAAATAATTCAAAGCTGATTTAAAATTGATTATAATCACAACATGGCACTGGCAGCAATGTCTAACCGTCAGGATTGCTTCATCACATTATGAACTTGAGTAAAACTCTACTGGAAGCAGCATTATTATTACTTATTGTTTGACTGACGCCTTTATCCGAGATGACTTACAATATTTGTGACACAATTGGTGGCATTTCGTTTTCTTTTCCAGTTGGAGCACAGGCAGGTGACTTGCTCATGGTGTCAGCGGTGGGATTTTAACCCAAAACATCCAGGTTTTGAAAATTCAAAGCCTTAACCACTACGCCACACTGCCTGCCTGCCAGACATGCTGTCATCAGTCTGATCACCGTACTCGCAACACAAGCAAAAACATGAAAACTGCTCGTTGGTCTGAAGCGTTACATTCTGCTCCTTCTCAGTGGAGCTCCTTCTCATAATCCGCTCTTTGCCATCTCCTCGGTATTGTGTGTGTCTGCTCCATGCCACAGAAAGCACATACTGTAATACCCAGAGTTCATAGGTTTTGCAGGTGGGTGATGGACCAGCCTGGGTCAAAATCCTGTTATTTGACGACAGTCGTAACATGGTGTAATTATTTCAGACTTTAACAGAACACAATGAACCTGACCAGCATGCAATGCATGACACTATCTGGTGTTACGCTTCTCACTCCATAGTTTATGTAAAATACTTGTATAACAATGCAGGATAGCAGCAGAGTGTTGTACCGCGTTAGCCGCTATGGATGCAATGAGAAGTGAAGCAAAAGATCACCTTTACATTTTACCTGGAGAAGGGGCCTGAGTTGCCTCGAAAGCTTGCATACTGTAATCTGCTCAGTTAGCCAATTGAAAGTGTCATTTTGCTTCACTTCTCATTACAATGCAGGATTGAAACTGTCGAAAGTAGCCCAGGTGGTCCCACTGGGTCCGATCTCCAGGCAGGCACAGAATTCAGACTCAGGCTCCAGGTGTTACCACGCGGCCCATGGCTCTCCATTGAAGTTCAGCAAATTCAAAGCTGGCTAACTAAAAGTGGAATGAGGAGATATTGCTTTTCACTATTAAAGTTACAGGAGAAAGTAGGGTGAAATGGCTCCTGTTATTGGCTAACTGAATAGATTATAAATGCAAACTTTTCATCAGGCAAGGTGTAACCGAGGGGCCTTAGCTGCCTCGAAAGCTTGCATTTGTAATCTATTTAGTTAGCCAATAAAAGGTGTCATTTCACCCTACTTTCTCCTGTATCAATCTATGGCTAACACGGTACAACACTCTACTGCTATTAAAGGTACATATTAACCAACTTGCATTAATTATCAATGACAAATTTGAAGGATTTTTATATGTGTTTGTTTTAAACTTAATGGCTAACATACAGTAACTTGTATCTCTGGCACAATATTGTGGTGAGATCATCATCAGTTGATTGTCCATTAAAAGAAAAATCTGCATTTTAAAGGTCATACGTTTTTATAAAAAGCGTCAAGAAATGGAAGTCCATGCCTACTACTAGAACATAAGAGCGCAAGAATATTTTGGCAAGAACAAGCCACTCGACTGAATATGGTGGTGCTGGAGGGTCTTGAAGTCATTAAGAAGGCTAACAGAATGTCAGGTTATACAACACCTTGATGTGTGGCGTGCAAGTCCAAGGAGGTTATGCTCAGCCTTTATAATGCACTGGTGAGGCCTCATCTTGAGTACTGTGTGCAGTTTTGGTCTCCAGGCTACAAAAAGGGCATAGCAGCACTAGAAAAGGTCCAGAGAAGAGCGACTAGGCTGATTCCAGGGCTACAGGGGTTGAATTATGAGGAAAGATTAAAAGAGCTGAGCCTTTACAGTTTAAGCAAAAGAAGATTAAGTGGTGACGTGATTGACATGAAGGGAATCAGTACAGTGGATCGAGACTGTTATTTTAAAATGAGTTCATCAAGAACGCAGGGACACAGTTGGCAACTTAAGAGTAAATTTCGCACAAACATTACGAATTTTTCTTTACACAAAGAACGATAGACACTTGGATTAAGGTACCATGTAGTGTGGTAGACTGTAAGACTTTAGGGACTTTCAAAACTCAACTTGATGTTTTCTTGGAAGAAATAAGTGGATAGGACTGGCGAGCTTTGTTGGGCTGAATGGCCTGTTCTCGTCTAGAGTGTTCTAATGTCTGGTGGGACGATCTGCTGTGCTTCCCGGACGAGCCCCAGAAGCGACTTTGGTCCACATTGCTTAGACATTTTCAGTGTCTACTGTATGAGAAGAGGTTTTTAAAAAATAATAATATTACAGCTTTTCTTGATTGCTTACACACTATTACCAAACGTATTAACTAAAAATCCCAAACCATACCGCCATCTACCAAAACTATAAGCACTCTTGCCCTATTTTGACACATGATTCAGATTTGTTTCGCTTTTTATGCCAAATTCTCCACACACACACACACCTTCAATCTCGTGAACTCAAGTCAGCACAGATGGACCACACTTTGCACACAATTCCTCCGACGCAAACTCTACGAGTCAACATTGTTCACACACCAGTAAATAAATAATCCAATCAAATGGTGTGTAAAGTGGAGGTTAACAGCAATAAATATTCCACTACAAATGAGGTTAAAATCCCAGGCAGACTCTCCCTTTGAAGCAGACATGAGCCTCTGTGCCTCTTCCTACAATCTGGAGTCTCCTCTGCTTATCCCATCAGGACCCTGCAGCACGACTTGACGCTTCTTGGCAGCTTGAACCCAGAGCCGTCGAGAGTCACAACCGACATGAGCCGGGACACACACACACACACAGTCAGGTGGCAGGTGTAAAGTGCATCCATTAAATAAAGAGTTAATCAATAATCCCACTAAAGCAAGTGTCCAGTCGAGGTGAAATGTTAATAAATAAACAAGAAATGAGGTTAAAAATCACACCGGCAGAAAATCCTTCCTTTAAGAAAGCAGCCAACACCTCCTCCTCCTCTTACCCCATAAGGGTCTTGCAGACAGGGGATGTCCTCCCAGCTGGTACCATCAACCCCCATACTAGGCTCGGGTCCTCGCCGCCAGTCCTTTAGATGTCCATGAGGTGCCATGCCAAGCTTTGCTCCCTCGTCTCACACTGCCACAGGAGTGTTTGGTCACTTCTTCTCCCAGGAATGATGACCGTCAGACCCCTCTTGAGTTCCAGCTATGAGCTCCTTTTCTGCCTGCCTTGACTCCACCCAGCACCAGTTTCTCTCCCATTCCCACCATTTCCTTTGACTTCTGCTTTAACCTTCCATCCTCTCGATTCCTGTTTGCGGTATATCTGAGTGTAAGGGCTGCAGTCGCCGACTCCGACCCGCTCGTGTCTGCACGTGAATAAGAGATCAGCCAAGCACCCCAATCAACCTTGGTGCCAGTTCTCATGTGCCCCTGTGCCCACCTGGAGCCTACACGCATCAAATTATTCATTTAATTTAAGAACACCACAAACCTCCTCTCATCCCAAATAGTTTGTTTTATTAAAATCGACGACATGCTCATATCCTTTAAATGTTCTCTGTGTTTTCTTCTGTAACTTTTTATTTCACTGAAAGCATGGCAGAGTGGTGGCTCTGAGGCTAGGGATCTGCACTGGCAATCGAAAGGTTGCTGGTTCGAATCCCGTAAATGCCAATAGAGACTCTTCTCTGTTGGGCCCTTGAGCAATTGCTGAGCACTTTGAGTAGTGAGAAAAGCGCTATATAAATGCAAAGAATTATTATTATTATGTGGGTTAAGGTGAGGGGGCCTCAAACGTTAGTGTTGGCCCTGCCAATGGGTACCACCTGAGGTGGCCGGGAAAAGAGAGGGCCAGAAGGTTGACCGCATACACTGGCGTTGTGAACCCACCGAGAGACCGAGGAGGATGAGCACGGGAGATGAGAGAGAAAGCACTCTGGGGAAGACAAAAGTGGGGAGACGATCCTGTCTTCAAAGTTACTCTTGGATTTAACAGTTCATTGGATTTATCTTCACTGCATTATTTGTATGGATTATTTACTAATGGCTTTCTGCACCGCACTTTTACACCGATTTACATCTTGCCTGAAGAAGGGGCCTGAGTTGCCTCCAAAGCCTGCATCTTTTTAGTTAGCCAATAAAAGGTGTCATTTTGCTTGGCTTTTCTCTACATTCATAATGGCTAACATGGCACAACACCCTAGTACTACACCGCACTTTGCAATTATTTGGATTGTTTTAATGAGGCATCTTTTGCCGTACTCTATCTTAGTTCCTGACTATTGAAGTTCTGGGAGATGGAAGATGCCAGGCTGTTAGCACCTGGGGCATTATAAGGCCTCCTGGCCAGGAAAGGAACTGTCCTTCACCCTGACCAGCATGCCAGCCAGACCTCATCTTCTATAGTAGTATGGTCTGGAAAGTGTGGTGGGCAGCCAACACCCTTACCCGGCTGGGATGCCTGTTTTATGGAAGGACCAGGGGAGAAAGTGGGCTCAGGGTGTTATCTCCCCCTGGATTTCTAGATGGCAGCCCCCCAGGGTGTTGCAGCACCATGGATTCCACACAGGGCTTCCTGGGAGTTGGAGTTTGATGGTTCAGCCTTGTTGTCCCCAGGGGACACTAAAAAGCCCTACTTTATCAGGCTTCCGGACCACCAGAAGTACTCCTGGGTGCAGCATGAAAGAAGCCCTCTGCCTTCATGCCAGGAGTCAGAAGGAGAAGATGGAGCTTGCTGGAGGAGGAGGAGTGGAGGAGGAAAGAGAGAGACAAACAGAAAAGACAAAGAAAAGAATGCAAAGGGTCATGTGCTTAATTGTGCTTTATTATTGTACTGCGGTGGGAAACACTTGTGAGGGAAGAGTTTCCCACAACCAAGTAAAAGCTTGTGTTTGTGCTGGACTTGTGTCGGGTTTGGGGAGCTGGAGCACCCTCTGCTGGTCAACAAAGACAAATTCCACTTTTGGAGTGGATGTGATTAAAAAAATTGGATGGATGATATTGTAATACTGAAGTAACACTCGGTTAGCCAATAACGATTAACATGAATATCATAGGTGAGCTATCACTCAGAGCTGTACAATTGTCCGTGTGACACACAAATATGGAGGGACTGCCTGCAAAACTGGAGACTTTCAAAGCAGTAAGCAGCGGCATATTGAACTGAGCAAGCAGGCGTCGGTCTGTAAGGGCACCTCTTACCTCTCAGCATGGCCTACTCGCTCCTCCCTTCAGCCATTTGTCCCTAAATTAGCTGAGGCTCCCTTCTCAGCTACTCATCTTCCTTGAGACGCCATAGCAGGATTCTAACGCGGAGCCTTCAGATCACTGAGCACTAACCCTAACCCTAACTCTAACCCCTTTCAGCCAATGGTGCTCTTCTTAAAGAAACACAAGCGACTCTCTGGGGTGCCTCCCTGATTGAATTCCTGAGCACAGGTAGAGGTTTATTCCTACAATGTAGCTTAAGTGAAGCCTCGCTGGTGAAGTTCCCCGCAAGTAATGTATTTAAGTGGGCCAAAATGAAAGTTTGTTGATGATGAGCTCAGTGAGCACACATAATGAACAAGCAGATGACTCCGACGGCTTCTTGTATTTTATCTCCACTGTAAGTGTAAGATGGCTCTTAGGGCCCAAACTGATAGTAAACGTGCAGCTCTGCTGACAGCCATTACCACTGTTGTGGCCGTACCCCTCTTTTGGTCCTCGTACCAACATCTCCCCACTCTGATTCGCTAGTGTGTTGCCACCCTCTTGACAAATGCCCGTCCCCTGTGAAGAGACACAAAAAAGGAATACTGCTGATAACACCGAGTGTCTGAGTGACACGAGAACACGGATATGACAAATGCAATTAAAAACTGGTCCCCAACGGACTTTCCATTTCTTTAGTTTTTATTACAATCAGAAACAATTATTACAACAGAAATATTGACATGTCCCGTAACCTGCAATTAAGGATTACAACACGTTTTAAATTAATATTTCACTTAATGACTCACCAAAAAGGGTTGATGAAGGCTTCCTTCAAGTCCAGATAGAGCACAGTGGAGGATCTACCACAAATCTTCCCAGATCTTGCTGGGATGTTCATGTTTACCGACTGCATAATAGAGGGATCAGTCAGTTAGGGTGTCAGCAAATAACAAAAACCCCGAAAACGTGGTGTCATCGTCATCATCTGCGAAGAGGCCATTGAAGAATTCCCCTCCATACACCTGCAGCCACACCTTCTCCCCGGCCTTGAGCTGCAGCACAGCACCTCCCGACGCTTGATCCTCACTGTTTTGGTACTTGTCCATTGTGTATATCACAGGGGTGCCGTTCTTCATTAAAGCCACCTTAACGTTCTTGGAGTAGACGGTGATGTGGTATGTGAAGTAATACGTTCCTGAGGTGACACATGTGAACCGGCCCGTGGACGGGTCATAGTGATTCTGACGATTGTAAATGATCTTGTCAAACTTGATGGGGGTGTTGGCGGAAGGCAGCTTAGTGTTCTCTGTCAGCCCAACAGTGAAAGCACTTTTAGGAAGGCTGGGTGTATCCCCCTTATCTCCTTTTTCTCCGGTGTCACCCCGCTGCCCCTTCTCACCTCTGAGCCCTAAACTGCCTTTCTCACCGGGGTACCCAACTTCTCCTTTGGGGCCTTGCCGGCCAGTGGGCCCTATGGGGCCGGTAAGGCCAGTTTCACCTTGCGGGCCCGTTGACCCTTGCGGTCCCTGTTGTCCCTCAGAGCCAGTATCCCCTTTTATCCCTTGTGGTCCATGAAGGCCTAATTCCCCTTTCTGACCCTTGTAGCCTAGAGGCCCTGGCAGCCCCTGAGGTCCCATTTTCCCAGGGGGCCCTCTTTCTCCAGTTTCCCCTCTTCTTCCTTTTATACCAGGGATGCCAACAGCTCCTGAAATAAATGTTTAAAACAGAAGGGAGTTAATATTCAACAAAACAATATAACAACACAACAATACAAAAGGGAGAACAAAGGAAAGTCGGGAACAATGGAAGAAAACTACTGATTGTAGGACAAAGTGGGCATTTCCTGTATTGGTAAGGCTTTTAGTGGCACACAAGGCCTTTTAAGACAAATCCAGCTCAATGCGTTCCTGAGTGAACTCTAAAGTGAATGGCGGAACTGCAGTGCTACCAACACTTTGGTCAGCTCTGTACTTCATCTGATAACGAAGGTGCAAAGAAGAGTTGAGGCTCCGTCAAACAAATGGACGTTCATATTAGGCTTGTAAGCACAAACTGAACTGGAGATGATGGACAAAATAACGATTCCTACATCAACATGGCCCCGTGACCCTGTAGTTAGGACATAGCAGGTTGGATAATGGATGGATGGATGGATGGACATCAACATGGCATCCTGTAAGCAGGTCAACAACAATCGATTCTTTTTCTCACATCCAAACACCAATTACCACACTGCAGCAGGCACCGGATCTGTAACTGGAAGGCACTATCATCCCATCACCAGAGGTTACACCTTCCAGCAAAAGCAGCTGCATTCATGTCTTTGCTCTCTTTGGTTGGCAGAAAGCCGAAGCTCAGTGCTCTTTCAGTGACCTAATAGCTGATGAGCTGCTCTCTTTGGGGGCGCAAAAAGCTCCCAAACTTCCTTTGGCCTTGAAGTTACTCTTGTGATGTAGCAGGTCTGTGGCTCAAAAACAACGGGCACTTTTTAAATAAATAATCACCGGCTTAAACAAGGGGGTGTGGTAGTGCGGCCGGAGCAGTTCTCAGACGTGATACGGGCATGGGTGTTTCGGCACTGAAGTGCACAGGTGCGGGATTGCCCGTGTCCGTGATTGATGCCAGGAGCTGCTGATCGCTGCACCTGTGCCCCATCCCAATTATAAATAGTAGGAGTGAGAGTGTGGAGGAGAGATGTAAAAAGAAAAGAACGGAGGTTAATGGAAAGAGGAAGGCAGGAGGTAGAAACAGCTGGTGTGGGAGCGAGGGAGGGAGGGAGGGCAGGCAGCTGGGAGGAGAGCCCTGGCAGGGTGTTTGGCTGGCACTCGGGGGCGGATAGATTGGGTCACTCCTGCTCCTCTGAAGAACTTAGGATCGAGGACGGCTCGCCATGGAAGGCAGCAGGCATTGTGGGGGCCTGGGAGAGTGAGCCCCAGCGTGAGTGCCCTGGTCGCTGAGGAGCCCGAGTCTCAGTCTGGAGGGAGCGCTACGAAGCCAGGGGTCGGAAATCTACCAGACCAGCGGAGAAGACAGCTGCACCTGCAGGTAGGGCGACTCCCCTGTTGCAGCAGTGCCAGCTAAAAGAAGGCACCGGGCTTTTCAAGGGGAACAGCTGCCAGCCATTGGTGTTTTTAACATCATTTTAATTGATTTATTTATTTGAGATTACAGTAATCCCTTGCTATATCGTGCTTTGACTTTCGCGGCGTCACTCTATCGCAGATTTTATATGTAAGCATATCTAAATATATAATCACGGATTTTTTGCTGCTTCGCGGGTTTCTACGGACAATTTACTTCTGGTACATGCTTCCTCAGTTGGTTTGCCCAGTTGATTTCATACAAGGGACGCTATTGGCGAGTGGCTGAGAAACTACCCAATCAGAGCACGCAGTTAAGTTCCTGTGTGCTGACTGAGTCAGCGATGGAGCGGCAAATTCGATTTCGCTGCATTAACCAGGAAGTCTCGTCTTGCTCATTCAGCATCAACGTGTTTCGCTGTGTAAAGAGTTAACTGTTGTGTTTATCTTTGTGCGTAGTCAAGCCCTTCGTTATGGCTCCAAAATGATCTGCTCCTGCTACTGCTTCAGGAGCCATGCCCAGGCGCCAACGGAAGATGCTAACGATTGCCGAAAAGGTAAAAGTTTTGGATATGTTGAAGGAAGGGAAAAGCTACACCGCTGCAAGACGCCATTACAGCATCAATGAGTCCACGATTCTTTTTATTTAAAAAGGAGGAAAAGAATATAAGATCTACGGCCGCAGTGTCTTTTAACCAGGACGCAAAACGAGTTGTAAGTGGATGTAATAAGGCAGTAGTCCGGATGGAATCTGCTTTAGGGATTTGGACTGAAGACTGCCGGAAGAACAACAACGGCGGTGCTACACAATCGCCTGAAGTGGCTCCTTTACAAGGGCTGTAACGCTTTCCTTTGTTGTGCAGTAAAATGAAACTCATTGTTATCGGACAAGTCATCGTGTCATTGTTGGTGAGTACCCATAACTAATTTTCTACGTACTTAGTACATGTACGTACGTTTATTGTAACTGTACACACATTTTATACAATTTTTCTTGAATTGTAGGTATTTATTGCCGGTGGCCTGTCTATCTTAATGGCTGTAACATATGTGATATCGGAGACGCTCTACGGTATCTTTAAAATAACATTTTGGTTTTATGTACAGCATTTACATGTTATAGATTTTTTACTTATTTTTATATTACCTAATCAATTACAATATGTTTAAAACTGTATTACGTATTAAATAAAACTCCTCAATGATGTACGATACATATGTTTGTGAGTAGTATATAAACAGTGTGTTTACATACTGTACATAATTTCAACGAATCTTACCTAATATCTAAGAGAATACAAAGGGTTTATGCTGTTTAACTGTGCTGGGAATATTTATAAACAGTGTGGGAGAGTTTATAAGGGCTTAAAATATATAAAAATAACTATACAAACATATGGTTTGTACCTCGCGGATTTCCACCTATTGTGGGGGGTTCTGGAACGCAACCCCCGCGATCGAGGAGGGATTACTGTATTTTAACCTCCACTTCAATTCACTGTTTTTATGGATTATTTATTTATGGACATTTTAAAGCACTGCACTGTTTTGAACACTTTGGTTTTGACTTTTTTTTTAATAATAAAAGCACTTTTGCACTTTGCATCTTCCCCTTGCTTTATTTGGCGTCCTCATTGTCCAGCTCATCTGGTTACATTACTGATGGTGTCGGGTTCAAGAGACTCCCAGAAGAGAGATGGAAGCACGAAGCTGGACCTGAGCTTTGGAGTGGGACGTCCAGAACTCGCTCTAAGATCCACTCTGCTAAGCCAGGCTCTAAGTTACTGACCGGAGAAAACTGAGAAACAGAAGAGAGCATCAGCGTCTGCACCAGGGGTCCCCAGCTCCAGTCCTGGTGGGCCGCAGTGGCTGCAGGTTTTGATTCTAACCCTTTTCTTAACTAGTGACCTGTTTTTACTGCTAATTAACTTAATTTCCCTCCAATTGATTTTTTTTAAGACCCAGTCCTCTGAATTGCTCAGTTTCTTTCCTTAAATGGCACCCAACCAGGAATAAGATGCCAAGTGAGCTACCAGATGTCCAGCTAAGTGAGGCTCCCAAACTCCAACCAGCTTCTTAATTAGAAGCTAATTCTTATTGTTAACCAAACCCATTATGTAATTCCTTGGCATCCTGGCGCGCTCATTTTGCCACAGCAGGCATTTCTAAAACAGTTGATTTTCTTTTTTTCTATGAACGCCATCAAAATGTTTTGTGGATCTGAGCGGATCAACATTCCTGAGACCTCCAACTTTCTTTATTTTCAAATATGGAATGATGGACACAGGTTAGCTGGTCACATGTTGGCTCGTTTTGTATCTCATTATTGTTTGGCTGCTAATTAATGGAAAAATAAACAATTAAAGGAGTCTGTGTCTTAAATAGCAAATCAATTAAAATTAAGATAAATGAGTTAATTAGCAGGTCAAGCTGGTCACTAATTACGAAAAGGGTTCAAATGCGGTGCTCCAGATCCGGAGTTGGAGACTCCTGGTCTATACGCTGGTACCAGAAAGAGCAATGCATCTCCCTGTGAAGTCGCAGAGGACACACCGACGAGTCCAACAGCAAGCTGAGGAAGTCAGCACCACCAGGAGTGCACACCAACACAAGAAGAGTCCTGCATTTGAACCTGAAGCGACATCACCACCCAACTCCACACAGCGGCGTAAAAGTGTTTATGTGCGTCAGGATAAATCAGAACTCTGGCTGACCAGTAAACAGCCAGTCTCTTCTGTGTCATTTGTCTATCGGTCTCATCTTCTATGCCAGTGTATATACTGTTATCATATTTCTATAACCTTTGTATTTATCAATAAATTGTATTATTCTACTTCTTAAAATGACTGTGCTTAAGTTACCTTAATAGAAGACTAACAGCCAGAAACCTTCCTACAGGGAAAGACAAGGAAGTTAATGTGGGAGCCTTTCGATATTATTTAATGACTAGGGGGCTCGGCCCACCCCCGGGTTTGGCTAACCAGATATACAATTTTAAGAGATTGTTATTGTCATGGGAATTGTTACATATGCATTATTTTCACTTTTACTTTAAAACTTTAGTAAAAACAATATTTAGAATTAACTTTTCTTTAAGATCGCATTGAATTTTGATTCCGTGTTTGGACTTACATCGTGACAACGCAATGTATAACTGCCTGTGAGTGAATATCATTTTTTTCTCTCTAATAAATAAACGACTTTATCGAATGTTTGTCCATGCTCTTTCTTCTTCGCTTTGTCATTGACGTGTCATCTAGACCGTATAAAATTATTGTCTTGATAAAATTTATAAGAGCTGACAGCGCAGGAAGTGTGTCTGACAAAAGCATTCACACGACTGAGGTTAGATGATTGTGGTCTTGTTTGAAAATAGTTGTAAGTAGGGGGTGACTTAAAAGAATCTCATGTTAAAAGTCTCCGTCACACGGGACTTCATATCGCGCCAACTTTTTGTAATCTTTTAATTCTCACTGGCAACACGAATTAGACGATCTACAAGTCTCTGACATAAAGTTTAAATCCGAACAATACATTCGATCTCTTTTCGCTGTTCCGTTATTTCACTGAGTAATAATTTCCGTTTGTTTGCGCTAATGCGATCTTTACTATCCTTTCTTTTGAGACTTTCAAATTTTCGTACTTCCATTATCTCTAACCTGCTCTGCATATGTACTGCGCCAACATTCTCGCAGGACTTATAAGTGTCTCTCTGAGAAAATCACATCTCGTCTCCTTCCAAGATTTTAATTATAATAGAGAGACATTGTCAAAGGCAAAAATCATTAATTAACTGATTGATTAACATCATTTAATCAATTCTTCTTCGCACATCATACACAAATTCCTACGTTAATCTGGCATCCTCGGGTGGGCAGAAGTTCAAATCCTTACACCCAATATGTGATCATGAAGGAAGTCTCTTCAATCCTGGCTTTCTGTTGAAGGAGTGGACTAATCAGACATGGTAGCCGGTGTTAAATCCTGTTCAGAGTCACTCTGGGGGCCTTGTGGTGCAGTCCACATGAAGCATGGAGGGTAAGATCTTTAAATAATACATGCTGACCACAAAGCTAAAGGCACACTTTACCACGGCCATAATGCTGCACACACAGTAACGCAAAATTGCCGTAAGGTGCTTCTGTCTCCCTACTCTTCTTCCTCATCTCTGTGACCCAAAATGAGCAATGAAGTTATGATGAAAAGAGGAATAATCTGTGTAGTCAGGGCAAATTTAGGACAGAAAAGTAAGCAAACAATTGCTCATGAATAGCATTATGGTGTTTGCTTTCTTCCAGCCCTGCTTCTGCTCAATGGACGGTGAGGCATAAAACAGGCAGCTTTCCTATTTTGCAGTGTGACATTCAATGGGGTGTTCATATTTAACAACTGTATGCATGGTGGCCAGAAGGGGACAGCCCTGGTCGTCCCTTAACCCAAAAAAAAAAACAACCAATGAGACCAAAGGTCTAAAAAAAAGTGTGGCTTTAATGACCAATAAATAGCCTGTCGTCCAACAGGCCTTCATAGACGGGACTTCTCAGTACTTTGTGGGGTTAGGCCTCGATTAGGCCTGGGGGCTGCTGGGCCTGTCTGTTAAATGCTCTAGAGCAGGTGTCTCCAACTCCAG
Source organism: Polypterus bichir lapradei (assembly GCA_026402145.1). Classification (NCBI taxonomy): domain Eukaryota; kingdom Metazoa; phylum Chordata; class Cladistia; order Polypteriformes; family Polypteridae; genus Polypterus; species Polypterus bichir. Next base: position 6,065,416 of record JANRMT010062834.1, read on the forward strand.
TCCTGGAGTGCTACTGTGGCTACAGGTTTTCATTCTAACCAGTTTCTTAATTAGCGGACAGTTTTTACTGTTAATTAACATCTTTTGCCTTAATTGTAATTGACTTGCTATTTAAGACTCAGACCCATTAATTGTTGAGAAATGAGAACTACGCTATCCATCATCAGGTGTATCATAACTTATTACTTACTATGGGTATTGAAAATGTGTGTGACTTACTCAACCTAAAGAAAACTGGAAGTTCAAATGTCCAACATGGCATAACTTCAAACATGTTTAATAACTACGGTGAGTGGTGATGGACGGCCATATTGACAGCACACCAGCGGTCACTTGCAGACATGGAAACTGCCAGACCACCACTGAGATTGTGACAGGACGCAGAGCAGAAATAACAACGGGGGGGAAAAGGACATACGATTACAGAATGTGTTCTACTGTATTATGGGTATAAACGTCAGGCAGCATCAACTACAATGAGAAATTATAAAAACAAAACCCAAAAACTGATCTAACATAACCCATCCTAACTTGAGGTGTTCATTAGAAATGTACTTAAAGCGGTAGAAGTACGTAATACACAAGAATAGTCGCGTCAAGCATTTGATATTTTAAAATGTGTGCTTCAATTTTAATGTTTCAAGTCTAAATATTCTAAATTGCAATAGAAAATTTGTCAGTTTTCACCCACTGACAGAAGTCCATACAGGGCTCGATCCCAGTTAAGGATCAAAATCAAAAATAACATCATATTCATTGAAATTGTCTAAAATGATACGCCACATGCTTATGTTTGAAATTTGCCACTTTTAACCATTTGGGAGTAACACTTAGGGGGAGAGGACCACCGCTAAACAATCAAATATCAAAAATATTATCATATCCATGATCAACTAGGGCGGCATGGTGGCGCAGTGGGTAGTGCTGCTGCCTCGCAGTTAGGAGACCCGGGTTCACTTTCCGGGTCCTCCCTGTGTGGAGTTTGCATTTTCTCCCCGTGTCTGTGTGGATTTTTTCCAGGTGCTCCAGTTTCCTCCCACAGTCCAAAGACATGCAGGTTAGGTGCATTGGTGATTCTAAAGTGTCCCTAGTGTGTGCTGGGTGTGTGTGTGTGCGCCCTGCGGTGGGCTGGTGCCCTGCCCGGGGTTTGTTTCCTGCCTTGCACCCTGTGTTGGCTGGGATTGGCTCCAGCAGACCCCTGTGACCCTGTGTTAGGATATAGTGGGTTGGATAATGGATAATCAGCTACCTCGAAATGGCATAAAATGATACTCCTTGTACCCCCATTAGGGGGTGAACCCCCTGGGGTCTGTGGCCCCCACAACTTCAAGTCCTTCTAATCATTTTTGCAGAAGCCACCTATTGGTTTACTTTTTGTCATAAGGGTGTAATTTCCTACACAATGTGTCGTCCAAAAATGGTTTAAAAATGAGTGTCCTTCAGGTCAAAAGGGCCAAAAATCGAGGAAACCCTAAAAAGCTCCATGTTGTGCATAACTTGACATCAGGACGTCTCACACTGTTGAGTAAGGAAGTGCTGGACAGAAGTGATTTGAAAGCGTTCGTAAATGAATTGAATAAACACAACAATTAAAACTTTGAGTGTTTCTATGAATTATTCAGTCTGGTTGGTATCAGACATGCATGCCATGATATTTTGACTACGTCTTTGTTTAGTGATTTTGGCTGTGATGAAAGGCAGGACGTAGTAGCTTGTTTTGTGCGTTCCCCAATCTCTATTTAAATCCTTTTCCTCAGAAGGCATTACCAGGACGTTTACAGAATCTGCTCAGAAAGGGAGATTTACAAACGTAATGGCAGTCATGCAGATTTGTTCCTACAAGGTCAGTGTGAGCATTACGAAGCATTTCCTTTACCTTCCACTCCCTTTTCCCCCATCTTTCCATCTTTTCCAGGTGTACCACAGGCTCCGATTTGACCTATCAGGAAGAAAACATAATAAAAGCATTACTATAAAAAAAAATATGCAATTAAATGTAGTGTAGCCATAAGGGGCCGCCACTGAGTCCCAAAGCACAGGCACAATAATGGCCACACAGTTCCTGTTCAAATATTCACCTCCGTCACATTATTTGCAGGAACACCAGCCACCATATACAAATACAAATCGTCTCCTTCCACCTCCAAGACAGCATTGCCCACTACCATCGACTCTGACTCGACTTACCATAATTCAGGTCTCTCTTATATACTAGACCCGGGAACCGCTTCTGATCTGCTGTTCAAGTTGTCTGAAGCACTTACGGGTTGTGCAGAAAGCAATGCAGTCCTCGCCTCGCTGGTGGTATCCAAAGACCCCAATAGGGCTGCATTACCGGACTCCAATGCCACCTGGTGGATATCTTAATCTGGTCCAGCCTTGAGAAACACTGCCACCTGTCGTGGGGGGGAATGAATTGCTCCTGTTAAGCCCATTCACCGAGTTCATCCATTAAGGCCGGTCTTTCCTTGCTGGCAGCTACAGTAGTTTATCCAGCAGGGGGCGCTAGCTCCCTTGTTGTAATAAGTTCTTTCGTGATTGCGGCATGTTACATAACCCAAATCTATATAGATATAATATAAAAAGGCGATACCCCTTCCTTAGTGATATGGCGGTAAGAAATCACATAGGAGAAATAAGCTTTGTTTCATGACGTCTTACGCTGCATAACAGACGAAGGAAGCCAATGGCAAGAACCCAGTTCAGAAATGGGGGCCCGATGTGTAGATTCTGCCAGGTTGCCATTTCAGTGGAAGGATTTTCAGGATCAGATGACATTATCTCCCCTCCGTCTGTCGGCTTCAAAGGTGTGCCGGGCAATGTTCCAAGGCTTTATACTCTTTCTTCACGTGCAGGCCCCCACTTAGGTACAGTAAATCATGCCATTCCAAACAAGGCAAAGACGGGATACAATATCATGCTGAGACTGACACACAGAGATAGTATACAATGCCCATTTTGCAGTTGTCCCTAACTTGTCTTGACTTGTAATGCTTGCCTAGCAGTTCTAAATGATGAGCCCCTGTGCTAAATCTGTGTCCACTGTGCATGTGAGTAGAAAGAAAAGTACATTTATAAAATAGTTTTGTACAGAGGACAGTGACATATTAAACTTATGTCACAAGTAGCCAATTTCCATCTGACAAGTGCACAGCCAGCTGCTCCTAGGAGGCGCAAATGAGTGGAGGCTCCAAGGTAATGTTGAGGTTTAGCAGGTAAGATGGGACAGAGCGCCGTACATTAGGAATCTGTCCTTTGAGGTCTTGAACGTCAGTCACTTTTGGAAGCTGCTTATTCATATGGGGGATGAGAAGGTCTGGTGATAATCACAGCAACTCTGGGTTTGACACAAGGGTAATTTAGTTCCTTTTTTAAAATTAGTTTTGGTATATTTTGATTTTGTTTTAAATTCTTTATTGCATTACGAAGTGAGACACAAAAATAAAACTGGGCTTGGGGCTTTCCTGGAAAACCGTCTGGAGGTCTGCTGGACGTGAATCATTGAACTATATCCCCTCCTACACACCCTCTCAAACCACCGACCAGGTAAGTATATCCTGTGAATAGCCCAGTCAGTATTTGCACAACAATCGCTACATGAGTTTCAGCAACAATGTCGGGTGAAAAAAGCGAACAGCGAGGCAAGACAAGACAACGCTCCCGCGCACAATGCTTTTTTTGATTGACAAAAACATTCTTCTCCTCGATCATCCTCCCTATTCGCCTGATTTAGCTCCCTGCGATTTTTTACTTGTTCCCGAAAATCAAAAGTGACCTAAAGGGAACACATTTTTCTTCAGTGGATGAAGTGAAGACAGAAATGGCAAGCCTGCTGAAGAACCTCAAGCAAGAACACTTCCAGCACTGTTTCAATCAATGGAAGATACATATGGAGCGGTGTAGAAATCGGGAGGGGGAGTATATAGAAGGTGCCGATGTTTAGAATGGTGCAATTCATCAATAAATATTATATATATATATATATATATATATATATATACACATACAGTTGTGGCCAAAATTATTAGGCCCCCTTATGAAATTAGGCAACACTCCTGATTCCAATATGAAAATGACCATTAACAACAAATGTTTGTTTTTTAAAGCATATCTGTGTCCAAAATAACAAGGTCCCTAATTGTAGTTTGGATATTTTATTGACACACTGAGTGGAAACAAGAAAGGGCAAAAATGAGACATCCAAAATTATTAGCCCCATGCCCATTAATAGTCAATACTGTACCCTTTTTGAGCCACAACTGACAACAATCTATTAGAGTAGGTCTTTACTAGATTAGCACAGGTCTCCTGAGGGATTTTGGTCCATTCCTCCATTGCAAATTGTTCTAGCTGGTCCAAATTGCGTGGTTTCTGAGCATGGACATTCACTTTGAGCACTCGCCACAGATTCTCAATGGGATTGAGGTCTGGGCTCTGTGCGGGCCACTCCAAGATCTTGGTTTTGGTATCCTTGAAAAACTGTCGAACTAATTTTGATGTATGCTTTGTGTCATTGTCTTGTTGGAAGACCCAGCGACGACCTAAGCCTAGACTACGAGCAGATTTCTGCATATTCTCCCTCAGAATGTCAACATAATTTTCTTTTTTCATGATGCCATGCACCCGAACAAGGCTCCCTGTGCCTGAGGCTGTAAAACAGCCCCACAGCATGATGCTCCCACCACCATGTTTAACTGTGGCAACTGTGTTCCTAGGGTTGAAGGCCTGTCCCTTTCTTCGCCAAACATAAGCAACATCTATGTGCCCAAACAGTTCCAGTTTAGTCTCATCAGACCAAAGCACAGACTTCCAAAAATCATCTTTACATTTCAAATGTTCACGGGCAAACCTCAGTCGGGCTGTGATGTGCCGCTCTTTGAGTAAAGGGGTTCTTCTGGGACGATGGCTGTGAAGCCCACCACAGTGAAGAGCCCTCACAACTGTGTTCCTTGAAACATCAACTCCAGAAGAGGCCAGGTCAGCAACAATCATCTTGGCAGATGTCTGGGGTTCCTTGCTGACATCTCTGACTATTTTTCTCTCCAGAGTTCTTGAAATCTTGCGCTTACGGCCACGGCCAGGTTTGTTTCTAACAGAATTTGTCTCCTTGTACTTGGCAATGATGCAACGTACAGCAGTTCTAGACACTGTGAATCGCTTGGAAATGGCAGTGTAGCCTTGCCCCCTTATCATGAGCCTCTACTATCTTCTTTCTGAGCTCCAGACTGATTTCCTTTGTCTTTGGCATGGTCAGTAACAGTAGTCCCTCTCATGTGTTCAAGAGCCCTGTTCCTTGGAAGTCTTTTTATGCTGATTGAGTGTTGTTAGGAAGCCAATTGACTGCAGGTGTTGTTAGGAAGCCAATTGATTGCCAGGTGTGGTTTCAAAGCTGATTGGTTAATTAGTGTAGGTGTGTTTTGAAAGCAAACATTAACATGGGGCTAATATTTTTGACCACCCCATTTTTTACTATATTTGATATAAAGCAAGACAAAAAATATATTTTATATTACAAAATGTATCAAAAGCTAGTAAATAGCACTGGTGGATGTTTGATTATATCAAGTTCATCAATGTTGCAAACTTTGGGAAGAAGTTTAGGAAAATGTTCCATGATTCCAGGGGGGCTAATAATTTTGGCCTCAACTGTATATATATATATACATATATATATATATATATATATATACCAGTAACGGCGTACTGCACGATAACGTGCAGTGAATACACTTGACTTGAGCATTCCTAGTTTTCAAACTCTTTCTCTGTCTCTGTTTAGCATTCGTTTGCTCAGAGGTTGATGCGCTTGCTGCTTCCTGTGCAGCTCTTCTTTTCTTCACCCAAGCGGCCCGCTGCTTCTCTTCTTTCGTCAGCATCTTGTCGCGTTAAAACTGATTACATTAGTTTTTGTGTTGCAATTACTTAGTACGTTTTCTTTAATTTTTCACTTAAGCTGGCACTTAAGTCTTCAATCTGCCCAAAGAATGATTAGCGAAGGTGGGAGGGAATGAGAACGGCGCCCATACGCATGTGCCGCACGGCCGCCCTGCTGCTCATTGCGGAGAGTTGATTCTATGATAAAATAAAATAAAAATACAAAGAGTAATAAAAATCATCACCCCGAAAGTGGATAGTAGACGTCACGTGGTATAAGTGTCCCAAATTTCAAGTCAATAGGTGAATCGGTTTGCGAGCTACAGGAGATTTAAAATCTTGGACAGACTAACGAACAGCCACAGTAGCGTATTATATAAGAAGATTTTTTAACCAATCCGGTTATTTTTGTGTCTCACCTCGTATATTACTTTTTTCAGGATTTTCCTTTTTACTTCATGGTTTTGTATTACACAGATTTTAATTGTGATGACGGGGTTTTATTTCAATACATTCAAATATTTGAAAATCTTCCCGCACTGCCATCTTGCTTCTGTAACTCCAACTCTACTTGGCTCGGGGGGACAGGAAGTGACATCGGCGACAGTCACACACAAGGGTCAGCACGAAGACTTGGTGGTCACCTGAGTTGGTGAATAAGGAGCTTACTGGAGTGGGCGCCTCTTTGTTGAAAGGCCCTGTGACCCTAAGACCCTTTTGATTCTTAGAATTATTGTACTTGGCTCGACGACAGATCAGTTTTGATTTTGTTTGTGTGACTTTTAAAGATGTTTCTTCTCTTGATCGCTTTCATAAAAGTCTGCCGTTTCTCATTTGGTGGCATGCAAAGATTTGATTTCAGTGCGATATTTGCATGCGGATTCCTTTTTAATTTAGTTTCAGTTTGGGTGCAGTGGTAGCGCCACCGCCTCATCGTAAGGAGATCATGGGCTCACATCTCGGGTCCTCCCTGTGTGGTAGCGATTTGAGCGATATAAATGTAATGAATTATTACTATTTTCTAAACTGCTAAGTTTCATATTTTAGTATTGGTGATCTAAGGGGTTTCATATTTTGCGATAATCATTTCATATTAGCTTTCGTATCAGTTTAAAAAAAGGCCACTTGATGAAGATGAAGAAATGCATGCTGTGTCTACGCAGCAAAGGGACAGCAGAAAACACGCAGATGTGCACTTAAAACGTGCCATGAGAGTTTGTAATCTTCTGAACGCAATGTGAAATGTCTCACTAGTGTCGCAACAGCGTCTGTCCGTTCAAGGAACAGCCTCCTTCCTTCCTTTTAATCTTTGGGTCAAGCACATCACGCACCTTAGGAAGGCTGCCAGTTCACACAACCTGCTAGGCATTCCTGATTTGATAAACTGCGTATGTGGGATCCAACCTCTTTAGAAATATCTCCGAGAAAGCAGTTATTCTGTAAATTTGTGGTGTTTTCTTCCCTTTAATTGAGCTACACGAACACTACTGACTGCATCGATTGCACATTTGTGCATTACTGTCCACGTAACGCTTTAGAATTGATGCCCGAATGCAGTTCAGTTCAATGTAATCTCATCGAGTGTATTTTCACTTCTGAGCGCAGCCTGGCGGACTCCTATGCTGTGCACACAGCTGCAGGTTTTTCTTAATCCAGTACTAAATGTTAATACTTTCTTTTTTATTATGGTGCCAGAAAGTGGCGACGGGTTACATGTTGGTCACAACACAAGAATTTCACTGTACTCTTACACATGACAATACGACTACTGCTTTTTATATAATGATGAGGGAAACCCGAGGAGTTCGCTCAGACATAAGTTTGGCAAAATCACAGAAATGTTCAGGAACTTCACAAAATGCATTGAAGTCGATAAGGAAGGAGGAAGTGAAGTAGCTTGAGTAGATTATCACGGTGCAATGGTCTTTAAAGTGTCCCTGAGGACTAAAGAAGTGTTATTGTGATTGTGTTATTCAATTATTGTGACCAAAAATGTGACCTGAGCTCCGAGGCAGCCGTGCTAACCACTGCACCACCATGCTGCCTCAAACAACAAGACGCAGATAGAACCTATAACACAGACAAAATGGAACAAAAGGCCACAAACCAGCAATAATAAAAATATACAGTATGCATCATTACACTCACAAAGTTCCAGTCTCGGAGCAGACATTGGCTGTGCCACGAAGGGCAGCGTCAGACTCGCCCGTTCCATTGGTTGAAGTTGCAGCTCCATTTTGTTTTTTTGCTTCTGCTCAATCTGTGCAGATACTTTGCACTTTTTTCTTCTGTCGAGAACTTAGAAATGTCTTGTAAATAGTAATCAATCTTTTGGTATTATTCTTATTTCTCAGGGTCTCATTCTGACTTGAGGAGGAGGAGGAGGAGGAGGAAGAGGAGCAGGAGGGCTCCTTCTGTCTTTTTCTGACTGTAAGGGTACCACAGGGCTTGTTATGCATACAAATTAGCCACGTGGTCTGGTGGCAGTACTCATTCTGATAATGTACCCCTCAAATGAGAATGCAGCAAGCTTTTTTATTTTTATTTCTTTTTATAAATGGATGTGGGTACAAATCTGGCTGGTCAGGGTTGTGACATCACAGATACCAGAATTAGGCACATTGCTATCTTACAGAACACATGTGTGAAAGTTCTGCACTTGGGTGTTACGGCTCTGTGATGTCATGCTGGCCTTGCAAAGCATCATGGGGAGCTTGGAGAAAACATTCATCTAAAGCTCACCTCACTTTGGATGACTTTTTCCAGCAATTTTCAGTTGTGGCCTTCATTTATATAATCTTAGCCAGTCGGAGTCGGTCAGCAGCCCACTCCTGTGAAACCGATCGCCTAATGTGACACAACTAATGACGGAGAGCAACTACTCTGTGATTGGGCAGGGTAAACTCAAACATGATTGGTTTTCTTGTTAGTCAGTGGGACATAAGAGCTGACCAGCAACTGAATAAATGAATGCTCATCCAGAAGTATGGTAAGATGAGGTAAGGAACATGCAGGTTTAGAACATCACAAACAGAAGAGAAGCTCCTCAGGCTGGTGTCTTGAATTTTACAAAATGGAAAAAAGAATGAAATGGGGAGAGATTGTTGTTAAACTCACTGCTACTGTTAATCCTTTGTAAAGCGCTGCTCTGTCAGGCAACACGTTATTGGCTGCTAGAAAAAGGAGCAAGCGTGACAAGCCGAAAGATTGGAGCTTAGTTGGTAAATGTGACCTGGGCTGCAATTTTCAGATGTGTAACTTGATATGGAGGCAGTGACGAGATCAGCGACTGCGTGATGTGACGTCGGTTTAAGCCGCCCGCGTGGTCAATTTCCAGAGGAATATTCTGCAAACAAGGTCACTGTGTGGTGTAGAGGGTCCACAGCTCAGATAAAAAGGCCAGTTTTTAAATAAATGATCGCCGCACTCGCGGCTTAAAGAGGGATGTGGTAGTGTGGCCGGAGCGCTTCCTGGGTGCATCTGTGATTGAAGCTGGGAGCTGCCAATCGCCACACCTGAGCCACGTCCTGTTAATAAATAGGAGAAGCGTGAGGCGGAAAAAGAGGAGAAGGGTAAAAGACTGGAGAGCGAGGGCAGAACTGGGGTAGTGGATGAGAGTGGACGAGCCAGCGAAGTAAAAGGAAGGTCAGTGCGGTCGGGGGCCCCGGATAGAGCGAGTGATCAGCGCTCAAGGGCCAGATCGTGCCCACTGACTATGTTTGAGGAGGAAGACGGGAGGACAAGTGACCCCGAGCGGTCTAGCAGTCGCCAGGCGGAGGCAGCTAAGATGGGGGTCGGTAGAGAGAGGACTGTGGTGGCTGAAGTCTCGTTGGCTGAGCAAACCTTAGGAGAGCTGAAGAGGCTGGGAAGGAGCCATGTCCGGCTGGTGTAGCCCCAAGGTCTGCTGCTGCTTTAGTCTCGTTTTAGCCTTGTTTTAACCGTTTGGGATTTCACCTTTTTATGGATCATTTATTTAATGGACATTTGAGTACTGCACTCATTTATCTGAACACTTTTTTGCTTTTGATTTGGTTTTAATAAAAAGCACTTTTTGCACCATCCCTTTGCTTTGTTATTTCTTCACTGTCCAGCTCATCGGTTACATTACTGACGGGGTTGGGTTCAAGAGCTCCCAAAATGGAGACGGGAGTCTGGAGCAGAACCCACATTGTCACACACCGGCGTTGTGAAAAACGCTTTGATGAATTTCATCGATCACCACTGTCCTTGAAGTGCTGCGTCCTTTACGACGATAGCTGACAAGTGTTACCCACATCAGGCAGAGACGCACAGTCAAGAGCTGACTACCGGCAGTTGGGTTATTCAAAAAACAGAACTAACACGTTCCACTCATTTTAATTTTATTTAAGTTACTTTTAAGTATGTGGTTCTAATTTAATTTTACTTTTTTGGATTTCACTCAGCTTTTAGTTTTGTTTTTATTTCATTTAATGAAATGCTGTTATTATTAACGTTAACAAGCCTGCTTCAAGGCAGCATGGGGCACCGGTCCTTCCCTGGGTACACTCGGGCACACATCCACACTCAATCATCAATGCCAGTTTTAGTTCCACAATTGACACTGAGAGACCACCTGTAACTTGAACCCGGGACAGTAAAGCGCTAGCCCTGCCTATGAATTTCTAATGGCTCAGTATGTCTGTATGGTATGCCATCTTCCTGCCAGTTCCCAGAATTACGATTATTTTTACTTGGTCTTTGAAGTTTTAAGGTGATTCCACCCTGGGCTTCTCCAAATCACTGCTGGTACAAACAACCGTGGACCCCCCGAGGGGCATTTTCACCACGAATGCTGCTGGCTGGAGTTTGATTTCTCATCCTCCATTGCTAACAGACCACATTTCAATTTTTATACTAATGTACTTTTACGTAGTCATTGGTTTTGTTCATATTTGAATACTGGGATTGATTTCTGCTTTGTTATTTGTCTGAACCCGATATGTGAATTTATAAGAGGTCCTAACTGCAGGTTTGTGTCCTGATTTCTACATTAAGAGGGAGTTACTTAAAAGTCTCTCGCGATTCAATTTTAAATATGGTCTGAAATTTTAAGTAAGGATGTTTACGAGTCCTGGCACAGAGAGGGGGAGACATGTCGCATGTTGAATGGCACATGTAAGTAGGAATTTCACTGCACTCTGCACACGTGACATTAATGACCCAGGAAGGAGCCTGTTGTAGAGTTTTGTGGTTTATTCAAACAGCTCATTTGTGACGCTAATACAGGAATACACAGAACCAAACTCTGTTTCAGATATTTCAATCTCATACTCCAAACTCAATGCACATGCCCGGCATTAATGGTATCTCCATTCTGTCCTTGGCCACTTTGGGACACAGCGTTCTTTAAAAGAATTTCCAGACTACAGGTTAGTCACTTTAAAATAAAATTCAAAATGAAATAAATAAATAGATAAATAAATTAAGACCATGAAGTTTTGCTCACCTTGGTCCCCTTTGTCGCCTTTCGCTCCATCCCGTCCGTCTCGGCCTGGAATGCCGTTGTGTCCGGGGTCTCCAGGAACACCGGGATGTCCAGACATATAGCAGTCTTTACTGGACATGTCGTTTGTACTCACTAAACCAATCAACAGCAGAAGCAGACCACTCATTTCGGAGCTCAGCCAATGGGGGGCAAGAAAAGAACAAAAAAAAAAAAAAAAAAAGAATGTTAAGGTGACAAATTAAGAAGTTTAAATACATTGTCAGTGCTTTAGTTTATGATCGGTAAGTTTAAGTCAGAAAATGTAACTGACCCTTCAAGTAGTGGGGGCGGGGGGACCCTAAAGGCTGTTAATTCATCAATCCAATACACGTACATAATGTAGACAGAATATATAGAAACTGTACTCAGTATATATATATACATACATACATACATACACACACACACACACACACACACACAAATATATATACAAATAAATATAGTGTCACAGGAGGCAGGGGGTCAGACCCAGTCGAGATGCCTGGAAGGAGCAGGAGGTGGTCTATACGTCCCCTGGGCCACAAGGGGGCAACTGCCCTGGATGTTGAGGGGACCACGGGAAAGGAGTAAGGAGGCTCAAACCCACTGGGGCCTGTGGCCACCGCCAGGGCGTGCCCCAAGAGTCGTGGAGCCCGGGAGATCAACACTTCTGCCACACCTGGGAAGGTGGAGGAACGACCTTCCAGGGATGCCTGGAGTGCTTCCGTGTGCAAGGGCAGCACTTCCGACACACAAGGAGGTGCTGCCGGAAGAGTGTCATCAGGCACCTGGAACACATCCGGGTGGAAGTAAAAGGGTCGCCTCACTCCAATCAGAGAGCTAGAGTCGGGAGCGGGAGCAGGACGAAGCACCTGTGAGGAGAGGAAAGGCGGCCCACGTAGACTGAAAGAGAGGTCCATGTGGAGGGTGATTGGTGCTGGGAGCACTGTGTGCTGTGTGGGACTTTATTTATTTGAAAATAAGCATGTGTTTTGGTAAAGTGCTGGTGTTAGTCTGATGGTGTTCGGACCCATGCTCACAATATATATATATACACACACACACACACACACACACATACAGTATATACATATAAATACATAGTATACACAGCATATATATACACGCACTTTCAAAGATGTATTACTCAGTGACTAAGTACACATGATTCACCAACATGTTGCACTGATACTTTAAAGTTTTCTTCAGATTTTGACACTTGAGGAAAGAACACATTGTGAGTGACCATCGATGGTGATGAACTACAAGAAGGACTGGGCTACTGGAGTGGTGTTTGCCATGTGGCACATGAGAAAGCTGAGCATTTGTAAGATTTAAAGAAACAAATGTGTTGTTTTTTTTTTTACAAATTGATTTTAACTACATGTCCACCCAATCCTTAGTTACTGAGTAATACATTTTGAAAGTGCTCATGCCATTTTTTTAATAACCATTTATATGTTTGTGTATATACTGTATATATATACATAAATGCACATATAAATGTGTGTATAATATATACTTACTGTATATTGTACTTGTATACACACACATAAATTCAGAATATATACATGTACACACACATATACCTAGGACAATACACCAACACATACCTGTACATACACATTATACATGAACTATCCAGTATGACCTGTAGCCACAAGCGCATACACATTTACGGTTCAGACATATGGACCCTTAACTTGCCTCCCTCATAACTAATACCATACCAAGCACCAGAGCAGCAGGTCCTGAACACACACAGAACTCTAACTGGCTGTGTTGAAATTGCCTGATCTGCTGGTTGATTGATAGATAAATATGAAAGGCACTTTATTATAGATAGATAGATAGATAGATAGATATGAACAGTACAAGATAATAGATAGATAGATATTAAAGGCACTATATAACAGACAGACAGATGTGAAAGGCATTATATAATACACAGACAGACGGATAGAAATGTAAGGCACTATATTACACTTTCCTATGCAGCTGCATTCCCAAGCAGGTCTATCCATAAACTGTCTTTAGCAAAGTCGTCCTTCAAAACCTGACATTTCCAAACATCTTGTAAAAGCAGCTCAGACTATCTGCTCTCTCTTCACTAATCGCTGTCCGCTTTACCATCAGACAACAGGGTGACTGCACTAAACTGATCAACAAACATTTAGTGAAATGAACAGATCTTCTATAAGCAAAGTGCACAAGTTCTTGGCATACAAACATAAAATGTCTCTCACCTCTCTCTACCGTGAGCCTGCAAGTCTTTCCTTTTGCTGTGTTCACCCAAGTTAAGGATTAGCAGGATGTTTTGCCAGGAACATTTAAATTTGTTCCAAGTGGGTGAACACACGCGTAAACAGCTCTGCTCCACTTGATTGTGCAGCAAGGTCAGACAGAAACACCTTAATGCACGCTGCTGTTTTACCTGACGCATTATGGGGCTTAGAGAAGGACAGGAAACCACTATGGTAGCCAAAATATGGTGGTCAGACAGAGTTGACCTTGGGGTGGCGAGCCCTGAAAAGAAATCCACAGAAGGTAACAGAGTGCGAGAGAGAGAAAATGTAACGCGCCATGAGGGGGCAGGTAGCAGGGGGCCACTGAAATTCCCCCCTTTTCTTTTTTTTTGCCAGCCAACAGGTGACAACAGAGGTTTATGAACTGTTCTGGACAGAAAATGGGAGGCCTGGAAGCTGCTTGTGATCAGCAGTTCACTGAAGCACAGAGAGACATGAAGGAGCTGTGAATTGTAGCCATGGCCTCAGACACAAACACCTGCACGGCTTTACATGAGAGAGCAGGAGGAGAGGATTTGAGAAAGTGGGAAAGCCAACTCAAATGACAGAGAGAACCCCTTCCTGGACTGGTACCCTTAGAGGGACAGCAGTCAGTTTTACTTTCTGTTTCAACATTTCTTTTTTGTCTTCAGGCTTTTATTGGATGGGTAAGAAAATCAGAAAGGAACTTTTCAAGAGAAACCCCCAGTTGTCACCACTGGATTAGGAGCACAACTACAAAAGTAAAAATGGAAAACAAAAATGGCAAAAGGAGGTTTGCTAAAAAAAAAATGCTGAAGTCAAAAAGAGGTCCTGTTAGTTTTGGATCGCTCAGACAGCGGTATAAAGAAAGTGAGGTGCCCAGAGAAATTCATATTTTGAGGTTTCCACTTGTGAAGAAGTCAGAAACCTCAATGTGGCTACAAGGAATATGAATGAAGTGTTAAATGAGCACCAGCTGCAGCAGTTAGTTTTTTAAAATCACGACAATGGATTCCAACCTAGATACCCCAACATGTACATTAATTTTTCACAAGTTTACTAATCCCCAGCAGTTATTATTTATAGAACTATCTTAAAGACAGACAGGATACTCTGGTTTTATCATAATAAACCCTTATAAATAAGTAGAACTTCCCATCTTTAGGTCAAAACAGCATTCTCAATAAAATTAACAAATAAGTAAATAAATAAAATAAATAAATAAAATGGTGCTCATGCTGGATGTGCTCATCTTCTTTGCAGCTCTCAATATCGCCATGGATTACGTCAGTAAAATCTAAGCTGCCCGCGTGTCCCCATCCTACAAGAAGCCAAATTCCACCATGCTTTAATGAAAACAGTTTTCAAGCGGCCAGCCATCCTGCAGTTTTCTTTCCAAGAACAGATATTTGTATCTTCACTGTGGATCACCATAAAGCAGGGATCTGACTTCACATCGGGATCCTCCTTGAGCGAAGCAGGCCAGAATGGGATTCTGCAGTTGACTCCCACGGCCGCTGTTTGAAACTGTGGACAGAGTGCTGCTGGCAAACTGTAAGCCCCTGTAAGGATGGCGGAAATTCTTGAATGCTTCTTTTTGTGGCCATGTAGCAGCACTCGGGCCTTTCTGTTTTGTGAAGTTACTGAGCGATATCTGTAGCTGAATGCACAAATTTTATTTTTGGTCACATTTTCTTTGAAAAACTCCAGCGGTTTTCAGCCACACCTTAAAGTTTTGTCTGGATGCTGAATTCAGATAGACCGATGTGATTTCTGCATTTTTACTCTGCAGCCGTCTTTGAAGTTTTGAAGCAACGTGATCTGACCGGAGACCAACACTTACACAAATTCTCTGGTATGCTATTTATTTCCACAAAATGAAGTATTCCTTTGCTAGTCAAGAAACATCGGCCATTTAATTTCAAGAGTTTACTACACAAACGAACATTAACTTACATTAGTTATATACAGTCATATTGTATCTCTAGCCAGAAATGGCAGACATCTTTCATTATTTTATTTAGCACACATACGGTGGAAGCCAACAGAATGCACTGTAGAGGTATGTGATGACATAAAAAAAATTGTGGACAAAAATATGCCAAAAATGGATAATAGATTAATCTTATTTACATTACAGTTTCATATACATTACAAATGATTCAGTAATATCTAAAAAATAAAAACAATAAGACAGAGTGGCAGTAAATTGGGAGGCTTTTATGGCAACTGACCATGCACTTTCAATACTTTTGTGAATATGCAGCTTCAAACAGTTATGTTAATATTACATAGTTACAAGGCAGAGTTACCCAAATATTAAAGGAAAGTTTTGATAATCATAATAACGATGACAATGCTAATAATAATCCCACCGCTGACACAAGGGGCGTCCGTGTGCCCGGCACTTCACTCGTAATCAACTGTAACATTTCTTGGACTACTCACCTCATAAAGATGGTTTGCTGTTTAGAAGTTGTGAAAATAATCACAAAATAAATCTTCCGTGCGCATCTACAAAATGCTTAACATAAATAAAGACCCACTTACATTTTAGGAAATTGGATATCTACAACAGCAACAAAACAAACTGCACCTCTTCTTTGAAGACGCAAGTCCAAGTTGAACAATGATTAACATCTGCAAAACACTTGACCTGATCAAGCTGAACACTAATTCCACATTTTATTGCTACAAGATTATTATTCCTGATTTTCACAACGTGCACTTTGGTTCCGGCAAGAAAAATCTAAATAATCCTCAGCAGAGTGGGGGTAATACTGTTACATGCTCAAAGGATCGGGGAGGATCGCACTGGTTTTCTACCCAAAAGTCTTTTCGAAACATGGGCTCTTCATCATTCAGAGTTACCATGGTTTTGTACAAATACCTGCCGCGTATTAAATTTGGCAAACCCACCCTTTACTCTTGACACACACATCCCACCGATGCACCGTGTAAAGTCCATGTTCAGGACTGTCGTATTCTTTGAATGAGGCAATGGAGCCCTGACAAGGACATGGAAGAATCGGCGTAACATCAGAATTCAACAGAATCCACTTATGAACATGCATAACTTGCAATCTGTAATTTACCTAAGTTACTGCCAATTACATCCTGTGTTTTATAATTGAACAATGACAAAATCTTTCATCTTTGGATAGCTCTATGATAGGAATTTCAAAGAAGAGCTCTTTAGTTTAGAGAAGGGCTGTCAACCATGAGCTCGAGGATTCCAAATGACATGCTTTATTTTTAGAGCGTCTGGTGGGATGAACACGGAGAATACATTTGGTTCAAATGATAAGGACTGAAATACTGCTCAGAGGACCCTTCACTTTTTAAACTGGTCAGCATTTGAAAGACGTTTAAGAACAGCATACTGAACATCAATGACAATGCCAGAGTTCATGATGAATCTCGTAGAAATCATCTGCAAAAGCAAATGCAGCATTAAGAAGCACACCTTTCACCAGCAGGAGGTGTTTCCACAGTTAGTTTCGTAACAAAACCTGCCAACACCAGACTGCTCCAAATGTGGGCCTGAGGCTGCTTCTTGTTTACTTACTATGCATAAGCAGATCAGATTACAAAAGCGCAAATTAAATACAGCATCCTTAATGTTACAAATCATTAAAGACCCAGCACATTACTACAAAAAGGTATCAACACTTTATGCCTCTCAACACGAGGCAGACATTATCATCAAATTGTTAAATCAAGGCATTGTCTCAGCTCTAATCACTTATTTGGTGCTTGCCTATAGGTCACAAAAAAGAAATGCTTAATTTCAAATTGGACATACATTTACATTTTGTGTTTTGAACACATACTTCAAGCCTTACCTTCATGTGATGTGTCCACATTACACTTGGAAAGAGCTTCTACTACTGTAAATAAAACACACACACACACACACACACACACACACACACACACACACAAAGCAGGCTGGATCCCTGTGCTCAGCCCTTGTTCTAAAGTAACAGTCAGCACATCTCACCCAGAGGCCTCCTTGGACGCCACGAGGGTTCAACAGCTCAGCGAAGCAAAGGTGCGCTTCACATGAGCAGGCCCAGCTTATTTCTATAAACCAGCACCAGTTCTTGTACGAGAATGAGGCCTAAAGGACAAAAATACGAGAAAGCACTACTGTGCATCCTGTGTGACGGGCCACCTGCCTTATGCTTATTATACAGTTATGCATAAACCTTTGGAAAATTGTGTAATAATAAATAAAAATTATGTAAGGCTCTGTTAAATAAAGAAAAAAAAAGTATATTTCAGCCAGAAAAAAAGAGAATTGTTGCACTTTGGTCTTTCAAGGACTTCTACTACCGGTGAATACTTTCAAGCAGTCTGTGACAGTGGGAAGACTTGTGGACTCGTCAGTCTGGTGAACTCTGCCATATTTATTTGTGCATTTTATTTACATGTACTGACACTTATAAATAGCATTACATGTACAGTATGTAGTAAGGGTCCAGCCTCGAAAACAAAACTTAATACAGAACACATAAGTAACGTTGCTCAGCACAGCACACTGAATGTTTTTTTCGTGCAATAAGAATATACTGGCCATCCATGAACTTCACAGTAGACAACTGCCTGCTTTGCTTCATGCCTTAACCCATAATCTTTCATGTACGCCAGCCGATTTCTTAAAATGTCTTCTTCACATGCCCGCTCTGAATGTCTATAACAGCACTGCTGACAATGTCAATAAGTGGATCCACAAGGCCGATCACTTCCTAAATGGAGTAAGTTTGGTGAAGGTGTGCCAGAAGGGAGCTTGTTTGCGTTTGGGTTCTGCCAAGGAGAAAACCTGTTGTTGAGGAATGCTTGTTGGCACAGTGATGTGACGCTGATGTATTGGATGAAGACCTTGATGAGGTGGAGGCACTGGGCAGCCATTATAACTCACACCTTAAAAGAAAACAAAGAACAATTACTAAACGTTACATGTCTCAGTATGTTTCCTACAAGAATTTCATGTTCTCCTTTAAACATGTCTGTCTTGTTTCTACTATTCCTGGAACCTCAATGTTGACATTCTGGGACAGGAGAATTTTGCAGATTTTTCTTTGGATGAGAGATTTGAATACCTTTTAATTCGGTCACTTTGCAATGTCAACTTTAAAGTTGATTAGATGAAGATCTATTCTGGCAGAACACCTTTCATCAAGTTCCAGGAATGACAGAAACCTGATGATATCAGAACCACTTTACTAAGTGACTGACTATTAGTTGCATGCATGTACCCCATCCCACAAACTCTGAGATAGCCCTGGGTAGTTCAATACTTCCTGGGATATCGAGGATCTGTTCAGCAATGGCCCTGTTCAAATCCAAAGCTTTTAGTTAAGAATTTGTATGGACATCTAATGAAGACCACATTAACTACTGACATTACCTGTGAATGCTGGTGAGCCGCTCAAGTTAAAGGACACTGACAAGATTTCTCACCTTTTATCTTTCCTTGTCTTGATTTTCTGGCATTTGAGATGGCCTGCTTCTTCTGGTTTTCTGATATTTCCATTCCTGTCATTTAGGACAACAAAGAAAGTGTGAACTTATATATAGAGTACCATACATAAACTACTATAAACTCTCAAGGCCCCGCACTTCCACACAAAGAGCAAAGACTGGAGTGCAGATAAGAACAATCACATTTATGATCTAAACAGTAATAAACCAGAATCAGGAGAGACAATTTACAAAATAACAATCAGAGAGGGTAAAATACAGCAGTGACCGTAACATCTGATGGGGTGTGTGGTTTGACTTTCATAAACAATAAATATTCATGTCTTCATTGTTTAAAGTTCTTAAAACTTTTATTCTAATACAGAGTTGCAGAAATTTAAAATAGCCATAAATGATATATTTATATATTAAATTATGACTGCACATGTGCAAAACACATTTTCCCAGTAGGCAAAGTAATTACAGATTAAATATTTGCATACATATTAAAGCTGTGTTCATAAAAAAATAAGAATTTTCTTTGTTTGATATCAACAGAGCAGAGGTGGCAAAATAAAACAAGAAGCCAGAAGCCGTAGTGCATGCCAGTCAAAGCCAGCAACAAATGAGCTTCCACCCTCTACCCAAGGATCCAAAGTGTACCAGCTGCAGAGCCTCCCCTTTCAATCAGAGGAGCGAGCACAAATGCTGAGCATAGTCCCCAATGTCTAAACTCCTGTTGACAGTAAAGCTCATTTATACTTAATGAGTAGGCAACCTCGGCTGAGGTGACTAAAAAATGTTGAGCCACAGAAATGTTGTGCTGAGTGCGTCAAATTCTGCTTGTCCCACACAGTGAAGTTTTTCACAAGGGACAAAAAAACATAAAAACAAACAACGGGTAAAATGGCTCATTACTGATCACATGCGTTAAACAAATTTGATGATGTCAGAGCACTGTCACTGCATCCATCCACGACTAACATTGCATAATGGAGCGCTACAGCCTTGCTGAAAAGGCAGGAGCAGTCACTCTTTTAAATAAACACCTGACATATTAATCAGTTTAGTTTAGTGCATTGTAATGGTTATGATTATTAGAAGACTTTTTTTATTCAATAGGGCTTACAAGATTAATATATACTGCATAAAATATATTTGGGTGATTAGCAGGAGAATACAGTGCTACCAAATTACATAACAGATGTTCAATATTATAGTTACTGCAAAAGTTAAAAAATATCAAGCAATACACAAATCACAAATCAAAAATCCAAACCAGTCAAAATGAACAACTTTAACCAACACCATTAATGTTTTTTGAGAATCTGGAAGTGTGTGATGCTGACCTTTATACAACTGCTGGGACTAGCAGTAGTCAAAACTCAGATCCCTACCTTACCACGCATGAGAATATGTACAAAATGACAGGGATCACAGAAAACAAAGACGAACGAACCAAAGGATGCTAAATAAAAAAAATCTTCTGAAATGGAAAAAATATTGAAATATTCTAAAACCCCACCTCCATAACAAAATGAAAGGATCCCTATCATTATAACCTTTGCCAAAATGATTAGTAACGCTCAAGGGCGGACTTCTTTGGATGACAAATGGCCCTATGAACCAGGAGAAGTGAAGCAAAATGTATCTTCATATTGGTAATGAAACTGAGTCCTCCTCCACTAACTGGATGGAATGTATTTTGTTTCTGAGTTAAGTAAAAGACAAATGACTCAAGCCCAGTTGTTCGGTCTGCGGTGGGCTGGCGCCCTGCCTGGGGTTTTTTCCTGCCTTGCGCTGGCTGGGATTGGCTCCAGTGGACCCCTGTGACCCTGCGTTAGGATGTAGCGGGTTGGAAAATGACTGACTGACTGACAGTTGTTCGGTGTTGTGGAAAAAGTAAGCTGTTTTTGTATTTCAAAGAAAGGAAAGCCCTTAAAACAACAGCATCATTTATTTGTAACTTTGCTGTTGTAATGCATATACAAATACAGATATGCTCTGCATAATAATCCGCAAAATTCAATAATATACACGTTGTCATAAGCAGCACTAACCATTGTCTCGTATCAAATGTCTCTTGAACATTGCAGTGTTATCTCTTTTCATCTCCCAAAAATATTACCATGATGTGCATCATGGCTCGTAAACTCAGTAAAACCAGTGCTAGTGATAGCAGCAGCATGAGGCAAAGGATAAGTACCGATTTGGAAGTGAAACAAAAGGTTATTAAACAACATGACGGTAGAAAATCAGTGAATGCTACTTGTGATTTAGGCAAGTCACACTCGACAATCACAACGATCCACAAAAACAATTTTAAAAATCCTCCAAGCTGTTAAACAATTGGCTCCAATTAAAGCTACATGGCTAACGAAAATGAGTACCATGTCAGATATGGAGAAAATGTTAATGACGTGGATTGAGGACCAAAAACAAAGGCAAACAAAGGCACATTCATGATCACTGCTAAGGTACAAAGTTTGTTTGAGATGCTCAAAAAAAAAAAAGCAGCACCAGACCGTATATAAAATGGTGTTCGCGCAGTGTCCAAATCACATAATGTCTTGCTTCACAGAACGAATAATGAACAGAGCTGTTATATACAGTTACATGTGCCTGTTTGGTTCAGGGTAGTGAAGATAACCTTAGGGCTGTAATGTTACTTTCGATTACAAAGTCAATTCACTTAAATTACGGCTGGTAGTTTTGATAATGTCAGAATATATCATTTGCTACTTTAACTTAATAACCTTTCTACTGAAACTCTGAAATCAACAGAACTTACTTAACAATACCTAGAAGCAGTGGCTACACAGTATGTACCACCAATGCCATCTGCCAAAACACAGGAAAATAAATGCTTATACTTGGAGGATTTAAATTTAATACTGATGTCCAAAAAGCATGAATCACATCACTTGATTCACCTATAAAGGCAAAAAGCACAAGATACACTTCCTAGTGATCTGCCATATCATTAGGACAGGACACTGGGGCCATATGCACGGCTGTTGTCTACATTATGTCCAGCACTGGAATGGATTAAGAAGCTTTATGCTTATGATATTTTGAGAAACTTGAAGTAAAAATGAAACCAGAAAGTTCTCTCTGGAAGCAACACCATGTGTATTCATGAACTTTTATTGTATTACTACTGTGCATACACATTCAATGTAAAAGATTTTAGCGTAATAATCTAGTTTTAGCTATAGGCTATTATATAAATGATAGATGGAAAAACAATCTTTTAGCTCACCCATTTCCTTGTCCTCCTGCACTCTTCGTCTTTCATCTCTACATGCTTGCAACCATTTCTCCTTATCTTCAGGCTTCTTTGCATAGAAAAGGTACAGTTCACTACTGACTTCATTTTGAAGCTTAAAGGCATTTTTCACCGTGATGCTAAAATCTTTGTCTCTGCCATCCTCCACATCCAAGACCTCCATTTCATCCATATCAATCCGGCTTTTATAATACAACATGTCCCGTCTTAAAATGTCCTTTTTGCATAAAATGAGCTGGTGATCAAACAAAAAGAATGTCCTCTGTTGTGTTTTTCCATGCTTAGAAATTTTAGTTAGTTCTCCAGAATGAATCAGCTCAGAGCTTCTTGCCAAGACATCTTCACCCTAAGAACAGGAGCAGGGAAGACATCATGTTATTTTAGTCATACCAAACAACTGACAGACAACTTATTTTTGGTAGTTTCATTTAACATTTTACATCAATAGATTTTAAAAGGTTAGAAGCATGAAATTAAAAAGTGAACATTTTCAATGTATGTAGTTCAGTAATCGTGTGGTAAAGATTCCCGTGATTCACCAATATATTAATCTTAAGTGTTTCAGTCATATTCAACAGCATGGAAGGCCAAGGCACTTATCTTCAGTAAATAAAACTGACTGATTTCAGGAAGAAACTAAAAATGCTCAGGAAGCACACCATTTGGACTAATTTCCTTTGACATTGCACATTCCACACCGAGACAAACACTATATGAAAAATATAAAGACACACTTAATGTATATGAAATCAAAAATGTGCAATCTAGTCCAAAATGAAAGAAAACTGTCAGCCTGAAGGATTCCCAGCATCCACCGTCTGCTTTGCTATGCACTGACCATGCTTTATTTCTTCATCACTTTGAAATGTTGTATTAGATTTCTTGTGCAAATTTAACACTTAAACACATTCACACTTTTTGAAAAAATGTATTTATTTATTTTTTTAAAAACTAGGTGGCTTTGCCCCCTGCTTGCTTCGCTCACCAACCCCCCTGCCTGCACTACGTGCCAACAACTTCGCATCTGCGGCTCATGTATGTGGATTTTGCTTTCAGCAAACAACTAAACTTTTAATTCTCGCGGATAGGCCTCTTCAATGGAAAGAAATACTACTTTTCCCTGATGGCAACACGAATTAGACGATCTACAAGTCTCCGAATTAAACTTTAAAGCCAAATAATATCTACTTACTTCTGTCATATCGCCTATGTCCATATATTCAATCTCTTTTTGCTTTTACCTTTTCATCAATATCGCATTGAATTTTGATTCCGTGTTTGGAATTACATCGTGACAACACAATGTATAACTGCCCATGAGTGAATATCGTTTCTTTCTCTCTACACGAACTGTGTGTCTGACAATAGCATTTACACAAATTAGAAATGATTGAACCATGTGGGTGGTTGTAAATGTTTTAGATGTGGGCAGGACTTTTCCAAATCACTTTGCATAAAGTCTTGTCACTTTCACCAAGCAACAAATCTTTTAATTCTCGCAGATACACCTCTTCATTGGGAAGAAACACTACTTTTCCCTGATGGCAACACGAATTAGACGATCTACAAGTCTCCAACTTAAAGTTTAAGTCCAAACAAATTATTCAATCTCTTTTCGCTGTTCCGTTATTTCACAGAGTAATAATTTCCTTTTGTTTACACTAATGCAATCTTTACTATCATCTTTTTGAGACTTTTGAATTTTCGTACTTCCATTATCTCTAACCTGCTCTGCATGTGTATCGCGCCAACATTTTTGAATACTTTACGATGTTCTACTTTGTCATCTACTCTTTGTCTTTTATTTCTGGCCCCAACATTAAACAATGTAAAATAAAATCCAGAAATGATGATTAATAATGATGTGCATCTATTAACATTATTCAAATAAACCTGCTGTCAATAAAAAAATGATATCTATCTTTTCATGCCACTTTTCTGTTTTAGGATCATAGTGCATATCTTAACTACAAAAGGTGTAAGACAGGAATCAGTCTTGGGCACAATCATTAACATACCCAGAGTCACACACTCACAAATTGACAATTTAAAATATACAACTAACCCAACAGACGCATCACTGGGACATCCGAGTCAACCAGTGATAACTGGAGAAAACACACATGGACAAAGAAAGGATGTGCAAACTTCAAGAATTGGGACTGGATTTTAATTCACAATTCTGGAGCTGTAAAAGCACAATACGGTGGATCACTGATCTACTGCAATTCTCATTAAAACAGAAAATAATCCCTGTAATCTTAATTTGAATGGTTTAGACATTATAAGCACTAAACAGTCGGTAATGTGTATTGTGTTGGCTGATCAAATGAAATTAAATTTGCTGTTTCTTCATGTTTGTAAGATGCCTATTTAAAACATCTGATTAATTAATTAACGACCTACCATTCTTTTTAGGAATATCATAATGCACTTTTATCACTACAAAAGGTGGGTCTCTGGTTTATATCAGCATTGTTAAGCCAGAGCTGAAATGCTGGGTCAGATTGCTTCAAAGAACATCATTAAAGACACTGAATTACATGGAGATTAATCCTTTCAAAAGTCCACTTTCATCATGCCACGTTTCCTTTAATGTCTGACCTTTGCAACTCAATG
Source organism: Polypterus bichir lapradei (assembly GCA_026402145.1). Classification (NCBI taxonomy): domain Eukaryota; kingdom Metazoa; phylum Chordata; class Cladistia; order Polypteriformes; family Polypteridae; genus Polypterus; species Polypterus bichir. The sequence continues at coordinate 6,090,419 of JANRMT010062834.1, forward strand.
TTTACCTCATAGCTTGTTAACCTAGTGTAAGTGTAAAAGCAGGCAATCTCTACTTGTAGATTTATAATTCCTACCTCCCAACCCACAATGGAGACCTGCCAGTGAGCGATCTTGTCTATGCTCTCCAGTCTCCTTTTCCTCTCATTAATGAGACAAGCGACATTTTTCATGGCTTCATAAGCTGCAGAGATGTTCTTGTAGTCACTGTGTAGACAAACACAAGTTAGGAAAAAAAACTGCATTTTTCAAAGCAAGTAACCTAACATGAAATTATGGTTATGATGACTGTATGTATTTACTGGACCTCAGAATGTGTGTTTAATAAACCTAACAAATCATACAAATAAACCTCTCTCAAGTAAAATTTCCTATTAATTCTCCTGTTTCACCAGTACACTAGAAACCTCTAAATATCCCTTTACAAGAACAGGAAGCTTAAAGAAATCTGCATATCAGTATCAAAATGCCACTTTTAATGGAAGATATTTACTTCTTCTGCAATCACATAACAATGAAGGATACGTCTTAAATTACTTCTAAATCCATTTTCGGTCTTTCTCTGACTACTGAAGTATTAAAGTGCATTCTATTCATTACGAGAGTTCAAATTCTAGACCTGTGTTTCTTAAAAGTTTTTTTTTTTCTTGAAAGCCAATCTTGCCCTTCTTAGTGTCTTAGAGACCCAATCCATGATTACTGTCAGACCACCTGGGGGGAACCGGAGTGGTGGGGTGGCTCTCCCTTGAAGAATTGCCATCGACTGTCACAATGGGGCAATGTCATTTGCTTAATCTGTGAGACACTCTGCAAACCATTCACAAGCATTTCTCTTTGAATACAATAGTGAGTCATAATTCATCATGACCAAAACTATTTTCTAGGCTAATGGTAGTCTTCCTGCTCTCACACATGCACACATATTTAAGCAGAACAAGGAATTATTCAAAACTACACTTAGGTTTTGAATATTGGGGACTTTCTTCATGCAAAAGAATATTTGACAATCCCAGAGCAAAAATTCTCAATAATAAACTCTAAAGACTTCAAAAATAAAATCTGGCGTACATGTATACTGACATAAATACAGCATGTACTCAAATCCCAAATAGTGGTACTACAGCATGTACACACACATGTTCATATAAATAACTTTACAACTCAGCCCTCCATTTTCTTTTCCAGCAAAACTCACTTGTGTTCTGGAGTTGTATATTTTAGCAGTTCAGCCAGCTGAAGTGGGTATTTGCAGATCTTCTGCACAGGAGTAAGAAGGAAGCCATCAATAGCGATATCGATCATCTGCTGAAGCAGGCGGCATGCCTCAAAGAAGTGTCGGTATTTGCTGTGCTTCACCAATTTTGCCAGCTCCACACAGGCACTGGGGTGATTATTACAGTATTCTGAATAGATGGCAAACCCTTCTTGCTGTAAAAGGAAAGCATGCTGTTAGAAACAATAGCTATTTTGAGGGTATCCATTGCCACAAAATGTTCAGTCATATCAAGTTGTTCTTGCTGTTGCTTCTTTTACTACTGCCTTATGATACTACTGCCTTCCATGTCCTTTTATTACTGAATTAGTGAAAAAAAGTTAGCAAAACAACAGGGGACTTCCTTAACTCTTTTTGCATGTTGGCCAAGTCAAAACATTGCAGTACAGTATATCATAGAAATATGGCACTTCAGTCTTAGGGCCTTCTAAGGAATTAAAAACTACAGATTAAAAGGTTAATAAAGACAAAACAGCCAATAACTTTTTAAACTAATAAATGAAGTTCACCTTCATGTGCTGAAAAAAAAAAAAAAATAAAATAAAAAAAAAACCTCGCCCCACCCACTCTCTATATTTTATCAGTCAGTCAGCTACGGGGGTGGAAAGGCCGGAAGGCACCTTGAATAAGCCTTGTCAGCTGGCAGCATGAGTCAGCAGTAAAGTGCCTGCACTTAAATTAAAATTATTCAGTTGCATTCAACAGACAACAGAGATCCGGTTTTTAGGCAAAGACGGCAGCTTGAGTCAAAAGCAGACCCATTCATCATTCTAACTGAATCAAAATGATGAACTCATTTTGATAACAAAGAAACACAAACCAAAGCATTGTCAGAAAGCAGAACATATAAGGTAAAAGATGTGTGGGTAAACATGGTGATCTCCACACCTACGAGAACTGGATAAGCCTGTGCTTTTACCTCTGTCACAACTATACCTGTTCTCCTCTAGATAATTTTTATTTCAATGTGTTAATCAAAAGACAAATCAATTTAAAAGTAGCCCTGGTATGCAGCAGTGGCTTCTCCCAATAACCCCTCTGATGAAGCCTATTTTCACATGCCATTATCCCGCAACTACACTTAGTCACAAAATATGTAAATAAAAATGATAACTTATCATTTGTTCCTGACACAAGCTGAGATGTATTGCATAATGTTCTTTGCATTTTAACAATTCTAATAATTTAAACATAAAACAAAAGGGGTAGTTTCACAAAAGTTAGATGCAAGCACAAATTACAACTTGCATGTGCCCTGGTGGCTTTGGAGGAAAACAGTTAACTTTAATTCTGAAATGCTACAGTTATTACAAAACTAATATTCTGTTTATGCTCATTTCATTATCAGCATAGTCACAATGTGCTTTACAAAGAAAACTGATTATTAATTATCAATGACTCACATGGAAAAGAAAGCATGAGCCAATTTCACTCAAATGAGGCTCTTCTTTATTATACTGTTTCTCAAGATCTTTCAGGAACTTTCTCTGGAATCTGTAAATATCTTCAATGTTTCCAAAAATAGTATTGAGCTGTGCTTCATTAAACATGCCTGTGTGCTTGCGACACTGTCTGATATATCCCTGCAAGGAAAAAAAAAATATCTTAGGCATGCTAAAGGTAAATAGGCACAGCGTAGTACTTGTGTAGTGTTTTATATAATACACAACTGCAGAATGAAGTGGTGATCCTTTAAATATGTTCTGCATTATTTAACATAGAAATTAAAGTTAGTTTGCTGTTGATTTCAAACATGGTAAGATTATATTATACATAAATAGAAGAAGACAAAAGACGTTACTCTTCCACACTTTTTATATTTAATGAAGCATTTGCCCAAAGGCCATACTTAAGTGATATTATCCAAATAAACTCATACTGCTAACTTTACATCAGCTGCAGACAAACTCTAAACTTGACTGAAGTTGAGATAAGAATGGCAGACAAAAGTCAAGTTTCAAATAAACAGCAGGTCAAAGCTGTGCTATAAAAAAGTGCTTCACCCTTTTTGGTTTTCTGAGCCTTTGCATGCTTCTGGCAAGCGAAAAAAGTAAGTATACCCCTACATTTAGCACTACCCCAAATGGCAAGCATTAGAATCTGGTGCAGCAGATTCAAAAATCATTAGAGGGATCTTGGAGGAACCCGTCTTATTTAAATCGTAGACATTTTTTCTGGTTTGCTCTTTGTTGTTGAAATGTGTGTGTTATTACCATGATCGAAAGAGGTCTCTGAGGCCTTATGAAAGAAGGTTATAGATGCCTGTGAATCTTCAAACAATTAGGAAATCACTCATTCCACCACTACCCGGAAGATTGTTTCCAAGTGGAGAAGATTTCAGACAACTGTCAAAGTTCAGCCTGACAGCAGAACCCAAGATGCTGAAAGAAGACTATAAGAACCCCAGTATTTCATCATGGGACCTACAGAAAATTTTTGCCATTTTGATGTCAAAGTGCAAGTGTCTTCCATTAGAAAGAGGTGGCATAAACTAGATTTAGTTGGGAGTTGTGCCAACAGGAAACCTTTACTGCCCAAAAACAACACACAGATCAAGACTAAAATTAAGAATTAAAAGAACTACTAGGCAAAGAGTGGGACTACTAGAACAATGTGCTCGATATGCTGTGGGGGGAATTGAAATAGGACGGCAGTGGTAGCGCTGCTGCCTCGCAGTATGGAGATCTGGGTTCGCTTCCCTGGTCCTTCCTGCGTGGAGTTTGCATGTTTTCCCCGTGTCTGCGTGGATTTCCTCTGGGTGCTCCGGTTTCCCTCCCACAGTCCAAAGACATGCAGGTTAGATGCATTGGTGATCCTAAATTGTCCTAGTGTGTGCTTGGTGTGTGTGTGCCCTGTGGTGGGCTGGCGCCCTGCCCGGGATTTGTTCCTGCCTTGCACCCTGTGTTGGCTGGGATTGGTTGAGACCACTGTGACCCTGTGTTAGGATATAGCAGGTTGGATAATGGATGGATGAATGGAATTGAAATAGGCCGTGCACTCAAGACCCCCCTCAAACATCACAGAGCTGAAAAAACTCTGCATGGAGAAGTGGGGAAAGACTTTGCCCCAGTTAATGTTAGAGACTGGCAGACAGCTATAGGAAACACCAACTTGAGGGAGCAATACCAGCTATTACAGCCAAGGGTGTACTAACTTTTTTTTACAGATGTAAACAGAATATCTGTTAATTTTTCATAGAATAAATTACTGCAAAATCACTTAACTAAAGATACCATTTAAATTAGGATTAAATCTTGATATGCCCACATATCTGAAAAAGAAAAAAAAAATTCTATATTGAGTGATAAGATACATACAAGGGATTAAAACAATATTCAGACCCTTTAACTTTCAGCACACTTTATTGAGTTGGAGATTTGATCTTAAATGGATACATTTTCCATTTTTGCCCATCTATCTACACTCAATAACCCATAATGACAAAATAAAAAAATGTTTTTAGAAAGGTTTTTTAAATTTATTAAAAATAAAAAGACTGAAATATCACATGCAAGTATCGAGACCCTTGGCTCTGGCACTCCAAATTGTGGTCAGACACTGTACTTTAATTATCCTTGACATGTGTTTAGATCTTGACAGGAGTCCACCTGTGGCAAACTGAATTGATTGGAAGTCATTTAGAAAGGCACAGACATGGGTATAGCAGGTCCCGTGATTCATACTGCAATTCAGAACAAAAACCAAACCATTAAGTCCAAGAAATCCTCTGCAGACCTCAACAATCAAATTATGATGAAGGAGAGATCAGAGCAAGGGTATACAACCATTTCTAAAGCTTTGAATGTCCCAATGAGTCAAACTCTGTGAAATGGAAGAGGTTTGAAACCACCACGACTCTCACCAGAGTTGGGCATCATGAGTAACTGCGCAATTGAGGCCTTGATCAGGGAAGTGAACAGGAACCCAACAGTTACCCTAGTGGAACTTCAGAAATCCTCTGCTGAGATGATGATGATAATAATAATAATACTACATTTTATTTAAATAGTGCCTTTCCCATGCTAAGGGGGTGCTGGAAGGATGATAACTTAACAGCAGCACTCCATCAGTAAGGCGCTTATGGAAGGGTGGCTAGACAGAAGCCACTTTTGAGTATGACAGTCATCAAAAATTTAACTCTTTTGGCAGAATTACAAGCGCTATGTCTGGCAAAGACCAGGCACTGCTCATCACCTGCCTAATTCCATTTCCATGGTGAAGCATGGAGGTGGAGGCGGCATCATGCTATGGTGGTGCTTCTCAGCAGCAGGGACAGAAAGACTGGTAAGAATCGAGGGAAGGATGAATACAGGGGGAGCCTTGAAGACACCCTGCTTCAGAGTACATACAATGTCAGACTGGGGCAACAGGTCACCTTTCAGCACGAGAATGACCGGAAGCATAGAGGAAAGACAACACTGGAGCGGCTTTGGGACAAGTCTCTGACTGTCCTTGAGTACCCCCAGTCAAATCCCAGATTTAAATCCCATTGAACATGTATAGACAGGCATGAAGATGGAAGTTTACAGACGCTTTTTCATTCAGCGTAACAGAGTGGGAGAGAATCTGCTAGGAAGGAGGGAATAAACTACTCAAATTCAGGCATGCAAAGTTTGTTGAGACTTTTCCAAGAAGACTTGAAGTTGTAATTGCTATCAAAGGGGCTTGATTATGTACTTGATTAAGGGACTGAATATATATACTGTAGAAATGACAGTTTTCAATTTTTGTTTTTAATATATTTGCAAAACTTTCTGAAAACATATTTTCACTTTGTCATTATGGGTTATTGAGTGTAGACTGATGTGCAAAAACAGCAAAATTATCCATTTATAATAAAACCTATAATACAGTAAAGTGTGCAAAAAATCCACTGTGCACATTGTATCGCTCAATACAGGGTCTTCAATGAGATAGCCATCTTGAACCAAACACGTCTTTGGTGTTTTGCCCTAATTTTATCTGAAAGTCATTCTATGTAATAGCAGTTAATATGGTGTGGAATTCTATCTTCTGCAGGCATTTGGAAAAAAACACCTAATACTGTTTAATATTTTGCTTAAATTAAAAGGCAAAACACTGAAAAGCAAGTGGCAGAAAACTAAAAGAAGTGGTGTGAAAAAAATAAACATTTTAAATCAAAGCTGCATTAAGCAAGTTATACTACTAAAATTTGCCCCTTTTTAAAGGCTAAACAGTTGATTGAGGAAAATGACTTCTTTTTGGTTTGGCTGGCTAAGGTGAAAATTTTTTGCTCTCGATGCTGAAGACACAAGTTTGCATCCTGCCCAAATTGGGAGTGTGAGCCTTTCGTGCCTGCATTAACTAATTCCAGGGACTCCTGATTCTCTCACACACTTATTCACTTTAAATTGACTCAGTGTGAGCCTGCTGCATCTGCCGCTTTCCATCCAGAACCAATTTATTGCATTGCTTTGTCTCCTTCCCACCCTCACAAAATAAACAAAGGTACAGTATTCAGACACATATGTTCTTGTCAATGTTAATTTATCTCCATTATTCAGTGGTGCAGTAGAAACAGTCTGAATGTGGATTACAAGGAGCAATACCTTTTCCCGGTGTATGTGTGCACAGTGTACAAGGAACCCTGATTTTTAAAGGGCTCCATTTTCTTTTATGCAGGAGTGAGGATGGAATCAAACCCGGAAGCACTAATCTGAAGTGCTGATAGCTTGTTGTGATAATAGCCAAAAATTTTTGCCAAAAAACTCTATAATGTAATAAGATTATCATTACTTTTGTTATACAAAAGTCACAAAACATCAACACACATAAGACAGCTATTGGGCAGCAGGGTAAACACAGCTGCTACCTTGTAACAAAAGCACCGGAGATCACACCCCAGTTGCTTCCTCTAGTTGCCCAGTTTCCTTCTGCCTTGACACCCACAGACAAAATGGTGTGCAGGTTAGGTGGACAGGCATTGATTAAATTGACCCCTGTTGTGTGTGTTCACCCTGTAAAGGGCTGGCACCCTGCCCAGGAATGGTTCCTACCTTACACCCAGTGCTTGCTGGGATAGGCTTCAGATGCCCTGTAACTCTGTCTTGACCTGGATAAGCGGCTTCAAAAAATGGATGTTAGAAAACTATTAGTGATGCATCCAAACATTTAAAGAAAAAATAGATCTTAATTAACTAATCACTGTCATTAGCAAACATTTCCTCAAGAGTGGCTGTCAATTTTTATGGCAAAGAGCACTTTTTTTACATTTATTTCTACCGTTTAATTTTCTGCCTCTTGCATGTCAGGGTGACCATAACATTCCTGGCAACATTACGTCACATTAATTTTTTAAGTATACCATAGACTGTCAAACTTATTCTGTTTGTGAACATGGTGGTTGTCGTGTTAGTTACAGCTGTGATAGGAAAAGACAAAATAACATGAAACACATTGTATAGTGAGATTTCTGTACTGATAAATTTACAATATTTATTATGTACTACATAATGCAGAACAAAACCTATCTTTTCAGAATATTTGTAAAAAAAATCCCTAGTTAAACATTGATATTGAGCACTATTTTTAACTTTTTTTTTAATGAAGACTAAATTCTAACGCATACAAAAACCATCTTTAACTTTGTAAAAATGTTAATGCCCCATTGCTTTATAATATTACCACACAAATTAATGGTAGATCTAAATTGGGTGATAATGAATAGGCAAGAATTGATACAATATTTTTACTATTTATTTCCATCTAACTCAGCGTTTCTCAACCACTTTCTATTGTTTATAATGATGGTGGGTTGCGGTGGGTCGCTGCTCCATCTACTTCACTTGATTCATCAACAGGAATAACACCCCTGACCCCTACACTGAGGATTGCAGTCAATTCTCCCCCTCCTGGTGGGTGGCAAAGACACTTATAGGGGAAAAAGTGGGCCGTGACACCAAAAAGGTTGAGAAACACTGATCTAAAAGATTTTGGAGACAGGAGTGAATAGTGAATAGTGAATAATAAATAAATAAATAAATAAATCCCTTAATAATCTATTTGCCTAAAAACACTGTATCCTTCCAGACATAGTACAAGTGTTTATAGAGCTACTATGATTCACTCTCACAGATTGTTACAATTACAAATTGTTTCTTCATAGGCAATGTTCTTTGCAGATCCACTATATAAAAATTAGAAAATAAAGTCCATGGCATGTGACTTGGAAATGTTTTGAAACAATTTTTGTCCACTCCACTGAATCTGTTGAATGGATGGTCTCTCACTGCATTGAACATTACATGAACACCACTGCATAACAAATAACAATCATCAATAATCACTAAAACTGGTAAAATACTGTAAAATATTATTACCATTATATATTGTTAATGTACTTGTTATACTAAGCATTAAAATCCCAAAATATTTTCGATGACTACAATATGCATCTCACACCAGTATCGGCCAGCAGAATATTTAAAATTCAATTACTTACATATAAGGTTGTAGAATTCCTAGCAATAACTTACATGTCAATATACAATAAAATCCAATGTTGTCACTCACTAAAGGTGCAAACAATATGACATTAAACTAAGAAGTTTTGCCTTCAATAGACTGCCATAGCACTGCCTTCTCCCATATTATTATTGCCATTCATTAAAAAGTCAGGGGCCATTCATTTATTTTACAGACTAAGTGGGACAAAAGGGCAAATTTCACATTAACACTTTTGAGACTCAACTTTGCAAAGACAAAACATGTCATGTTGACTAAATTTGTCAAGTCTGAAAGCTCAGATATCATACCACGGAAACCATTCTTCCATTACAGTTTTTCACTTTTGTTTAACCTATATTACTTAAATTATTTTACATTTTTACAATATTTTGTTGTCTGTAAAATACTTTTAAGGCTGCAAGTCATTAAATGCAGCATAGTAAAAACCCTTTGATTTTAAAAATAGAACATGGTTTTATTGCTATTGTAATAGTGCATACTGTATAGATCTATTAATTTAGCAAGTCACAAAAAATGTACATAAAATATGTAAATCATTTTTAGCACTTGAGATCCTAGTACAGTAGATGAGCAAATCACAATTTTATTTTGCCATTAGGCATATGAAGACAATTCAATAATAATTGCTACAGACTTAATTTACAATCCTTTCAACCCTCCAAAACATGGCAAATTCAGTTACTTTGAACATATCAGTTAGACAAAATTTAGACAAAAAATGAAAACAATAAAGAGTACAAATTGAGAATTTTGTAGCATGTATGCTGACACGTCTTTCATCTTTGATGGTAGCAAGACATGTAAACTATATCATGTTAAGAAACTGCGCAAACCATGAAAATGTGCATTTCAAAATTTATTAGCAAAACAATCTAAAACAGCAATTAAACCATACCTCACAGATGTCCTTCAAGTGTTTGATGTAGACTCTTTCTGTGTTCATAATTTCTTTTATAACATTGGCCCTCATTTGGTCTTTATTTTCTGTGGTCTTATGCCTTAATTTACTAGAGGAGATGTCCTGCTCTTCACTCAGGGCATGTTCAACACTTTCTACAACAGAATCTTCTTGATTTACTCGAAGCTAAGAGAAAAACGTAGAAATATCACTTACTGTATTGTTATCTAATGACATCATCTGAACCTAAGTCCACAAAATATCTAATATTTCATGAAATGTGATGGCTTAAATTTTAGATTTATGAGGTTGCAAGCACCTAAATTCTGAGTCATATGTTTTTCCGTGTGCATTGCAAAATCAAATACATAAGACAGTTATGTGTGAAAAAATGTGACTTAGATCGATGGCAAGGTGTTTCAAAACTTTCAAACAATCAATATATCAGTTAATTTGGGCATGCAGATAAATTACCTGCTTCCTGTGGTTATGTGTTAATTTTCCAAATTACATTAAAATAGAAACAGGAATATATCCAGTTTGAATTTGATCACTTATTTCTGTTACTAAAAACTGGGTCTAGTACGAATTTAAATTAATTCATATTAAGACCAATTACCACATTTTACATTTTCAGTTTTGATCACCACCTATTCAGTACCTATCAAATGAATGATGAGCCTTACAATGAAGAGACAAAATGCAAATACATACTTTGAATTTTTGAAAATGACAATGTTATACTGTAAACTATTTTCAGATGAACAAATAAACATACACAGAGTCTCATTTGACGTATAGAAACCAATTAGTGAAAATGATTGCTAGCAACAATTGCAGCCATGCAGGATCAAAACCAGCATCCGTGGTCTGAATTTTACTCTGTTTTGTTTTTAGCTGTAAAGAAGCAACTCACTCTGGTGGTGTGTTTACTCAATATTAATTGCTTTAATGCAAGAATAACATTTTCCATATGTGTTGCCTTTTATTACGTTTGGGCATCATCTATTCGGTTATACTCAATTATGAATCAGATCCTTGCATTTACATAGTATGCATTGCTTTAATGATGTAAGCATCAGATTATACAGTACTTCAGTGTAAGCAGTTTTTTTACCAAACAAATGCAGGAGTTTCTATTTTTGCTTAAAAGGGAAACTATTTACTTTGATTCAATATGTCAGGATAAAAATAGAAACAAGAAGAAACTCTGTCAGTAATCATATCTTTTTAGTGCTGGCAGTGAATGTTATTTTCCATGACAGTTAGAAAATGTATGCTGAATATTTTTGTGTCAGACTTTGCAGAAAAGTTCTGAGCTCTATAACTCAAAGGGGAATAAATCTATGATTATTCAAAAATGACTATAACGCTTTAAATGTATGATTCTAAATTTAGGAAACACATTCAAAAAAAGCTAGGGCATTGTTCTCTTAAATGTAACAGCCTGGGTTAGAATTATACAGTATATTGTTTTTAAATATGCAAACATTGCACATTTTTAATGTTAATTTTTTAAACAAGACTAAGCTGCAAGTAGATGTGAATTATCTAAGACAAACTATCATTCCATTGTAACTGGCAGCTATTCAAAACAAAACAAACAAGGTGCATTTCTTACTTAGATTAACACAAGGCTGCAGAATACACAAAGTTGGCACAAAAATTACATATCTTACCTATGTTTCTTAAATGTGTAATATGTACTTTAATTTACAAATCAAATGAAGAAAAACCAAATAAGATGATTAACTAAACAAGCAAAAAGGAAGGGAGAAATGAATTTGACCCAAACAGGAAGAACAGACTAATACGCTTCTGGACTGTGTTGTTTGATTCCTCTAATTTAAAAGGAAGGGAAATGGAGAAATAGTTATTTAATTTGTTATTTAAATTGGTCTTGAAATAAATAGCAATTCAAATAAATTACATAAAATAATATTTTATTTAAAAATAGATTTTACATTCTATTTTGTGGCTCAATATACTGATAGTGGAATAAAACAATTCTATTTGCACAGCCACACCACTGTCTGTGCAAACTCTGCATTTCTTATTGCACCTCTGTCTCTGTGACTATTCTGATATGAGGTGTAAATAAAAGTGACTATACCAGCGGAAGGCAGTTTAGCCCTAAAGAACAAGTTTACCAATTGATTTTTAAATGGAACTTACCCTGACAAAGCTAGCAGGGAACCATGCCTCCTTATCATCAATCATTCCCCACCACCATTCTTTATTGGAGGCATCAAGGACACGAATGACATCACCAGCTTTGAAAGCCAGCTCCTGATCATCCATTGTCACATGATCCCATAATGCTTCAGCATATACAGTACTGCCATCACCTATAAGCTAGAAGATAAAAAAAAAAACAAAAAAAAAACTGGATTTGAATTTTCAAACATTGCCACCCCTGCCATTTCCCACTTTAAAGCACCTACACACAGTGCACCAATCTGAAGAAGGCATACAGTACATAATCACAATGTTAGTCCAGTAGAAAGAATATATTCATTAAGTACATATGTGCATAAGTTAAAAACATCTATTTTCACAGTGTCATTTAAATTGGTGAATTATTAAAGAGAATTTGTAAATTTAAGAAGGTCCCAGATTTCTTGCTGCTGGGTTTAGTAGATTACAGAAGAATCTTCACTTCTCTCTTCAACACTTTCTGCTTACAATGACAGAATTTAATGGGTAGTCCTTGGTAACTTAGTTCACACCTGGTTGTGATCTGTATTTCTTTAGTTATATTTTTCCTGATTTTATTGTTTTAAAATGTGATAATGTTCAGGTTTTTTTTTATATTTTTAATGTGAACATTCATTGACCTTTGAAGTGTATTAACTATACAAAGTTTTATTATTTTTTTGTTTCTCTGACAGGCATAAGTTTATTTACATTTTCAAATATTTTGCATTTGGCATGGCATTAATCATTCTATTTATTGATATTTATTGATCTAGTATCTTTAATTGCAGTCACAATCAAAATCCTTGTTATGCAGCAAACTTTTTCATACCATTATATTAAAGCAATTAAAGGGGGCTGGCATCATTAAATGCATCTGGTCTTAAAGGTTTCTGCTTTAATACTCCCCTTGATGAGGTACGAAAGATGGAATTCATTGAAGATAATCCGCCATGTAAAAAAGCTGAGCAATATTTTATGAAAGATTTTCTATCAGACAAGGTTTTGATTCTCTTAAAGTATATCAAGCTAGTTATGCTGTAGCCTTTGTTGGACAATTTTGACAAAAATCAATCGATAATGCACACTCCTCTAGTCATACTTATACTTGACTGAGGCATACAGGTATTTAAAAAGAGTAATAATATACAAAAATAATGTAGCTCAGGCCAAAGTAAGGCTTAGAAAAGATGCTACTACACAACTTACCTCATTTATTGCTAACTGTTCACCACCTGGTTGAAGATACCTGGAATTAGCCTGGCACATCTCCTCAAAGCTGTAGTCTTCCTCACTAGCATTATCGTCTGTTAGTGTTGAAGACTCTGTAACTCCATCAGCAGAAACTGCACAGGAATAAAAATATTAATAGAATAAAGTCATTCATTTGAAGGGAGAAAGTAATAGCTTGGAAAATAAAGTTCAGTCATTTGCATTGTGAGAGAAGACACTTCCCACCCCAGCATATCTCAATATCAGAATAATTTTAGCTTACTAAAATAAAAAAAAGATCATTCAACCAAAAGGCATAAAGGAAGAATGATGGCAGAGAGAGCACAAAATTGCGAAGTAATGACAGTGAACAAAGCAATCTCCAGTCCTCCACTAAGCCATACTGAAGGCTCTTGCTGAACCTGTCTATTGTTGTGGCTTCTCCACTTTCTCCATCTATAAAGTCCTTTCCCTAAACTCTCCATTTCTTTCTCTATCTTCCCCCAGGTGATTGTTTAGCTTCTCAACCCCATGCTCAGTGAAGTACTGGCTAGGGGGTAGTCTTTAAATTCCACCAACCCTTCCTTGGTCTCACACTCTTTGCTAAGGGGTCAGGCACCCTTTACATTTACTAGGTTTCCTGGCTTTCAGCATTCAGTGTTTCAGATTTCCTGCTAAGACATCAACGTCTCTCCCTCTTTTTGTAGGGTATCCCAGGATAATTGCCTTCCAGGTTCTTAATACAACAATAGGACCCTACCAGCCTCTGATGGGGATTACATGTTCATAGTTTCATAGATTTTGAACTTTTATTTGTCTCAGACTTTTGATAGCTCTTCCAGAGTACATTACCACAATGATGCTATTTCAGAGTCTTCCAGCAGCTTGCTAGCTAGACAAACCCTTAAAATGTAGTTCATTCCCCCACACAACAGGTGGCAGTGTTTCTCAAGGCCTTTTTCAATTAGGGCACCCATAGGGTGGCATGGGAATTGGAGTCCGGAAATGCAGCCCTGACAGGGTGTTTGGGTATTGCCAGAGGTAGCTGTCAGGAGAGGACTGTCCTGGTTTCCAAAAGACCAGGAAGTGTTTCAGACAACCTGGCAAAGGCACCAGAAGCAGCTCCCAAATCAGATTCAAAAGAGATGCCGCACCCTCACTGGACTCAGAATCGGGAGGCAGCGGGCAACACTCTACTAGAGGAAGGAGGATTTGAACTTGTGTGTTGTGGCTGGTGCTTGTGCAAAGGTGTTGGAGACTAATAAAAATCTTTTATTTGAACCCAGGACTGTTTTGGGTGATATTGTGACTGCGATTGGGGCTCGGTGGCACCCCCTTGTAGTTACTGTATATACACACATACATATTTATAATTAGTTTCCTGCTGTAAATCACACTACACTGGGCATTTCCTGACAGAATGGAAACAAAAACAACTTGCCCACTTATTGAAGATCATGTAAAATGAGAATTATCAGCAGAATTTGACTCAGACTGAAATCAAAGTAGTTCTCCATTACTTGAACTGATGCATGGTATTTAAAGTTAAAAAAATAGTGATGGAAACCAACACTCTTAGTGTAAAGGTCAGAAGATACAGTAAGACTTTGCAATGTACAGAATTAAATGAATTTTACATCAAGTAAAACAGCAGCAATTTTGGTTCAGTACTGCTTTAATGATGAAACCAAGGCCTGCCATGCTGCTGCTTCTAGTTGCTATGGCATTAGCTTTAAAGTGAATCATCAATGATTCACAAGGATGCTACAGAAAGAGAATTAATTATTAGACCTAAGTGGCATTTAAAAAATCATAAACAAAGATATAGATAATCAAAATAACTGGACTTTTTTATTTAAACTTCTCTCTGAGATATACTTTAAAAGTGCAACCTAATAATGCAACAGATTAGCTTTGCTGCCTTCATTTTAAATAGATTTTGTGTTTATTTAAAAACAAAACAGGCAGGAAAAATACCACACAACATGTGGTGCACAGGTTCAGCTAAAGTTCAGTTACTCAATAAGAAATGGTGAAAGGAAATGGAAAAACCATACTGTTAAAAGCATCACCCACTAAGTGAAAGAAGAGCAAATAAGATAAACAGTACAATACACATTAATTTACTCTGCATATTTAAAATGCTTTCCAACCATACTGGTTTAAAAACAAAAGTTGGCAGCCTAGTATAAAAAAATATTGGTTTGCATTGAAAATAATGGTACAAGTTATACAATTCATGACTGTGTTTGAATCAGAATTAAAAATTCTTCTTCTGACAGGAAAGACACTGCAGATTAACAAAAAAAGAAAAAACAACACCATACTGTGTATCAAAAAAAAAAGCCTAAAGTTTCCCTAAATGTCAACAGAAGACACACATAATGTTATTCTACATGATTTGTTCGTTCTTATGATATAAAATGGAGCCTATTTTCACCATGCATACAGTACATAGTGGTAAAAGTGCAAAACATTCCAACTTCAAAAACTGTAATAACAGCCGGATTACAACATAGAAGGGTTTCAGCTAGAGGAATCTGGCTTTAGGAACTGCATGAGACGGAGGGAACATTTAATCTTTGAAAATATGCAGGGGATGTATATTTTTAGTCTGGCACTTAAAGAAGAAGTGGCTTAAGACATTGTTAAAAAAGTAAACTTAGGTCAGCTAGATAGCAGCACAAGTGTCTGGGTTCAGTGCCTACTTCTCGGTGCAACTGTGCTTGCTGTCTTATTAGTGAAGCCCTCCACAATGAATCAGTGATCGGTACTGTGGAATTTCAAGGCTTTTCAGCACTTCCTAAAAGTGAATCCAAAATGCTTCTCTTGATTAGCAAATTTGTTTTCTTTACTTTTAAAGATGCAATTCAGATTGTCTAAAATGTTGTTGAGGTAGGGGGTGGGGTGTAGCTTAATGAAATAAACCTGTCGATTTATTTTTTTAACAATAGAAGATTTCTGTTGCCCTTTAGGTAAGAATATTTATCATCATCTGAACAACCTTATCAACATAACATGCACCAGCATCTTTTTAACATGTTTTTCTGGTAGCACTACAGGTAGGGGGTTGGTAACTAGACATGTTCATGAAGAAATATTTTGTGCTGGATAAAAAAATGAGGCTTTGAGTGTAAAGCACAAAACATACTCATCTAATTTCTCCCAGAATAAAACTGAACTAAACAAAGAAAGCTGTTAAATTCTTTCAAGTGATTTAATGCTATATAAGAAGTGTTGTTATAAGCTATTATGTACATTTATAGCAGTCGGGAGTGTCTGACTCTTGACTGACTCGTCACGCAATAAATTCTTTTGCTATAATTTTTATATTGTTATTAACTACACAGGCATGGTGGATTTTAAAAAGAAGCTCCATTATTACTCACCAAACTGCAAGCTTTCCAGACTCCAAAACCGAATCATTTCCCTCCGAGCCACCATTTCAGACACAGAAGAATGATTTTACTCCAGAGAAGACTGATCTATTATTTTCTGTCAATATGAATAAGCGTATCCTGTGGTCTGTACTAAAATAGATGCATGCATCTTTCATCCACAGCAAGATTACTTAGTGTCTCGTAATACATGTTTCAGCCTGGAATCTGCTCAACAAATGACAGCTCACAGCTCAGCACAGGGCTGGTAGGAGCTAAGACAGTTTCACAGCTCTGGCGGGGCTCCATTAGGGAGGGCTTTGTGAAAGTCTGTACCGCACACTTACACAGTATAAGGGGCTCTTCAGCTGTTGGCAAAGATAAGGTTTACATTCCACTGAAGTAAGTTTCTATGATCCTTGTAATTTACTAGTGTTTACTTTACATTAACATTTCTATTTGAATTTTTTGTACATTAAATACATTTTAAACAAGGTTTCAAATACGACTCTAAAATACTTTTTGAAAACAGAAAAATGGTATCATAACAGATAAATCTTTGCAACAATATTGAAAATCAAGTGCAATTTAATTAATATATTTTTCTCCCCATGGCACATGCAAAAGGAAAAAATAATGTTTATAAAAGGACAAAAGAAAACCAAACACTAAATTTCTATATAAAGCACAAGATGATGACAGAAGACCTTCCAGTCCATTCAGGTTTATCTATATTTGTTCAGATTTGCTGCTTGAGGCAAAAATAAATGTGGTGCACATAATATTACAGTCAGACAGAAATTATGCCAAGTGGCAGTTTTTAAAAGAAGTACAGTTATTAAAATAAACAAGGCCTGAGCAAGAGAACTTTAGCAGCACTGAAGCAAAAGGAAAAAAAAATGCAGCGTCAGCTGAGACCCTTTAATGAGTGTCTCATAAACTCCCCAGGCACCGAACCCCTGACGACCCAGAGGATCCCCTGCCGGGTTCACACTGTTCAACGCCCACACGGCAGCTGAATACCAATTACAATCTACATGCTGCACTGCAATATTCTTATTGCTTTGTTTACAAAAGCAGCCTCTCAGCAAACATCTAAAGAGACTACTGGCAGACAAGAATGAGGCGAGGTTTACTTAAACCACTAAAATGGCACTGTTCTCTTTTTATCGTTGAAGAGCTACCTAGAGCATCATAAATAAAAACAAAAAACTTGGTATACAGTAATCCTTTTGTCTGGCTCCACAGATATTATCTGAGAAAGTTTATACTGCAGCATTTTCAAACAAAATACACTAAGGAAGCTTTGCTTTTTATCACCAATATTCTGTTTATAAGGGACTGCAAAGCCCTGCTTTACAGCAAACCTGGCAGCTTAACAGCCAGCTATGAAGCAAAAAGCATGTTAAACAGTGCCATTTTTATATAATGTACTGTTAACATGGAGTTAAATATATTTAAAAAATATGCATCCACCAGTTTTCCAAAGCTGCTGTTTTCAGAGTCAGAGAGAGTAAAAGTCTACACCCCAGGATTACACTAGGAAGCTAGGGACCACTCTGGACAAGTTGCTGGTCCATCACAGAACAAACACCCATACCCATTCACTTTGAGGCAATTTATAGTTACTAACGGACCAATTTTACACATCTTTGGAATGCATAATTAAATGACAGTTCCTGGAAAAACCCAATTGGTCATAGAGAAAGAGAAATAATAATTAATTACATTTATAAAGAGTTTTTCTTTCTACTTTTTCCACTCATAGACAGAGGGGAACCACTTCAACCAACACCGAGTAGCACTCACCAGGATGATGCTACTGCAGCCATTTTGCACCAGTACACTCACCACACATCAGCTATTTAGTGCTGAAGGGGTGAGAGAAATAGCTAATTAGATAAAGGGGATGATTAGAGGGCCAGAATGACCAGGACGATTAGCAATTTAGCCAGGACATCAGGATAAACCCTAAGCGAACCAGCCGCCGTGGCACTGATGTCCGAGATTCGTTCGCCGCAAGTGTAAGCAAAAGTGCGTATATCTGATGAACCCCAATTAGTGTGAAACGTGTGTTGTGTACTCTTTGTATTATTTAGTAGGTACTATATAGCAAATAATATTTTAATATGAAACATTCTAATCTCAATTATTAGTTGAAAGCCCTGCAGAAAACAAAAAGTCTCATTTTACTAGGACTCACCAAGAGATACATTTAGAGAATGTATTGATATACAGTAAGTGTGTTATATAACATAAATGAGTATTCAAAGTCTTATTGCAGAGATTGCAGAAATATTTTAAATTAATTTCCAAAATTAAATAAACATTTTAATGTGATGAATCAAGTCAAAACTCTTTCTTTTTATGTGTAGTAGATTGGTACATGTCAATCTATACGGATATGATTTCAGTTATGAGTCTAATAAAAAATAAATAATGCATTACAATATTTAATTGCACTACTTAATATTATAAAATATAAATAAGTAAGCAAACAAAGAAGCAATTGTGTCATTGTAACGTGACACAATTATCGTGATAATATCACATGGATTAACTTCAGGTATATTAAATTCCTAGTAACCACTCCACAACTGTGGTTCTCTAAATTTAAAACAGGTGTGATGATGTACTACTGAAAATTAAAAGTATTGTAACAATTGTTTTACTTTAGTTAACTGCAAATTAACTATGATTTCTTTTAAAGAAAACAGGAGAGTTGAAGAATGCACCACACGACCCCAAATTAATTGACTTGGGATGGCACTGGAGGGACCATTATCAACAGCAGCTGTCTGAAGAGTATGAAATGTACTTGTTTTGCAATTACCATCTGTGTAAGACTTTTGGAAAATATGCATTACTGAGTATATACTGGATACTTCCTCTAAAATTATTCATCAGTAAGAAAGACTCCTTGAAACCCTTGTGGAGAGTGAATGTATAGTAAGATATCTTTGAGTGACAGCATTCAATGTTCACGCTATTATAAGAAAGCACAAGAAGATTGTCTTCCGAGACTTAATGGGAATCTTTTGCTGTTCTTGAAAACACAAATAGTAGAGATGTACTTAGAACTGCTTTGTATTTGATTCTTGATCCATCCCCTGAGTACTCTGCTTTAAAAAATGTAACAACCTAAAATTAACTAAAATCTCTATTTGTGCAAACCACTTTGTATGTCAAAACACTTTTGAAGTTGAAATGAGTTGCCCTGTATCCACTTCTGCTTTGAACATTTTCAGTTTCTTTCCTCCTTCAGTTTCCTTCTCCTTAAAAATGCCCCAACAACATGTACTCCTGTTTGTCAAATGAGACATCTTGGTTCCTTTTAAACAAAACTCTGCCACTTTATTATGTAAGCATTAAATTTAGCCAGACTCTTATCATGCTTTATCATCAGCCCACATCTCTCTCCTTAAGAACTGCATTGTAAGTTCCAATTCATCAAAGATAATTGCATAATATGGTGGGTATACATTACGTTAAAGCATCTACAAACTCTGGAACTGCAAAAGCTATGGAAGAGCTATAGCGACTAATTCTTTTGCCATTTGTATTTTTGCCACTATGTATATATGGTTAAAATATGTAAATTGTGTTAATATTGCATTGCCACCCTTTGAAATATTTCTTTGAGATAAGGTTTCCGAATTAAATCAGCTGCTTGTGATATGTATGAAGCCAAATAGTAAATCTGTGACCATGAGGAGCACAATAAATGAAATACCAATGCATGGGCACTCCACATTTGAACAGAAAGCTCTTTGTCCACATTAATGACAGGCTGGACTGGTCTTGGAACCCAGAGAAACTTTATAAGAAAGGGCAGAGCAGGCTCTTTTTCATTAGGAGATTGTGTTCCTTTAATGTGAGAAGTGACATCTTCTACAACTCTGTCATGGCCAGTGTGATTTTCTACACTGTGGTGTGCTGGGCTGATAACATCATTTCAAGAGAGGCTCACCAGTTCAACAAGCTAATTAAAAGGGCAGGCACAGTTATAGGACACACTCTGGACCCCCTGGAGGTAGTAGCAAACACAGAATTAAAACAAAACTGAGTGTCATTACGAACAATGCTGCACATTAACTTTCTGACACACTAACTATGAGGGCTTTCAGACAACAAATTATTCAGCACAAGTGTGTCAAGAAACACTACTAGGGATCCTTTATAACAGTAATATGCCTGCATAATGCCTCACTGACACAGCTAAGTCTGATGTGTGTTCAGACCAAAGTATAGCTATCTGTCTTGTCTATTTAAAGAGCTTCTGTAAAAAGCCAAATTTTGCCTTGGGGACAAATATAGCTCTGACTATCTATCTATTATATATCTGCTTAATCATTTTATTTACGTCCTGGAACTTCTATAGATTTTTGAAGCATTTTTGAAAGTAATGTGGCAAAACAGCTAATTGTACAAAATAAGTAAATACAGACAATATATCCAACAAACTGTCTAGAAAAAGAAAATTCTGAACTCAATGAACTTATGCTAAAATGAGAATATCATCTTTCAATTTACTTTTCAATATTGACTATATCCCTGTTAAGGTTGCAGGAACACAAAACTGTTTATACAGTGCTGTATTTGTGAGTCAGAAAAGTGCCATGCCATATGATAATTGATTAAACTGAACTCACCATTAGAAGCTCTCATCTGCCTTCGACGTCCAACTCGATCCAAACCAATGGGGGTACTTTGAGAAAATGTGAAAGGGCGAAATCTGGCTGATATGGCTTTATAAGGTGGAACCTGGTGTGATGGAGGTGGCGGTCTTTGAACTGGTTGCTGAGGGAAGAATACAAACACATATAATGTACATACATACACCTAGTATTTATTAATAACATAATTTGCATTAGCATGTAATAAGAGCAGCAGTGACTCTGCTAGACCAGAACACATTGAATTAGGGCACCTTGTGTTTTTCTGTCTGATAGAGCAGATTGTTTAAGAATAAACAACCCTGAACATTTCTCAGAAATCTAAAAATATCAGGAAAATTCCTAATGAGTGAATACTAGCAAATGTAAAGGCAATACATTAAATAGGTGATTGCTCCAAACCTGGTAACTAATGAATGTAATATGAATCAGAGATAAAATTGTTGAAGCAAGTACTAAAGAAGAGACAAGAGAATCAATTATCCTTCACAGATGACACTACTTGTGCACTGATACATAATGTCCCAGAGGTTCTCAATTGGATTCAGGTCTGGAAAACGTGCAGGCCAGTCAACGTGATCAATGCCTTCGTCATTCAGGAAAAGCCTACACACCCTTACCACAGGAAGATGGCATTGTCCTGCACCAGGAAGACGCTAGTGACTACTACACCAGCGTAAGGTCTGACAATGGCTCTGAGGATTTCAACCTGGTACCCAACAGCAGTCAGGGTACCCTTGACTAGCATGTGGAGGTTTGTGCGACCCTCCAAGAATATGCCTCCCCATACCATCACTGATCCACTGCAAAACCGGTCAAGCCGAATGATGTTCCTGGCTACATAATATTCACCATGGCATTTCCAGACTCTTTCATGTTTCTCTCATGTGGTCTGTGTGAACCTGCTATCATCTGTGAAGAGTACAGGACCCCAACTGTGTATTCTCTGACGAATACCAATCAAGCTGTATGGTGATAGGCTGTGAGTACAGGTCCCTCAAGCCACCCACATTGAGTCTATTTCTGATAATCTGGTCAGAAACATGCACACAGTAGCCAGCTGGAGGTCATTTTGTAGTGTAATGGCATTGCTCCTCCTGGTCCTTCCTACACAAAGGAGCAATTACTGGTTGTGCTGCTGGCTTGATGCTCTGCTACAGCCTAGTCCAGCTCTGTTTGTGCAACAGCCTGTGTCCTGTTATCTTCTCCATGCTCTTGAGACTGTTCTGGAAGACACAGCAAACCTTCTTGCAACGACACGTATGGGTGTGCCATCCTGGAGGAGTTGGACTACCTGTGCAACCTGAATCTAGTGCAGGTACCGCTTCATGCTACAGCATTGACAAGGACACTAGCAAAACACAGAACTATAGAAGAATCAGTGAGCAAGGATAAGGAGAAAGCCATTTTATGTACCACCACCTGCAGAACCATTCCATTTTTGGGAGTTGTCTTGCTGTTGCCTCTCCAATGCATCTATTGTCACTTTAATTTGTACCAATGCAGGTTAAGTTGATTCACAGTCGCTTATGCTTCCTAACTGGACACATTCATACCCCTGAAGCTTAACTGATCTAGTGCTAGAATGTGATGATTAAGTGTTTCCTTAATTTTCTGAGCAGCGTATATGCCTTAAATATCAGAATGTTTATGATAAGGTACTCCATGGGAGGTTACTCATCAAAATGCAAGAGACAGTGATTCACAATGTGTTAACTGAGGTCAAATGCCTCACTTGGGTCAAAGCATTTTAAAATTTATAACGTATCACAAATAAAGGCAAAATCTTTAACTTAGTAAAAAACATGGGAAAAAAATTAATTAATGAAGGGTTAGAAGCCCAAAAGTACACTTCCATGAGGAAGAAGCACTGTATAGAAACTGTCAGAAAGCCTGAAAGAATGTTATTGCATGATGTGTACAAACCAAATGAAGTTATACTTAAGTTGTAGAATGCACTTATTTGGAATATTATAAATGTCTTTATAGTTTTTTACAGAAATTTAAGAAAAAGGAGGAATATATTTAGAAGCTATTAGTGTAACATCTTTTGATTTTGTCCAGCCAAACGTATATATGGTAATTCTGTAACATGGGCAGAGCCTGAGATTTAGGCTTGGGGGGGGGGTCTGACAAACCATACAAAAAATGCATTTTGGTGTAACTGTACCACTACATATTTACAAGAAGAAGTCTCACTGGCTCACATTTAAATTATGAAAAAAAACAGAAACTCTGTTAATGATATTTAAATGACAGCAAAATTAACTTTTAAAATTTTTTTTAAAAATTTGCTTGTCTACGTATTGTAATTGTGAGAAAATAAGCACTTATTTTAACAAGTTAGAATATGTACACATAGTGTAACCCTCAGGTGTGTTTGTGAATGTTGCAGCGTTTTCTGTTATTTATTTGTATCATCAAAGACACAGTTCTCACATTTTTTTTTTTAAATACTTTGTAACAGGGTGGAGTGTGACATGTGATAGAGGTTGGCTCAAACCACCATGCTACTTTTTGAGCAGTAAGCGCACGAAGTCAGAAGTTGTCAAAGATGGCTATTGGATCTATAAAAGACAGGAATACTGTACACAAAATGTATGTAAAGCTGAAATAACTTCTCTCAAGCTAAATCTGAAACAATAAACTAATTTGTAACTGAAACTATACAGAAAATTTCTGTTTGTTTTAAGGATAGGCAATGTGCAGATTATTTATATTTATTGATTCATCCATCCATCCTCTAAACTTACTTATCCAGGCCAAGGGGCAGCTGGAGTCTGTCCCAGCAAACAAAAGGCACAGGCAGAGAACACACACACACACACAAAATTCAGCATTATCAATTCACCTCACCTCCAGGTCTGTGGACTGTGAGAGGAAACTGAAGTAAACCCCTGTGGATCCACATGTAAAATCCATGCCTGGAGCACCCCTGGACTCCTTAATACGAGGCAGCAGCGCTACTTCTGCATCACCATGTTGCATATTTTTTGCTTTTTGATGTATTTATATTAACACTGACCTTAAAAATGTAGTAGAAAATACCATTTACTTGAGACTTCTTTTATCAACATTGCACATATGTTGGGAATGTGGGGACCAGGCCTATCTGGCCATCCCTTAAACTCTGCCCAAGGGTAATAACTGTATATAATATTTATTTATATCCAATAATTCTATTCAACCAATGTGTAAAGTACCTTAACCTAAATAAAGGTTCATAGGGGACCAAGCCTACCCAGCAGCAATGGGCACAAAGCAGGAGTGGGTATCAGCCTCTTATAGGGCACATTCAGTCCAAATTATATTTGTTAATGGGATTTGAGAGGAAAACTAGAGTACTATATTTAAAAAATGGAGACCTTGGAAGACCATATAAGCTCCAAAAGAGGCATCCATTCATTCATATATTCAATTTCCACCCCACTATCAAGCACAGAGCCAGAGCTTGAAATGAGAATTAGCCATGTAAGGAGTGACAATTTACAGTAGGACACACACACATTGACAATAGATCAATTCTAATTAAAGTTTACTACACATTTTTGGGACCGGAGAGAAATAAAATCCAAAAATCCATGCAGATGCAGGGAGAACATTTAAGCTCCACTCAGGGAGAGCCCTCATCCAGGATCTTAACATAGTCCTCTGGAACTGGGAGACAGCAGCACCAACCACTCTGGCAAACCATTTGGTTTTATGATTTTCAGTTAGAGTTGGGCTGCAATTTTAGCTGTAGCCACTGAGATGCAACAAAGCAATGCAGCTTGGAACGTACAGTGAAAAACACATCCTGTGTGTGGTACGGATTGAGCTTCTTTAAGAAATGGATTGTAGTTGTGTACACAGACACAGTAAGTGACTTCCTCTGATGGGCTTGACTTGCTCATTTCTTCTGTACTTTTAAAGGACCAGAAACAACCAGAGTATCTTTTATATTACAGTGTATGATTTAACATCTGTGGGATTCAGTTGCATTTTCCAAGTAATTGTTACAAGAAAAAAATACCAAACATAAGGAGTATAAATGCTGTTAACAGTAGAGACAGAGAACCTGCAGCACACATGCTTCCCAAGAACATCAGGCACAATGGTGATGTTGTCTCAGCAGTTTCTTTCTGAATGTTAATTCCTTTTAATTGTGATGTGAGATGATTTGAAGTTTAGATGTAATCCTAATCTAGCATTGTCAAAAAAGTGTTATAAATCTAGTGTATAAACTCAAGTCCTTCTGACATAAAGAGGATGCACCATAGTAACATACACATGGTAAAGCTACAGTATTTATAAAGAAGACTAATTCTACAGCTAAAGTTGTTTCTGAGTTATGTGTTATGGATAATAAAAGTCATGATTAATTTTCTCCATAAAGAAATGTTTAATTTTATTTACAATGGACTATTTAAAATAAATCATTTCTACGCAGTTTCAATGACAATCTACCAAACCACAACTGTGAATGACTCAGACAGAGAGAGCATTAAGCAGAAAACTGTGCTGCAGTTTGTTCACAAGACATACTGGCATACACTTCAAGTTAAGCATCAGGTGTTAATTATAGCTCTTTAGAATTGAAAACTTCAAGATTGTGTAATAATGGGGCTTATCCTTGTTTCGTGATTATTAACAAGCTCTGGTTTACTGTTGACTAACAATAAAAATGGAATTAGTCTGAGGGAAGAAAAAAGCAATCCCTCTTGTTCTGAGAAACTGAGAAATGTTACTTGTGCAAAGAACTTGGAAGGCAATGATTAAATGTGCTTTAGAAACAGGATTTCATTTAAAACCAGAAAATGTCATAAAAATGTAGTGCTGGTAGTACAGTACTGTAAAATAAGTCAGTGCTCCAAAGATAGCATGCTGTCTTTATCACATTTCTGAGGTTCAAATCACTGATGTAAACACCCGCATACCACCATACCAGTAGAGGAATGGTCATTCCACTAAGCCACAACACACAAGCTTGTGGGAAATTAAAATATCAAAGTCAGCTTTAGCGTTCTCAAACTTTCTGCCACACTTAAAGCCATGCATTAGGGAAACAAAATCATCAAAAATCATTAATAGAAGAGGGAAAAGAATGTAGCTGGTTGCAAAGCAGAAGCAAGAAGATGAAACGGACAGGCAAAGGAAGAGTCTTCATGAAATCTTACTTGTGCCAGAAGAGTTTCCATTTCACCGGTCTTGGGATGAGAGTACAAGTCAATTCCACCAATGACAGAGATTGGTCTCCGTTTTCGGCTCTTCTGATTAAGCACTTGTTGGTTGTGTCTCTGTGAGGCACACTTCAAAGACTTTTCTTCTCCATCCGTGCATTCCATGTCCTGGGACTCCACTGCAATACTGTGTTCAGGTATGGAAAATTTTCTGACAGTTAACTGACCGTAGTCTGAAAGAGGCCTGGGTCGAGTCTTGTTTTTACTGGATCCCCATCGTCTGGGAGTCACTTTCTGTCCATCTGTTTTCTCTGCTTCAAGTGACTGTGACTTTCTCCACTCTTCCTCCGCAGTGACCTTTGTTAAATGTGAACAAGTCCATATATTTTTAAATCCAAATTGCATTATGAACATTAAAAGGCAAAACAGTCTCTAACAAGTGCTGCTTCATTCTAAAAAGGCTAGAATGCAACAGAACTGAACTTTATTTAAGCAGCAAATATCTAATTGCTGATGACACTAAAATGGTTTTGATCTTATTATTTGAAAATACACATAAAACATCTAAATATGATGCATAAAATAATAGAATACTACAAAAGTAATTTCCAAAATTACAAATAAGTCACTGTTTTTGGACCAGATTAACCAAGTCGTAGGTTATGTGCATTATGGTCACAAGACGGGAATCCACACAGCAAACAAAGACACACTAACAACTAGAGATGCCAAACGTCCAAACGGTAAACACAAAAAAAATGGACAGAACAAATGTTACACTGCGGACTCTAACACCTAAAATCCTGGGGTCCAAATGTCAAACAGCCTGTAATATTACTGTAATTGAAACCAGAGTCTTTTTAAAAAATGTACCAGAGGAAGTAACTAATTTTATTTAAAAACATTAATGCAACCTTTCCAAAGACAACAAAAATAAAAGTAAATACATAGAATGTATTTTTACAAGTACCCTTGGATCAAAAAACAGTTCATAGGAACCTTAATGTCACAGACACATAAGGTAGCACAATGAAAAAATAATATTGTTCCTACAGAAAAAGAGCACTTCCATATCTGACTCTTACTATTTACATTTTACTTCAATAATGAATAACAATACAAATAATTAAGGTCCACAAATCCTACATTACCTCAACTGGTTTCTTTTGTAAATTACCTGGACGCTAAGTAGGTAAACAACAGTGGATTAATTGATTATAAATAGAAAATGAGAGAACAGCCACACTTTTGTGATGGCTTTACATGAAATGAAAGTAACCTTTTTGCTTCTTAGCTGCATATACTGGTTTGCTTTGTTTCCATATGGCTCAGTACAGCTTGTCACACATGCATGTCAGTGGATCACCCACAGGGCTCAACGCCGGGTTGAGAGGGGGAGCTGTCGCTAATCATGTCCTCTCCTCTTCTTCTCACAGCACTGAGAAGACCCCCAGTGAGGGTACCTGACTCCACCCCCTCTGGTTTCACGGCTGTAAATCACAGGGTTGGCGGAAGGGGGCATCAGTCTGAGAGCAGAGCACGACATAGAGTTTCTATGGTAATAAGAAGAGCTAGTATGAAGCCTGACTGGGGTCACTTGGTTTTGTTAAATTTGCTGCCTCTGTGCCATTGGGGGCTTGTATTTTTTGTTAAGACTCAAAGAAGTAGATGGGGACAACCAGGTTGGTACCCCAACATTATTTTGTATAGGGCCTGTAATTCTTCATTTGTCCACAAGTTAATTGTGCAGTGATGTTTCTATTTATTGATATTAACAAAAATCGGCACAGTAATACCACAGACTCACAAATTCACAGACCTGAGTTAGAATTCCAACCTGGTCACTGGATGGAGTCTGCATAATTTCTCCATGTGTATGTGAGATTTACCCACATACTACAGAATCTTAACAAATTCTAAAGAGATGCAGGTTAGGGTTACTGAAAACTGCAAACAGGCTCTATATGAGGAGGTATATATTTCTTATGCAAAACGTAAATTTGTGCAGTCCTCTACCAAAACAGGTAGGTGTGGAAACTTAATGAATAAAATGAATAATGGTGTGAGGCACAGTGGCACAAAGGGTAGCAATGCCACCTCACTGATTCGGAATTCTGTCTTCAAACGCTGTGCCCAAATGTCTATGTGGAGTTTACATGTTCTCCTTTTAACCTGAACTTAAAAGAAGTGGTGAGGCAGCCTTCTGCTGTTATACACCTAAAATCTGGAATAGCTTACCTATAGAAATTCGCCAGGCTAACACGGTGGAGCACTTTAAAAAGACTGCTAAACCCATTACTTTAACATGGCTTTCTCATAGCTTCATTTTAGTTTAATCCTGATATTCTGTATATGCATTTAATTATCATTATCATTCACTAACCTCTATTTTCTCTGCTGTTCTTTTTCCGATTTTCTGTGGTGGCAATCTGTGCCGCCACCCCCCGATTAAAGCACCGTAATGTCCCTACATTGATAGATTAAAGGCCAGAAGTCCACATGACCATCATCATAAAGTTCTTCCATGTGAACCCTGAAGACCACGAGGACTGATTGAGGTCATTTATGTTAGGCAGAATGCCTAGAGGGGGCTGGGCGGTCTTGTGGCCTTGGATCCCCTGTAGATTTTATTTTTTTTCTACAGCTGCCTAGAGTTTTTTTTTTGTTTTTTTCTGTCCTCCTTGGCCATCGGACCTTACTTTTAGTCTATGTTAATTAGTATTGCCTAATTTTAGTTTTTATATTTTGTCTTTTTCTTCATCCTGTAAAGCACTTTGAGCTAAATCATTTGTATGAAAATGTGCTATATAAATAAATGTTGTTGTTGTTGTATATAGATCCCAGCAAACATATATTACAGTACAACTAGCTATCATATACTGTAAATAAGCAGTTTTTAAGTTAAATTCAGAAAATGAATTCACAGTATATGTAATCAACTTGCTTTGTAAAAACGTACAACTAGCTAACAAAAACTTGGCTTGCTAAGAGCAGCTGCCTCCATTCTGAATTAATGCCAAATATATTAATTTGCAAACACAATTCTTTCCTGTCTTTCTTAAAATGCACAATGAATATGTTTTCCTAGTTCACAAAAATATGATCCATAATGCTGCTACTTTGATGAGAGCAAAGCAACAGAGAGAAATAAAATAATGACAAGCCTTGGTGGACCAAAAACAGTCATAACGGCTTCACTGTTATCTTGCTGGAGCAAAGGTGCTGCACACTCAAGTTGTAACGTCTGTTTAGTAACGGAGTGTTTGTCTGTGATGATTATTTTATTTTATGTTTAGGTACTAAATGTTGCAGTTCATTCCCCCTAATTTCAACTGGGAAAAAAATCAAGGCCTTTTACTATTATATAGTAGCCACTGAAATCCTCTGAATGATATAACATAATTTAAAAAATGAAACAACATGAAACATGACTGTCAAAATTCTCTATAAGCTGTTCATTTTTTCATACCCTTTAATATAGGAAGTAAAGAGTAATGAGAGTAACCCGGAGTGTGATCTTTAGTGCTTTAAACGTGTTTCTGTTCAAGCACAAGAAGAGAACACCTTTAATGAAAAAGTTACAGCAGCTGGACTACAGATTACATGGCAAACTGGTTCTCTGAGTGGCAGGGTGAGGTTTTCTGCTTCACTGATTACTTTGTTCTTCCAGCCATAAAGATTTTTAAATGGTATCTCCTGTCATTCACAAATGAAAACGCATTAAATGCGTGACATTCTCTTGCTTATTCAATGCAACTCTTAAGCAATAAATCTACAAGTTCAGATAGAGTGCGTATTCATATTTTTGTCAAAGATGAGTATGATCAACTTGTCGAGAGGTACAGTAAAGCTACTGGTGAGTGTTTAACAGAGGAAAATTCTATTAAATGTTACTGTCACCCTGGACCTGACATGGAAGACCAACATAGACTCCATAATAAAAAGGACACAGCCGTAGATGTACTTTTGATGTACAGCTGAGAGAGTTCAATTGATCACAAGAGTTGATGATTCAGTTCCACACAACAATCGCGGAGTCTGGTTTCAGCTCATTCATCATAGTGTGGTTTGGATAAGCAACTAAACAAGATAAGAATAAACTACAATAAATAATCAGGTCTGCTGAAAAGATCACTGGCACCAGTCTTCACACCTTACAGCACCTGCACAATTCCAGAGTTCTGAAGCAGGCAGGGAAAATCATCACCGACCCCTCACATCCTGGTCACAACTCTATGGAGCATTTGCTATTTGCCAGGATTTATGGACTAAACTACGCCAAAAAATGAGTACATATTAGAACAATTTGTTTCCACAGGCCATCAAGCTCACAAATGGTTACTTTAGCTGTACTTGCACCTCCTCAATATGTAACTATACTAAAGAATATTATGAATAATTATATATTGCAGTATTTCTTGAACTGTCTTGTAATTTGTATGCACATGTTTACATCATGTGTCTTGTATTTATCTCAGGTATAGACTTATCAATCGTGTGTCTATCAAATTCCCTGTATGACGGCATACTTGGCCAATAAATGTGATTCTGATGATGTTACTTGATCAGATGAGAAAGAATTCAAAATGCAATAATCAAACATATTTACAGTTTTTCCACTGATGTAAGTCAGTTAAGTTTATTCTTATTTAAAACCTGGAACAGTTCTTCTGCTCTTCAAAATATTTTCAGCCTGAACCCCGAGATCTATACTGCTAAGATAGAGGAACTACTTGAAAGTTAACTGACAATGACTCAGTTTATATGGATATATGCTTGCTGGCATTTGAGTCAGAGCTCTGTGGCTTATTAAAACTCAACTGGTGTGCTTATCCTTAAAAGATTCGTTCCTGTTCCTGCAAGCCTATTTCACGACACAATAACATCATAAAAAGAACACTTAAATCTGCCACTTTTGTCTCTTATTTTTCCTATAAAACTGCAACTATGTTAAAATGCTTTATCTTAAATTGTTTACTGACTTTTTAAAAAAATCTGAGTCATTGATGAGCTCATCTTGTGCACATACTGTATATGGTTCACTGTGTTTTTTTGCCAGTGTATTTACCTGATATCTCCTGAATCTAAACTTTTGAAACCCCATCACCTGGGCTTCGATGCTAGAATGAGTCCCACAGAAGACAACTATTATAACATACATAATATTCTGCTAACCTGCAGAATTCAATTTAGGATTGAAGAGGGGCAGATTCTTTGATTTTTTTTTTCTTTTCTTGAAGTAAAAAGCAGTGAAAATGAATAAGATTTTCACTATTTAGGCACATGTCATGAGTCAAACAGTCAAAAAGTACAATACACTAGGTACTGTGACTTTCTGAAAAGAGTTTTAACTTTGTATGTTGCCATGGATGTAAAAGAAGGCAGAGCTCACATTATGCTCATCTCCTGTTTTTGTAATCTCAAGAGTAAACACAGGTCATGTTACTGCTGATGACAAAAAAAAAGCATTGTCACAGAGGGTGAGCTTCCCATGACTTTTCAGCATCAAGTGCAAGTATGAACATAAGCGTTTTTAAGTTTATGAGTTATCTATAAAAATCTATTGGGTAAATGAACAAGGCACAGCCTATTATTAGAAAGGCACCATTGTCTAAAAAGCACCATGTGGTGTATTTTTATTTTTTTTAATCAGGTCAATAAATTATGGTGGGATCAAATATGTACAATAAAAAGTAGTTATTGGACTGGTAAGAATAGCACATAAGTGAATTTAATAATCACTGTCAAAAGTTATTTTCTAACCCGCTTAATTCAGATCAGGGTCATAGGTGTGGTTCTGGAACATATTCTAGCAAGCATAGGTAACAAGGCAGGGACAAACCCTAGACAGGGTTCCAATTCATCACAGGGCGAACGCTCACACACACCAGCCACACGCTAAGGCCAACTATTCACCTAACCTGCATGTCTTTGGACCAGGGCTGTGGAGTCGGTAGATAAATGCTCCGACTCCGACTCCTCAGTTTCTAAATCTTCCGACTCCGACTCCTCTGTATGTATATACTATGCTAATGTATTTTCTACATCCATTGAAGGAAAGGAAGGCAACATACATGTCATTTCACCACAGAACTACTGGCTAGGAAGCCAACACTCTACTATAATGCCAGATTAAAGACAAACACAATGAAAACAAGGTTTTGTTTTGGCGGCCGCAGATTGCGGGTGTCCACATGGACGGGCAGATCCAGCTTGCCGAAAATCTCGACCACCGCCCCATCCAAAGTAATGTGATGCCTCTGTCTGCTGCAGTGGCTGTCTCCTCTGTCAGCCAGCCGGAAGTTTAGTGCATTGTGTCACTCACCGGCCAGCTGATCAGCAGAACGAGCCTCTGCTGGAGACAGGTAGGAAGATCTGTGTTCTCGGCTCCTTCGGCCCCTTCACTAGCGCATAGTGAAGGGGAGCCGACGGAGCTGAGAACACACCAGATGATTTGTCCGGCGTTTGACGCGTGATGACTCGTTGAACGGCCGAAAAATCGGCAGTGCATCTGTAAATGTATGGGGGGCTTTAGGCTAGGTTCACAGTTCCCTGTAACAGTGGAACACGACACAATGGAAAGCGGTGCCGCACCTTACCTGTGCATTACATCCCATATAGTGACGCATACAGTCAATGAAAAGCATGCTTCATGGTTACTTGACATGTTCGTTTTGTGGTAACATTATGCACTGCATGCATTGGGCTTTATTCTTACAGCAGAGAAGTAGTTCATTATGACTGTTTGTGAATTGGGACATTTCAACTTACTTTTTTAATTCCCATTTAAATTTAGTAGGAGTCAGAGTCGGAGTCTGACTCCGACTCCTCGACTCCGGCTCCGACTCCACAGCCCTGCTTTGGACAGTGGGAGGAAATTGGAGCACTTGGTGGAAACCCATGCAGGCACGAGGAGAATATGAAAATTCCAGAAAGGGAGGACCAAGGATTTGAACCCTAGTCTCCTTCCTTTAAATATAATAAAAAAAAAATGCCCCCTTTCACTACGTCACTTACTTATGCACAGACATATACTTATCTAAAGTTGCAATTCACCTACTAAATATATACATCTTTGTCTGACAGGTACTCATTTGAGAATCGAACCTTGGTCCCTTAAGTTCCGAGGCATTAGCTCTTACCACAATATTATCAAGGTCACTAATAGATCACTGCTGATAGAACTGATATCAACCTGTCCAAACTAGGCTACAAAATGCAAAGTATTTCCACATCCATCTTTATATTAAGTCCATCCGTTCACTTTTGCAGTTGCTTAACTTTGACCATGCATTAGAAAATTTATTCTGCATTAGCAATCACTGCCTAAGAAATATTTACTTAAGTTCATGTCAACATACCTTTAATATTACAGGATAATACAATTATTAATTAAAATGGGAATGATTTGTAAATACAATATTGGAAGCAGCAGTGCTCAATGTTGTACCATTAGGTCAAGCAGCTAGAAGAGATATTGAGATTTAAAAGTAATGTTAAAACTTTAAATGTTTAAGTGATGAAGAATGTGCAGCAGCAGTGCAATTTCTTGATTTTGAGGAATGACCAAGTAAATCTCTAAAGCAAAGAGCCTGTCCTGCTCCAGGATAAGAACAAAAATTAGAAAAGAAAAAGCACCACAATAGAAATGCTTAGATTTCTAATAAAACAGCTTTAAAAAAAGTGAGTGCACTGTGATATTAATTGACTTGGTCACATGGTAATCAAGGGGTCAGGACTAAACTGAAGTGTAATGCTTTACAGTTAAAATGCTAAATCACTGGGCCATGGAGGGGGACACCTGTGTTCCTTATGTCAATCTCAGATGACTTTGTAACTATCAACAATACTTAATGACCTCTTTTCATAGAGGTGGAGTGGATGAAAGCCTTGAAGTAAATAAGTGAAAAAAAATCTGGCTCATCCAGCAGCTAGCAAACCAAAAATGATAAACTGAGTAACATGACCTTCATGCTATTGAACCGTCTTATGTTCTTTGGACTACATGACAGCAGATGGCAGTGTTGTCTTCAATCTGGGCAGGTAAAATGACATTGAGCTCTTTGGATATGTGAACTATTCTTTCTTTTTGTTTTTTTACATTTTTAAAATTAACAAGACCAGAATGATCATAACACTGTGGATATATAGGAATTTTTCTTATTTTGATAGACTCTCAATAGATTTTTGTATATTTTCTATTATAATCACACTTACTATAGACAGGTTGCTTTCATTTCTGCTCATAATATAAAGTAATACCAACTTTCAGCATTGTCTTTTCTGGAAAATTCAGTGCTGTTATAAAGTGCTCAAGTAGCAGATGAACACATTCTAGAGAATGTTTGTGGAAGATTTACTAAACATGCACCTCAGCCATAGCTGCCTTTTATCACACTCCACACTTGCAACAGAAAATGGTGTCTTGGACAGGAAATTTGGCATGTAAATATGAAAGTAAATATGTGTGAAAGAAATGAACGTGTATGACGTAAATTGGCTTCTTCTCGAGTAACAAAAAGAAAGTGTATTCAACATCAAATGAAAAGTAATACAGTATGAGATTTTATGCTCAAGTAGGTTAACAGCATACAGCAGGGGTAGACAATCTTTGTTTTGAATGGCCACAGCGGCCTCAGTCTTACTAATCAACTTACTAATTAGAAACTATGTTTTGGTTTATGGAAAGATTTTAGCAAAAGGCTGCAGCATAGCAAAATATGAAAAAAGTGAAGGAGTTTGAATATTTTCTGAATCCAAAGTATGGTAGTATTTCATCTGAAATAAATGTGGATGTTAAGACAAATACATTTTAAAAATAAGCCAATATTTTTAAAACTTTCTTGTATTTCCCTTACAATCTCCAAACTTTATCCAACTATTAATTCATATATCATATTTTAAAGTAAAATTACACCTCAATGTTACAAATTGCATGTGTATAAATATATTCTTACCAATTCAGACAGAGATCAGCCATAAATTACAATAGCTATACATGTAGTTAAATTACTGCACTTCACCACTGTGGAAAATTCAAAAATGCAATCTCCTGCTTTTCTTTTCTTTTCTGTGTACTTTCAAGCATTAGTCAGTAGAGGGAGACAAAAAAATTAACACACCGGCATAAGAAAATTGTGCAATAATAAAAAGACGACAACTGTGGCACACAAAAAGAATGATGTCACTGACCTTCTGACTAGATTGCAGGACAATCGCATCACTCTCAATGAACTTCTATGTAGTAAAAATTAATTGTATGTTAATAATTAGTACTGCACATGGATTCTATGACAAATAAACAAATAAACTGCAGTCATCCCAATGTGAAAGTGCTCGAAAGTCCAACTGAAAAGCCAATTTTAATTTAAGGATTAAAAATGAACTAAAATCTTAGAGTCTTACCTCCTCTTTCTTTTCTTCACACCCAGAACCCATGTTCAGGCTGAGCTGAGAATGACTGCTTATTCCACTGTCTTCATTTGCATCATCATAGTAAACTGTATGTACTAAATCCTGAAAAGATACTGGACTTTTTCCAATCTTGGGGATATGTCCCTCAGCTTTCCCATCACTGTCCATTGAACTTAGTGATAATGTGCTGTGCCGATTGTGAGAGTGCAAAGTACTGTTACATTTGACTTTTTCAGTGCTTGGGCTTTGAGGTTTGGGAGCTGTTGGTCTTGAAGGTGTGACAGACTGGTCTGCTTCGAAGATAAAATGAGAATCACTTTTAGGTTCACAGCTTGACTCTGAAAAGAAGACCTCATTACTATCACTGGAAGGGCTGAAAGGACTGAGTGGGCTATTGACATCTGGGCTAAGGCAGGGCTGAACCTCCTTGCCTGTGTCATCAGAAACCGGCAAATCTGACTGCAAAATGCTAACTTCATTTTGGAGATTTTCACTAGTTTGAGATTTCACTGGATTTCTGGCAGGAGAGAGGCAACGTTTGCGCTCTTGTTCACTGGAACAAGAGGCACGTCTTGAATAGTCATCATGCAACCGACTATTTGGCCTCACCCTGCTTGTCTGATCATTTGGAAGAATTTCTTTTTTCTTGGCAGAATCTGCTGTATTGCTAACCAGTTTAAACACTCGGTCAAAATCTTTTGCTCGGATTGGACTTTTCCACCTTTTAGACCGCCTTTCTGAACCACTATTAATTTTATCCAAGTCCATGGATGAAGTGCTTACAGTTCTCTGTATTCTTTGGCTTTCATTTGTTGCTTTAAGTTCAGCAAGATTGGAGGTTGACTTCCGCTTAAAGGAGGTTTTCCTAAGAAAGTTAAGGTTATCAGTGCTTTTACTTCGTCGATAAACTATTTTAATGTTCTCCACCTCCTTCTTGGGGAGTTCGCAGATCTCAATTTCACCTGCAATAGGTGACAAGGACCTTTTGCAGTTAGTGTGGCCATCTCCTTTGTTTCCATCCAGCAAATTAATTCGTCCAGTTCCATATGCTCGACGAATACTCAGGGAGCGATGAGTATTCCTGAGGAAGGAATCATCTCTTTCTTCCACATCAGACCCATCTGATGTTAGCCCATCCCCTGAGCCCTTCAAGTCCGGTACAGTACCAGAGTATGAAAAACGACTGTTTTGTACCCTGAAACAAACACCATTGATAGCCTGCTTGTTAGCTAGGTTCCCTTCATTTAATACGTCCGAAGTCTCCTTATCCTGAATTCCTTGGAATACAGAAGACTTGAGCTTTTTGAAAGAGCCCATTTTCCTCAAGGAAGACAGTGCATTCCAAGTGGTGGAGGTGCCAGTCATGATTAGGGAGCGTGGCCTCTCACAGTTGGAACTTGTTCGTTTCTGTGGTGTGGAGAAAAAACGCATGATCTTTGAGGGACTCAGTTTATTCTCCTGTTCATCAGAGTCACTGCAGTGAACACAATTTTCCAGCCCACTTTGGCCATTAAAATGAACTGGTTCAGTAGTCTCCATGGCTAAAAAAGTATCTGCTGCTCCATTGGAGCTACCAGTAGAAAAGGATGCTATGCTTTCTCCATTCTCATAGACATGTTTGCCTCCTCTGTGCTCACACAGTTGTGACCCGCTGCTTTTTGCTGTTGCATCTGATGGCAGCACCTCCTCAGCGGCACCTTCTTTTCTTTCAGTCTCACATGTGGTACAAGGGGTCAGATCTTCAGTGGATTGCACTGCCTGTGACAAGGAAACAAAGGATGCATTTAGCAAATCGTCTTTCACACATTGGCTGTCACAAAGAGTGAAT
Organism: Polypterus bichir lapradei; assembly: GCA_026402145.1. Lineage (NCBI taxonomy): Eukaryota > Metazoa > Chordata > Cladistia > Polypteriformes > Polypteridae > Polypterus > Polypterus bichir. Next base: position 6,127,937 of record JANRMT010062834.1, read on the forward strand.
ACAATTCTTTTGTACATGCCAAGAACATTATTAGCCCAACAATAAGCTTTCACGTGACTGGAGAAAATGTAAGAGGTCTTGCAACGATCACTGCTTGTTTAACTATTTAAGAGGCAGAAACTAACTAAAAGAGTAAAAAGGGTTAGGTTTAATTGTGACACTATCTGCCATAAATATTACCTGAATGCACTCTTAGACATACTCTTATATAAGGTCAATTCAACAGTGCAAACTGAATTGATTCACATAAAAGTTTTACTTACTGATAAGCTAGGTGGCTATAAATGTGCTTTATTTATATGCCCATTTAAAGAAACAATTTTTTATTGTGGTCAGTATTAAAATATATATAGCTTATAAAAATGACTTAGAAAAGTTGATATGAAGGAAATTCATATCGTTAAACTAATTTCATTGGACATTAAAACAGAAATACAATTATATATGATCACAATTGACACTACTGAATAAAATAAACATCAGACAAATAAAACAACTATGTATTTTAAATAGAATGATTAAAAAAGTTAGGTACAGAAAGCACAGGAGCACTTTATTAGGCAGCAGGGGGTTAAATGCAGGCACATACACAACAAGCTGGGCAAGGCGCTTTGCTCAAAGCCTGTATGCTAATTAAATAGATTACCCATGAACTGAACTTCTTAACCGTCAGTTGTCTATTGTTATCACTTTATTGTGAAGTTTGCTGTAGTTAAGCGAAGCTGATGAGAAACAGGAAATGAAGCCCCCTTAGCAACAAAAAAGAAGCTGTGAAAAGCACTTAGTAGAACGCACTGAATTAAATTCCAGGATTCCTGCTTTCCAATTCTACTTGATTGCCTTCTAGTGTTTAAATTGTATTGAAGTTGAATATGGATCATATTGAAGGAAATATGCAAGGAATAGTACTAATGTGATAAAATAGTCAGAAAGGTTGAAAACGTAAGTTAAAATGACATGAGACCAGTTCTCTTTTCATTTCACTAAATGCAAAAAGACTCTGTAATAGTGAAATTGGAAAAAAGCATCTCTAGCACTTTTAATTTTCATAACAATTTTGACCATTAGTCATTTATCCCATACATAGGGTGTGCTAATGAGAATAACCCAAAAGCATACAAATGATTCAGAGCAGTAAAAATAGAATGCAATGGAGAGAAATGTTAAATGCAATGCCCTATTCAGATGAAGCAACATGAGTCAACTAATGACAGAGGGTAAAAATAATTGCAAGCTCTCCATCAGGGTATGCTAAACAAAAATCTTTTAAATTTAATAAAAGCATTCTTAAATATGCCTTTCCTCTAGAAACCCTAAGCACTACATTATATTTAAGAGATCATAACCATTCAGAACTAATGAAAAGTTTATTAAAAGATTAACTGTTACTGACGAGTGGCACTTTATTATCCTCTATACAGTCTGCCTTCAATGCAGCACATCACAGGAGTCACAACAACAGGTTTGAAAACTTTAACAGTCAGTATATAAATTATATTATAGACATATGGTATGGAAACACATTCTGAATGAACAGTCATAAGAAAAAAACTCACCTACAAAAGTACCAGCCTCTGTAAACAGCAAAGACAGTTCTGATCTACTTGTAAAACTTTTTGCAATAATCAAGCACTGATAGAAAAGAAAAAGACAGACAATCATAAAGAAAACAATGCTATTGACTGGTGATCTTACCAGACTCATGACTCCCTTGTGAAGCACAAGAGAGACAGAGCTCTAACAAGAGCTTTAACATGCCACGATTTTTTTCTCAATGCGGGGAGATTTAGTTCCAGGAGCCAATCGGCACAAAGCCGCAGTTCAGAGGAGTCCTTGAAACTAACCTGGTTACACATCACTATGGCAGCTGAAAAGTTCCCATAAGAAATCCAGGTTTCCACAGTATGCTGTGAGTGAGACACAGCTACAGCAGCTGCCACATACTTGCAGTCCTCAGCACTAATGTTATTCCCGGGAACTAGTCTGCAGAGCTGTTAGGGAGGGCTGGGCGTGCTCACACATGGAGGGGAAGGCTCGAGCCAGAAGACGCCTTCTTGTTTATTTGGGAGATATCACATCTCAGTAGGACAATGGTCAAAAGCCAGTGAGGAGATTTAAGGTCTTGGGGGTGGCAAGGCCCGCCCTTAATCATCAAAGCAACCAGGGAAAGGACAATTAGATTTCCTTGGGGCTTAAAAGGCCCTTGAGGAAAAGAATGGCCTAGACTACCCCAACTCGATATACACCAATTCAATCAACCTTTATTTTATATTGCGCCATTCAGAGTAAACACATGGTGCTTCACAACAAGCACTAGAAATATTATAATTTAAAAAAATGTAAAGCATGGACAATATGAACAAAAAGTAAGCAATGTAGAGAAAAGACAAAGTAGTGTACAAGTAAAATACATATATAACACTAAACAGGTTAGGGGTCAAGAGAGTCTTGAGTGAAATTAATGAAGCCTGTTTATGCTAGTGTTACTGTAGACATTGGGCTTTTCTGCCAAGAGAGCTTAGGTTGCTAAAAACATGCACATTTGTTCAGTGATTGTCGAGGACAGCCACAGTGGTTACTTATTTCACAAGCTTTTAAGATAGCAAACCTTAACACTCAGCATTACAGTCCACGTTTTACAGTACTGCTCTGAATTTCTGCTTGCTACTCTTAATTTAATGAGGGTGAACAATGCTCAGGAACAGAGTTATGGCCTAATTGATTTGCCAAGACAGGCTGAGAAACTAATCACTTTCTGCTATCACAACAGGAGGGTAATAGGTTTTTATAGAAGTCACTCTTTTCCCTATGTAAAAAATAATTTATCTGTGAGAACTCCCATAAAAGCATGGCATCTGGCAAATAAAGATGACTGTAAAAGAAAACACTTTGCTGAAAATTCTAAAAAATTGGCAAAATTTTTGTAATCAGTCAAAAACTTGTTTTACAAAACTGATTTTGCCACTTTTCCTCTTGCATTTTCTCCTGGAAACCACATATGGAACCTGAGTCAGACTGGCATCACTTCAACAAGGCCACAGTGATGTCAAGGTCACTAATGGGTTCACCTCTTGTGTTATCATGCATTTAACAAACAAGTACAATACCTACAATTTCACTCCTGTTGTTTTGAACATTCAGCTTTAGCCATTAGGGTTTTTTTTTTTTTTTTTCAAGTAGGGCTTGCTTTTTTATTCAAAATAGAGCAAAATGTACTTTTGTATTTTGGTATGTACTTTAACAAAGATGAAGAGCATGGGAAACTTCAATACGTTAAAAAAATTAGATCTTTAATTGAAATATATTTGGCTTTGGTCTGGTTCCTGGTGCTAGTGGGAACATGGCAACTGGCATATACCTTAAAGTACTTTAGTAATTTATGCTACAAAAAGCTTTTTTGGCAAGCTTATTCTAGCATTAATGGGCACAAGTATAGAACCATTCCTGGAAGTGACAAATGCCAATCACAGTCATACCAGGTTTATAGTCAAACAATAAAAAGGACAATGGGTGTTCCTTTGTACTCTCTCTTGATACTACTCCCTCAATTGCACAGAGTACTTTGCTTTCATATTATTTTAAATGAACGCTGACATGGTGAAGACAGTTAGCAAATATCCTTATAAAATCAGCATACAGTAGCAGAAAACAAGTAATCTGCAGACTCACTAATTATTTAATATAAAAAAGACACAGAACTTTAGTTTTAAACAAACAGGTTTAATTTGTCCAGTGTATTTTCATTGGGAACACCACCTCATGTTACTTTATAAGGGCAGTGGAACTGTTTACAACTGGAGCACTTGTAGCTTAAACTACATTCAAGGACAGAGTGTAAGCCTATGGCTGGGACAGACTGCATCTTGTACAGTGTAGCACAACAGTGATTAAGTTAAACACATTTTCTTTGATATTGCATATGTAGAAAGGTTATATTTCATCATTTTAATCTCTCAAGTACCATCACCAGACAGGTGCAGAAAAAAAGAACCAGTACTAGAGTGGTCATATTGAAGCTCTCACTATTATTATTAACTAGTCAGCCCTTTTTTACCCTCATAGAACACACCATTAGAATGAGGAACTGCAGTTATAATAGACATTTCAGCTATATACTGCATTGTCTCCCGACTCTGAGTGTGTCTGTATATTGTCGTCATGTTTCATGAATGCGGCTAGATTTTGGCATTTTTTTTATTCTTGCCACTTTCTGACTTTGAAAAAATGTTATTGAATATGCAGTATATTTGTTTTGTAGACATTAACTTAGTTATTTTTGAGGTACTAGATTCGGGCATTCTAATCTATAAGTTATAGCCTTTAATTTGTAGAAAGTATTTCACAGAAGTTATAAGTACATCTTTCTAAATTGTATTAACTAGAATTATTTTTCATTCATTAAGACCATAAATCTCAAACAGCACATTTTTGCAAATTAATTAGATGTTAAAATCGGAAAATGACTAATTGGCTGAACGTTGGTTATTAAGTGCTGCCACATACTGTAGCTCCCGAAGATTTTGCACAGGCAGCGCCTATGCAGAGTTTGCCTACAGATATTCTCTTTTCTGTTCACATATCAAAGACATGCAGGTTAAGTTTATTAGTGATTCTGAACTGGCCTAGTGTTAGTGAGGGATGAGTGAGAATGAGGGACATAGTGTGTGTGTGTGTATGTATGTGTGTGAATATATCTCCTTACACTCTGTACTGCCCTGTTTTGCTCAGCATTGACTCCAGCCTTGTGTATAATGGTGCCACACCTAATATTCTAAATTGTAATTGGACAGTTCAAAAATTAATAAATGAATGAAACAATGGATTCCACTTTACTATGAAACATCCAAATAGCTTCTGTTGCAACCAAAGAAGTTTACCTGTGCCTAAACATCAGCCGATGTTGCATACGACTATATCTGTAAAAGGGTTAGAATTGGTTGGCACAACTGCCAGAAACATTATAAAAACAAATATGACAAACAGATTTGAATGAAGTTTAATAGACAGGAAAAAAGTCAATCATAAATCAGTGAAAAAGGAAGTGCCCTCTAAAACATGGTGATAATCCCTGGTTCAAGAAACCACCAAAAGATCTATGACAGTAACCGAGTACTACAATTACATTCACAGATCAGAAAGTAGAAGCTGTGTACACAACAAGTCACACAGCAAATCTCTCCTATAATTTCAAGAAGGCATACAGGAGATGTGAAATGTGATTACGCTGAAATTTATCTTTGTGGCCTTAACTGAACATGCCATGTTTTGCCTAAGTGTTACAGGGAAACCATCCTAGGAATACAATGCCCACCAAGCAGCATAGGTCTGGCAGCAACGTGCTACAGCAGAAGTACAAAACATTGTGTATGTGTTAACCAGCTGTGCCATTGGATTTACATTTAGCTGTATTAATGGCAATCTTTGATCCACAATTTATATGGTGACCCAACTGAGCTAAAACTATCAAACAGCAACTAACAGTTGGGGAAAAAGCAAAGTGACAAATCAGTTTGTATAAAAGCACATCTCATTGCAATTTTTGTTTTTTGCAAAATAAGTGGAAATGAGACAGACAATGGTAATGACCATTGTTCATAATTTTTGTAATTATACTTGTTCTTGCTTTTAAAGAAATTTACAAAAAAAGAAAACAAAATTTGTACCTTTTACAGCCATTCTAACCATGTTACATAATCCTTAGTAATGAAGAATTGCTTATTTTAAGATGTTTAAAAATTATAATAGCTGCCCTGACTGACATCACCAACAGATAATGAAGCTAATACGAAGTAATTACCCACATACTGCACCGCAATCTGAAATCAGGAATGTTCTGAGGACAGTAGCCAAAATAAAAAGAGGCAGTGGTCTAGCAACTTCTGTATTTTAACTGAGGTGAATTTGGTCAGAAAACATCGAGTTAAAAGTACAAATACACATTCTTTATCTTTAAAGATGATAAATAATCTAAAGGAAGATCAGGTTTGAATAGAGATGCAAAAGAGAATCCTAAAGCTTCAAATGCTGTAATGCTTTGCTCATACTTCCATCTGAACTAAAATTGCCAAACTTTTTTACTATCTTCAAAACAACTCCATTGCATATCCAAATTTACAATAACTACATCAGCACCCCTCTCACAGAAAGTCTACAAACAAAGGTCACACCTCTCTTGCTGACAGCCCTTTAAATCATCACATCTTTTATGCACCCACTTCCAAAAATATGTGTATTTGTTCCAACAATATGGTTCAATCACCCAAAATACTGGTTTATGTTGGATACCCTACACCACTGTCTGTGAGATCACACATTAACCAACCACTGGAGCCTAAGCATGAATAATCCTGGAAATACTAGTTGATGCTGGGCAAATTGTATTCTTAATTCACACCTAAAGTATAGAACCAATAACTGTTAAATAATTCCAGAAAACCAGCTCTATGCCATGACTAGCAAGGGCCACACGCTCTGTTGCTTCCTTTCATTCCTACCATATATAGGGAAGGTGGAATTGGCGGGCCCTGCAATAAACAAAGTTGGCAAGGAGAGGGGGCAGAAACCTTTATGAACTTCTGTTTGTGCAACTTTGCAGGGCAGGATTGCCTTTATGCTCCAAAAAGCAGGAACTACATTGAACTAGTAATTCACTGTGTCCCAGGTTAAGATACTCTAGTTCTGTCTCGCCAAGGTTTGAGCATCACTTCCAGCACCTCTCTGTGTGTTCTGCATTTTTCAACCCATGGCACACTATGTACATAACAAACGCTTACCATTAAATCATTATGATAGCCAACGCAACGTAACCACCTTACTCAAACATGAGCTCATTGAACGAAACTACTGCCTGCCAAACAAATGTTGCCACAACACTGTGATTACAGTATTCGGAGAGCTTCCCAAAGTACAGAGTGCTCAGGTTACCTTCTTACTGCCAACAGTGGCAGATTGATGTATAATTCAATATAAAGAAAGATATTTTGAAGTTTGCAAACGTGATCAGTTAATGCGGATGTACTCTTCCTATTGGTCAAAATTAATTTTCTGTAAAAACAAACAGTGTAGAAAGAATAAAGAGTAGACAGAATTTCTTGTAACCAGGTGCCAAGTGTTCCATTTAACTGTAATGGATTTTTAGTTTGACAATTTGCACGCATCATTTACCTTTTAAGAGCTAAACATGGCTTAAAAAAATAAACTAAATGCAACAGTTTTGTAACTTCCAATACAGGCAGAAGCACAACATAAGCTAATATAGGGAATATGTGCTAAAAATGAAATAAAAAGTCGAAATAATGTCGATATCCAGAAGAAGTCAAACACTTTCTGAATAAAACCAAATGATCACATCATGCTTTCTTGAAGTTAAACTATGTGCACTGATTCATGCAAGACTCTGCATTAAACTAATTTATTATTTTTTTAATGTGTGGTAAGAGATTGAATGGTTACTGTTGCTTCTTTACAAAGCCAGTGTTCTGTGTTTGACTGTTCTTCCATGTCTATGTAGGATATTTTCTACGTACTCCAGTTTTCCTCCAACATCCAGAAATACTGGTATTAGGTTAATGATTAGCCTTGTGTGAGTGTATGTGAATGAGGCCTTCGCCAAACTAGAACCACATTGAGGGTGTTTTTACTGCCTTGTTTCCAATTTTGTTGGCACAATGTTCTCCAAAAATGTCAAATTATGAATTTTAAATTGTAACAAAAAGCACAATGAGTAATAAAATGATGAGTCACCGCGTCTAGCAGTTTAGAGCATTTGCATTGAAAACCACCAGGCTGCCACATCAAAGAGAGATGTTGAGTGATCCTAAACATTATAAATATCAATCACTTATTTCTGAACCCTCTTTCTCTACCATATAAAATGTATCTGAGTGATTTACTTCGAAGTGCTCCTTTTCACTATGAAAGGTGTTGCATTAGCCTTGAGGCACTACAGTGTTATGTAAATTAAAAGTGATTTGTGCCATTGATAATAACAATGGTTGCTGAAAAACAATTTCTATATACTGTATTCAGTTTAGAACTGGGCAAACTAAGCAGCGGTGCCATCTACCCAGCCTTGGATAGGGTACCAATAAAAGGAAGGTTATAAAGTAAAAATAACAGTTTCATTAAACATTACTGTCGACCCATTAGCAGATAAAAAAATGTAGTTTTATATGCAGGACAGAAACAAAGCATCACATATAAAATAGTCAGGGTTTTATGAAATAATGAAATAAACAGAAAGTGAGCAACATAGCAGATTACTATTATAGAAAGAGGATAACAAAGATGCAGCACAGAGGAAAGAGAACAGGAACAAATATGTCAGATCAAAGTAAAAAAAAAAAGGGTAAAATATCAGGAACAGAGATATCAGATCAAAGTAAGAAAGGATAAGATAGTACTTGATGGACATAATGTAGGAAAGCAGATTTTAACAGAGTTAATAGGAAGACAGCACAAAGCAGGGGAACTGGCGTACAAGGCACATTACAAAGGTGTAAGAAAACACCAGCAGGGTATGAGTTAATCATTAGTTCTGAGGTCACAGTTGGCTGGACGTCAAAGCAAGGAACACTGAGAAGAAAGGTGGTGAACAAACAGAATACAAACGAACAATAAAGAAAAAGCTGAAAAAACAACTTGTAATCCAGGATTCACAGAAGTATTCAAGAGAACAAAATAGCAATTTTTTTAAATGTTGAAGAACTCCACACAGTTCAAATGTTCCTTTAAATCTTATATTCTTTTCATAGTATATTTTGGAAGGACCTTGACTTTTAGCTTTGAAGTAGTAAAAGAATGCTGTCTTTTTATATTTTATTCTGCATGTATTAAAACAGTATACCCCCACTCCCACAGGTTGAGAAAGTATAATATTTAGACACAGCTGTGGAGAGAATTGTTGTAATTATTTATTAAGGAACCCAGAAGCTAAACAGAACAGACTGTTTATTTTTGCTTATTTACACTGAACTGTGATTACTAAAGTCTATTTGCCTTATTATTACAATATGCAATATGTAAAGCATGAGTCCAGAGTGATCTAAGGGGTAAATCAGTGGAGAAACCAAGCTTTGCTTTTGATTGAACAGCAAACAGCTTTATTAACGTGAACAATTAAACCACTGGACATCAGGTACTTCCCAAATTACTATGCATTATATGCATGACATGATATTTTAGACAGTCTAAAAAGTGAATGGAAGACTTTTACAGAGCCTAAAATAGCACCGGACCTGAATAACTCAGTGTTGCAAGTCATTAATCAAAGTGGACAAGTTCAGGATTATGGGGATTCTTGTGTCATTGTATTGAAATGTTGCCCCAGTTTTGTCCTATGGGTAAAGGGCATATTTACAAAAGTGATATTTGTTAACAGTTACAGTTAACTGATAATGGGAGATGACTTCATAACTACAACAGTCTTTTCACACCAACAATAAACCTTTGATCCCCAGAGGGTTTGAGTGCGCCTCAGAACTAGGATTCCCTACTCCACTGCTTGTGTCACGGTCAGTTTGCTGATGGATATACAGTATAACACACCAAGACACACGCACAGAGCATGCCAATAATGTTGACATCCCATACAGAAACAGCTGTGTCAGTTTCTACATATTATAAGAGTGTGTGTGTGTTTAAGTAATATTCAGCATATTTCCAGTGTGGTGCTGCTATAATCAGCACATGCTCCCAACCTTATTCAATGAGAAAAACAAACATAACATTCAGTTGCCTGGATTACATTTTAGTGATATTTAGAAATAATCAGTATTTCTACATAACCTTCAGTGCATTCAGATACCCCAAAGAATCGCAACAATGGATAGCAAAGGCTTTGCAAAAACCTCTAACATCCAAACACAATTTTTTGTGAACTTAAAAGTATTGATATACAGTACATGAAGATTTCACTTGCATATGTGATATTTTAAGCTGATGCTTCAATATTTTTGAAAAAAGGCTAAAAGATTACTGTTAACATGCTGAATATGCAATGGATTTCTGAGAAATTTTTAAACTGCAATTAAACTTGGAATGCAGGACTAAATATTGAATGGCTCTGATTTTGAGCCTTGGTCTCAAGTCCTGTTAAAGGATTTAGTATATTTATTCTTAAGCAACCAGTGATAATGAATGGGACAGGGCAGGGATTTGAGTTGATGTGTTTGTTATCCACTTCAGTGTACACTGCCAAAAATAATACCATTTGTAGCCATTCTCAGATTTACTGTATGTTAAATGTAGTTTACACAATTCCTTCATTTTTCCAACAAATGAAAAGGATAATTTAGAATGAATTTTAGCATAATAATTTTAGTCTAATGTTCATTGCTTAGTATGCACCAAACTTCAGAGATCTGAAAACATACGGCCTTAAATAATATAAAATACCAAAAAGATAGCAATGTAAACAGGTGTCAAATTCAAATTACATTCTTGAATTTGCAAAACTAGGTTTTCATTTGTAATTATCACCAAGAACAACAAATAACTAACAGTGTTATAACTGATTATGTGATCTATGCATGTTTAAGTTTTAATGTAATGACACATCACCAAAATTTGAAAAGATGTATTCAATTGTATCAAATTTCGTTTTTTTGTCATTGTTGGTAGAGTATACTTAAATAAGTATGCATTGGCCCAGTCACTATCACTGTGAAGACTGTATATTATCTGAATATTAGTGTGAAGACTGTATATTATTATTTTGTGGTTATTTTCAGCTATGTCTTCCTCTCAAATTGTAAGAAATATGGCTTAGTTTAATAGATGACTCTAAACTGACATGGTATCGGTGTAAATGGATGTGCCTTACAATGAACTGGCATAGCATCTAGGATTATTGTTCTCTCTAATGCAATACAATAAAAAAATATGTTAAGAAAATGCCTATTTCTGATGCTTGCTGAGATGAATGGATGCATGGATAAATAATGAAGAAACAAGGTATGAATAGGATAACAAAAGCCACATAAGTGCTACAGTATGTGGCCACACATAATAGCTAATTTTAAGCAATAACAGTGTAATTACAAAAAAACATGTTTTCCCACATATTACTGTTAAAATCTTTGAGTTTTGCTATTTCTACAACATTAGGATTTCACTATCCCACACCACACTAAAATAATAGATAAAAAACTGTAGCAATGAAACTAATTTTGACATTGTTAATTTTAATGCTGTGAACTGAGGTGTTTAAGAAAAATAAAACAACAAGCAATGGACTTACTAATACTTATAAACAAACCTTTCCTTTTCAAACTCACTTAATCTAGTTTTCCAAGAAAGAGAGCTGGTGTCCAAGGCAGTTGTGGAAACCAACCCATAGGCCAGGTTTATACTTCACGCGACACAACACAATCCATGGTCCAGCGGACACTACTGCTATACAAGCGTTTTACTGTTCATACTTGCGTGTGTACTTTATGTAAATCTGGAAGTTTCCACCAGGTGGCAGTGCAAGATATCATCACGGTGAGAAAACATTTGGCTTTGCTGTGTTTTAAATTGCCTGAAACATCCATTAAATTCCTGGGACACCTTGCCAAAATATCTCTGAAAAGGACGTTTAATGATTAAATCCTTCAATCCATTAATGCACCCATTCCAGCTAGCATTGGGAACGAGACAGAAGCAATTCCTGGAAGGAGCATCAGCTCATCGCAAGGTGAATACAAGCCCTCACATATACTAGTGTCATTTTGGCATCACCAAATCCCCAAACCTGCATATCTTTGGAAGGAAACCATATCACATTGTGGAAACCTAGGCCAGGAACACCAGTGACGTGATTTCCTGCGAGAAGGCAGCGCTACCCCTCCGCCACCGTGTCACTCCCATGTGTGTAATTAACAGTATCATTATTTAAATGAACTTAATGATTTATCTGTAAAATATAACATACATACCTTAAGGCATTTCATTATGAAAGTGATATCAAGTATAAAACTAAGGATTCTAAATGTGTAGAGCGTTGGAATATCATACATTTAATGTGTTCTGTGTGGTGATCTATTGTTGCTTGCCGCTGCTGTCAGGTCAGGAGGAAGTCCCAGAAACAAGTAGCGATTAACAACTGGGTTTACAATGGTCTACTTCAATGATAAAGTAGACTATGAAATTAAAGTGGACATTTCAAGATTAAAGCTGGAATTTCCACTTTAATCATAAAATACACCTTTTCACTGTGTCCTTAATTTTTTTCTCTGTGGCTCAAATACAGCGCTGTACATTCTGTTGCCATTGTGAAAATACAAAAAAAAAAAAAAAGACAGCACAGATGATGGTATGTGAGACGTAAATTTTCAAATCTTGTCGTAAATCTTGTCATAACGATGGGGAATGTGCGACGCTATATTAAAGCACCACGAATGCATTTGTATTTTGCCATTTTGCTTCACCACATCGAACCATTCATCAAACATCGAAGCAGGCACATCAGTCCCGGAGGATCCCCAAAGTGGCTTTCTGTCACATGTAGACAGTAAACAGAGACTTCAACGTCACATTCCAACTTTTATCACACTGTGCCCCCGATGTTTTGCTGGGACTGCAACTTGCACATGCGTCACGTTAATTTCTGAGGACATGCTCAGAGGACACGTTAAATGAATGCTTGGAATACAGGGTAGCCATATTGCGTACGCGTACGTGTTCTGAGCATTAAGTATAAATGAGCCCATACACCAACACAAATACCCAAACTTGCACAATTCTGAATGTCAAACTAAACTAACATGCTTCTCTAGAGTATCTACAGAAAACCTCACAAAGCCATTAAGAAAATTTACAAATGACACAAAGACAAGGACCCAACTGAAATTCAAGCCTAGTCACCTTGGTGCTTTGAGATACCACTACTAATTAGTGAATCACCATGATGCTCTTTTTGTAAACCAAAACAACCTACCTGAAGTGCTAAAAACATTCTGAACCACATTCAGAATTTAAATTTGCATATATTTTTAAAAATATTTAATCATTCATATTTCAAGTATTAGCAGGATCATCTGTATATTAAATCAAACCGGAAGCTTGTCAGACGGAGTTTTAAGATAATACCAATTTAGATATTTAACCTGCTGGGAAAACAAACCACAGGAAAGGAGATGTTTGACTGAAACACTTGGTTATAATTTATTTTTTTTTCTCATTCCTTCACAAACCATGCTCATTTGGCTTATTTTATTGCAGTTGACCTTTAAATCATAAATCTTTCATGAAACAAGCAAGTCTTTCACTTGGTAGCTGCACTAAACTGAAGTTAACATCCATCATGAGAGTACCATGACTAGGGCGACTAAAAACCAACTTGCATTGAAATTTGGCAGGCAGATAAATTACAATGCTATAAAAAATAACTCTAACATGCAGAACAAAAGATTTCTCTGTTTGTTGTCCATGCGTCTCTCTGCAAACCCCCCCATCCCCGAATAAAATGTGTTCGCTAGAAAAAGTCATTTGTTTTGCTCACTTACCAATGGAGTTTTGTGTAATGTTTAAAAAAATTAGGAAAACAACCTGAAATTCACTAATCACTTAATATTCAACACCCATGAAATACTGCTGTATTATTTGTGCTTTAAATTTTCAGTTTTATTTTAAGGCAATACACTTTATACACTGTGTGTACAATTATTAGGCAAATGGTTTTCCTCAGGATTCATTTTAATCTTGAACAAATACAATGCTCTCAGTCAATCCAAAATTTTTATTTTACATCAAACCTGAATGTTTAACAAGGGAAAGGTAAGTTTTATCTTTCTCAAGGGAAAATGTTAAGTGGGTACAATTATTACACAATTGTGCAGAATTTTTAAGCAACTAAATTACAAATAATCCCCTACCACACTCAATTGTTTATTCTCAGGTTTTATAATAAGTGTAACAAATAAGTAGCATAAAATGACAAATAACAATTAACAAATAACATTTTTGGCCTTTCAAAAATATTCAGTGACTAATTTAGCCATCCTTCCTTTCAGTAACTGTAGAATTTTGTCAGCTTCTTGATCTGATCAGGATGAACTTTTACCAAAGCACCAACCACAGCCTCCCAATTGCTATTCAAAGTGTACTGTCGTCCCTCACTGTAAATCTCATGTTTGAGAAGGGCCCATAAGTTCTCAACCAGGTCCAGCAATCTTTGAGGTCTTTGTTGGTTAGCTAAACAGTGGAGTCCTTGGATGCATTCGATGGAGCACTAACCTGCATAAAGACCATGGTCTTTTTGAATGCTACTGATTTATTCCTATTTCACACTGTGACATTGCTTGAAGAAAGGATCTTTCAAAAACTAACAAGGGGACTCACTCTAATTTCATCTATTTATAACACCTTTGAAAAAACAATCAGTCTTCAGGTATTTCTTGACCTAGCCTTGATGCTTCAACTTGTGAATCTTATTTAGCAGTGGTAGTGTTTTAGTCTTTACTTTTGCCATGTTTCTAAGCACTAGACTCCTTGTACTTCTGGACACTCCAGGTATGTTGCAGCTGTGGAATATGGAGGCACTGAAGGTTAATGGGTTCCTGGTAGTTTCATGTTTAATTCTTCTCAAGTCTTTGGCAATTAATTTGCACCTTTTTCTCTCTATGTATTTTTGAGACCCTGCTGAATATTAGCAACAAAATGTTTGATTGTCCGATGGCCACTCCTTAATAGTTTAGCAGAGTGTTACATCTGTTGCTTTTACAATTTCTGACTTTCAGTGACCCATTCTACCTGAGATTATGAAGCTGCCTAATAATTATGCACACCTTAATATGAGGTGTTAATCACTTTAAGTCACACCCTCTTTCATTAAACAATGACATATAACCAAGTAAAAACGAGTACAACCAATAAGCATTCAGTGGAAAATATGCACAGAAATAAAAAGGTCAGAATGTTGGCTTGCCTAATAATTGTATGCAAAGAGTGTATAGAGCCTCTTATTTTAACAAGTGTTGAATTTCCTAGTTGTGTTCCTAAAACAACTTTATTTTTCCTCTAGGTATAAGGAAAGGTAAAATCACTTCTGACACATACACTTTACACAGTTTATATTAGACACAGCTTCAGATACCAGCACACCACTAACTATTGACATTCTGTCAAGGTATCATGAGTATATACAGTGAAATGCAGAAGTGTGCTTTTTGGGACTTTCAGAAAAGTAACTTCCTATGAAATTACTCTTGTAGGGAAGAAGTGCTCTACCTGAGACAGTTCTGAAGACAAGAAAAGCAAGGGAATAGCAGTGATCTCACAATGGTATACTATGCACAGGACCTGTAAACTAGTTTGTAGGCTGTCTACTAATTTAAGAAAAGTTGTTGTTCAACTCAATAAATTAGTGATTTTAAATGACAAAAATCCTTCACTGTGCAATGATGAGTTTTCTGATCTGTACTCCGATTCTTCAATTATTACGGAACCTTCAGTGCTAAGAAAAATAGTGTACATCATCGTGATTTCTAAATACAGCATGCAAAAACTACAGAGAATTAGTATGGTGACAGTTTAAGGCCAATGTATTATATTTTATAAATGATGGCCCATGTATTGTGCTGAGCACAATGTACACACATTAACACGGATTTAGCCATCTTGGGACACAATTGCTTTAATATGTACGATTTACTATTTCTGAACAACACTGGGGAACTTCCCTGTATTCATACAGGGTAGGATTCAAAAGTAGTGAACCTCATTTTGTTCTGTACCTCGCCGCGCGCCCCACTTGCCAGCGACGGCGACGGTGGGTGTTGGCTTCACAACGCAACGGAGCTCCTACCGCTCCGAGCTTTCGGAACGGTAGGATCGGCCTTGACGGGAACCCCTGTGCGGTAGTGCGTTACACGGCAGAATGGAAAGTTCGTTTTGAGCAATGGTATGCGATCAAGTTCTTTGGAGTGAAGGGGATCATCCACTACGAGTTTGTCCCGCAAGGACAGACCGTGAATGCTGCTTACTACTTGGAAGTCCTGAAAGGCCTGAAAAGAAGTGTCGCGCGCAAGCGAAGTGACATCAAGGACAGCTGGAAGCTTCACCATGATGACGCCTTCATCGTGAGCGCCTACCTGGTCCAGGTGAATGTTCCGGTGGTCCCCCAGCCTCCCTACAGTCCGGACGTGTCGCCTTCTGACTTCTTCTTGTTTCCGCGCTTAAAATCAGCGCTGAAAGGAAAACGCTTCGACTCGATCGAGGACATCCAAGCAAATGTCAAGGCAGCCCTTGCAACCATCCAGGAACAGGCCTACGTGGACGCCTTCGAGTCATGGAAAAGCCGCCTACAAAAGTGTATTGATGCAGGAGGTGCCTATTTTGAAGACTATTAATTAGTTGTACCGATTTGCTCAATAAATTTGTCTTTTTGAACAAAGGCTCATTACTTTTGAATCCTACCCTGTATGCCATAAATAGACTGCTGATGGCTACTATATATCTCATGTTTAATTAATTTTGTCATAGCAACCGACCACCCATAAACCTATCAATTTTCTGAAAATGAACTAACCTTGTACAGGAATATAGCAAACTTGTACCCGTTTAAATTTGAATAGTCAATTATCAGCACTTACCAAAACCGGCAAAAAATTGCAGCCAAACAAGACACAAAATGAAACTCAATCATTGCAATTATTCTTTCAGTGGGGTGCTTTAGCTATGAAATAACAAGACCACAGGTTTCAAGGATGTTCTTCAGGTGTACACAAAATTAGCCTTCCAGGTAACTCAAATGAGATTAATTTACATATTTATTTTGAATTGACTTGTTACAAAGACCATTAAATTTGGCTTCATAGTTTAAAATAAAAAGGGTGATCTGTTTGTTTGTTTCCAACTCATTTTGGTAACAATTACTGCTTTTCTCCCAAGACATTTCAAGCTGCATGTGGTTTGGTTTGGAAGAGGGGCATTTACAGGTTGCTGTGAAACAAAGGTAAACCCCATTCAATAATCAGGAGACTCAGCTTGTGACCCAACTATACAAGAACGTATAGAAAGCAATGGGTAGGAACTACACTAAACTGAGAGGACTATTATCATTTATCACGTTCAAAAAATAAAAGGTCCAGATTTCAAATACTTAATTATTAATCATGCCCAAAGTTTATTTTATGAACATTCTGTTCTTATATTATTAAAATGTAAACAAATTATTCATCTCAGTATAAAAAATAGACCTTTCATTAATTCTGGACAATTTACAGCTGTTTCACTGTGACATTTTTAGCCTACCCAGCTGTCTGTTAGTGAAGCCTCATGCATTCAACATAAACATTACACATACTGTAAATTAAACTTTATTTAGATTACAGAAAGACTAAAATAAATATATTCTTTTCAGAATGTAATGAGTGAAAAATAAAAATAATTCAGCAAAAAATATTTGGAAGATTCTGAAATAAAGAGCCAAACACAAAACCATCTATTCTTTAAAGGAATTCAGACTCTCTTGCAGATAGCATATAATTCAAATCTTCATTCATTGTCAGTCAATTGCTCTGCCTAAGTTGTCATTTCATTGCTGAGCACATCGGCCACACCCTGACAAGAATCAACCACACCTTCCTATGGCATGGTTTGCAACATCTTCGCCTTGAAAAAAAAAAGAAAAAAAAAAAAAAGAGTCAAAGAATAATACTACTAACCTAAAACTATGCTTTTTGGCCCATTCCAAAGTTTTCTTTTATTACTGTGCTGAACCTCTTGTACCACATGTTGAAAGTTAAAACTTACTTTATATTTAGGAAGAAAAAAATGACATATGTCAAACACCATCATCCACCTTCAGTAAACCACCTGAGTATAAAAACAACACCAAATCATCCTCAAACCTAACTAAGCACCAAAATTCGCCAGTCCCGCTGGCTCTGAGATAAGCTAGGTTTACCCTAGTTGCAGGGAGCTGAGAGCAAGGCAAGAGCTAACCCTGGATGGGATGTCAAATGATTGCAATGGACTTATATGCACAGCCACACAACCAAACCTGCTAATACTGGGTTAATATAGAGTTGCCAATGAACTTTATGTGCACATCATTAGAATATGGAAGTGAAAATGGAAATACAGCTTAAAAAATCAAAATAGACACAAGGAGAATACACAAAATGCACACGGACGGTGACTGACACAGATTTAAGCCCACCTCCACAAAGCTACAGTACGAATCAGCATTACTATCCATTGCACCCATAGAAAACAGAAACAACCAATGAAAACAATACTATTACAATTAAATGTATAAATGATTAATAAAGGCAGCAGAAGCTAAATTCATTCACTTCAGCCATTTACCCTGGGGTGAAGAGCTTAAAGGATGGATTTTGGGGCTATGGACACAGTATGAACACTTTCCGTTTAAAGCTGCTAAGCTTGTGACCCAGTGGGGGGTGGTAGGATTGTTGACGGGTGTCTGGCTCCAAATCAGGCTGATGAATGAGAATTTAAGAAATGCATGACAAATTTAACAAACTTTTGCTCTTTACAATAAAACCATTGCAGGAAATAAGTATTGAGAAACCAGTTTTAGAGATTGTAGCTACTGAAGAATGCCTTTGTGTTTTTATGGTCTATTGCTTATCAGGGAGTTACTTAAAGACTGTTTAGAAATAACTCCTAAAAAATTAGCATTGTTAAGTTTAAACACATACAGGTATCTTTCTGGTTTTGTATTAGACACACCCTTAAGGATGAACATTATCTGGAATGAAATGGTCAGCTGAGGTGAATCTATAAAACATGCAGTGGGAGTGGTTTAGTCTATTTTTAATAATATTGTAATATATGCAAGATTTTTTTTTTAATAAAAGAGAAGAAAAATATAAAAATAGCGACAGATTTATAAATAAGTGACTACAGCTTTGAAAATGTCCATGAATTATAATCTTTGCCTGACTAAAACATCTTTCAAGTTTTTTTCCACTAATGTGGTTTTTTAGTATACCTACCATACAAGGTTGATGTTTAATTAAAAATAAAAAAGCAGCTTCTCCTAGTAGATTACAATTGACAGATGACACATTTCCCTAAATTGTATGATTCTCTATAATAAGCTACACTACCTTAAAAAATACCTCAGGAGACACACCAAGCCTCTCATTTCGACCTCAAAGGCAGACATATAATTGTGGCATCTTTGTTCTTTTTATACTTCTAGAAGGCCAAAAAACAAAAAAAAAAAAAAAACAGAAATAAAAAATAAATAAATAAATAAATAATAAAAATACAATAAAAACTAGACAAATGACTGAGCTGGTAGCTAGAACTAATGTAGAGTTATGTCAAGGGGTGAATATGTATTTTGGCAATAAATAGGCTCAAAGCCAGGATTTTCTCAAATCATGTATACAGAAGGAACGGTCTTGGCACAATTTTCAAATTCTTAATGTAAATATTGCTCCATAAATGACATCGAAATCATTACTGTTTACACAGAATCTCCAGTATTTGCAGACACAAGTGACTCCAATAAAAATAAAAAAGAAAGAAGGAATGCCAAGTGTTCACATTTTTTAACATAACCTCAAATGCTGTAAAAGCTATAATAGCAACAATTAAAATGAGGCTTAATAAGCTACTACTTTAATAGACAGTTCTGTTCTGAAACAATTGAATGGGGTGAAAGCCAATTAGCATTTTAAAAAATTCCTATGATGAATAGTTTAATTATCCTTGAATGGATATCAGTGTTTCTGAAATACCATAATATAGGACTCAATCATACAATGGATATTTCCACTGCCATACTTTAAACAATCACGCTAATAGGACTTATATATATTGCACCATCAGCATTCTCCATTCATCACTTCAGCGAGTCATCAACACACCCAATTTAATTTCTACCTAACGTTTAAATGTCATACTAAATCACTAGGGCTAAACACTGAGCTACTCAGCTACTGAACACTCTTCAGAGGAAGTATGCTAAAAATAGAGTAGAAAAACAGATTGCAAGAATTCTTGTCACCTAACATTCTCTTTAGCGCTTAATCCAGTACAGGGTTGCAGGTGGCCAGAGCCTACAGGCAGCACTAGGCACAAGGCAGGAAAAAACCCTAAATGCCAGGGTGCCAGTTATCTGTAGGGCCCACTCGTACAGGACCAATTTGTAATCACTTGTCAACTTTCAACTTAACCAGCAAGCCTTTAGGCATGTGGGAGAAAAATCTGTGAACTTTGAGAAAAACCTACATGATACAGAGAGGATGAGCACAACTGGGGAAGGAACAAAAACCCAGAATGCTGTATTTATGAGGTGGCAATACTGTGTACTGTGCCACTGTGCTATATGTCCAGACAAATTTGCTATATGCAGTCTCTTGAGATAGCAATCTGGAATTCTTTAAAGATTATAAATACATAAGAAATGGCAGAGAAAATAATGTGACACAAAATATCATATTGTTTAATTCTGCTTAATTCAAATTCTGAGTTGAAGGCAACTAAATCTTTTGCAGCAGCACTGGGTCAGGCATGGATAGGTTATCAGTTCACCGTAGAGCACCCTCAACCAGACTACAACATAATAATTACTACTGGATAAGTTAAAGTGTTTGATTTTCCAAGTTAACCAAGTTACCAAGAGAGAAACAGAATTGGAAACTTTACAGACAATGTGATCGGGCCAGAATTTGAAATCAAACCTCTGGAGCTTTGTGACAAAAATGCTAACCTCCACGTGTATGGTGTAACAATGCATCTTCATTGACATGTAAAGCATGTTACACTACAGAACATTATTTTATGTTTTCTATTATTTAGCTCTCATCAAAAAATATCTGACTTGCTTTCATGTACAATCAGACAGAAACATATTATTTCATACTAAATTATACAAAATATGATGCTGATTTTTTCCATAACAATGGAAAATTCTTTGCTCCATTACAGAAAACAACTATGTACTTAACTATTTCAAAAAAATGTCTGGTGTGTAAGCCATTACCTCTTGTTCAATACATTACAAAAAATGTAACATTTGTGAACTTAATTTATATATTAATATCTTGTTGATATCTTTTCTAATAAATGGTAGGTTTTGTGTGGCATTCACAACCTATTAAAACTTTTTTTTTCTCCTGGAAAACTGGTTTATAAACCAAACTTAAAGAAATCTTTAAATGTTGTTACCATTTTTAGATAAGCTCTCAGAATAGAGCAACACACTTTCTAAAGGTGCAATTAATAGCTATGTGATGATTTGCAAGATTTCATTTTAAGGTGTTATTTATCAGCAGTGAGTTGTTTAACAATGTTATTGCACCTTTACCAGATCATGTGCTTAGCATCTGCCAAGATCCTTACAAAAAATAGACAGCTATTAAAAGCAACTTGCCTAATTAAACCCAAGCACCAAAATATATTTTTATTGTATGCTTACATTTTTCAAAAAGACCACTGGCACTAACTTTTACTGCAGTGTTGATGGTCCAGCTCACTATATATAACATGATTTTTTCAGTTTTCAATAAAATGATTTACCTTAACTTATGTACTGTAGTATTTCCTCAGTCAATCCAATAAATTAGTGAAGAAACTAATTACAACATGCATGCCAACCCAAAAGTACAGTAATAATTACATACCAGTTTAAATCAGCAATATGTCCTTGTAGTATCTAATTGAAATCTCTAATCTGAGAGAGAAGAATATTGCAGTAAGACTGAACTTTGCCCCCTTTCACAGCTGCATAGAGACTGTGTTTAATTTGGCAGACACCCACGAGAGACATTATGCCACTAGCTCCATTAATATTTAACCAAGACAACATGTGTAATTGTTAGGACTGCATCCATCAGAATTAAGCTTGATAACTGCAAATTAAAAATAATATCTACTTGGTCAGCTTTGGATTGCTGAAATAAGGCATTATGCTGGTAGAGATGCATACTACTTTATGCAATCAGTCAAACCTTCACAAAACTATGGAAATAAATATACAAAGTTAAAAAACAAAAAATGCCAGCATACTCTGCAATAATCAGACTAGCCTTCAAGGGTTGGTTCATGCCTCACTCCCATTGTTATCAGGTTACTAAACAATGCCCAGGCAGCCCTAAAAAAAATTGAGCATGAATGAATATTATACTATGATTGTGACAAATGGCTTCCAAAAATAAAAATACACCATGCCCCTTTAGCTGTGTATCATTCATCTGTTAAACATTCCTTCACCTTTTGTGCTATTTTGCACTCATTTCTCCAGTAATTTGTGTGCTTGAGATGCATCTACTGCAGCATCTACATTCTTTTAACTTTTACCTCTGCCATCAGGGTTTCAATTAGCATTTCAGCCAAGCTAAGGTGACTGAGTGTGAGTACTTCTGAGAAGGAAATGTGTCAAAAATGTTTTCTAGGTATTAGAAAAAGATAATCTAATAAAATATGATAAGTGTATGAAATCGTAGCTTATTTATGTGGTAGTCAGCCATTACTGAGTTACTGATTGCATATTAACTGGTTGGAATGCTGTCACTACACTGGGCAGAACAAGAAGAGGACATGGCGTCACTGTTCAACAGGTGACCTTCACCGGTCAAAACCTACTCAGAGATTCTGGGTGTGTGTATTCATTTATATGCAGCACAACATGGTACAGGAAATTGACCTTTAAATCCAGATTACAGCAACAATGACGCACATCCAATGTGTATGTAATAATTGCTACTTTTTTGGTAAGACTTAAAACAGAAACTTGAACACATTATGTTTGAAAAACATACTAAAGAATTGCACATGGAAGAGCAACTACTTCAAGTTGCTGTAAATGTGGCAAAAATGAACCAGTATCTATGCAAGTTTACAGTGTGCAGTAACAATTATTAAAGCCAATTGATCCTTTTTCTGAATTTGGTTAATCCAATATTGCAGGGTGCAAAACCTAACCTGGCAGCTTTCGGCATAAGCAAGACACAGCACTTAATAGTGTGTCACTGGTCAATTAACATTACTTCCATAGCCAAGGACATGTAGCAACATCTTCACTTCTGTCAGCAGTTGAGGAAGGCAAGCCTACCTCCCCTCATTCCCACCACATTCCACAGGGGCACCATCAAGAACTATCTGACCAGCTGCATCAGCTCCCGGTTTGGAAACTGCAGTGTTACTGACCACAAAATCCTACAATGGATAGTGCACACAATAGAAAAGATCACTGGGAACCCTCTGCCCTCCATTAAAGACATCTTTATTAAGCTCTGCATCCGCAAAACCTACGGCATTATGGAAGACCGCTCCCAGCCCTACAGTGTAACATCCAGACTAGTTCTACCAGGTTCTATAACTGCTTCTACTACTTGGCTGTCTGGACTCGGAACACTGTACTGCCCCCCAGGCCTCAGATCTGCTCCTAGTAATTTATCTATATCCTGTAAAATTGTTAGTTCTTGTTTTTAAATATTTATTTATTGCCATCTATTCATTTACCATGTATTTATTAGTTTATAGTATAGTTCTTCACTTGTCTTGCACTTGCCCCGTGTTTATATATATTTTGCACTATGGTTCTGGGGAATGTTATTTTGTCCAACACTATGCTGCAATACTGCGTGTGGATGGAATGACAATGAAGCCACTTGACTTTACTTGACTATTTCTGAAAAAATTTTCAATGCAGTACTGAACATTACCTGGAGTAAGTTAATATTGGGTCTTCCAGGCACAGAAACTCTGTCAAGCACCTTATGTTATTAACTCTTCACTTCAGATTTTCCTTCAGTTATAATTCCTTTTTACAAGCAGTTAAAACTTGTAGCCTTTCATTAATTTGTTTGTTATTATAGGCTACTATTTGCAGTGAAGTTTAAACATTAGTTTAAATGAAAACCAGTACCTTAAAATTCTGCACAACCACATCTGTCTCTCCTAAAACTCTCCAAAATTTTTCCAGGGCAAGATCCAACCAGCGAATGCTGCAATCAAGTCCCAGCCTCACTGGGTCACATGTTTTGGGCCTGCAACAAATTAACGTCATTCTGGACCAAAATTTTTAATTACCTTTCAGACAGCCTTGGTGTCACAATTGCTCCTAATCCACTAACAGCTGTGTTTGGTGTTCTTCCAGATGGGTTTAAAGTAAAGAAGGACAAACAAACTGTGATTGCATTCGCTACACTTTTGGCACGCAGACTTATTTTGCTAAACTGGAAGAACCCTAACTCTCCTCTTTTAAGTCAGTGGGAAACCGATGTTTTATACTATTTGAAATTGGAAAAAATCAAATACTTAGTTAGAGGATCTGTACAGATTTTTTTCAAAACATGGCATGATCTAATCAGTAATATTTTAGAATAAGCTCTTAAAGCACAGAGGAAGCAATTATTTCTGTATTTGTTTTTCTTCTCCATTCATCTCTTTTGGCTTATCAAACTCATCAATTTAGGTATGTTTACAAGCCTTAAGTTTTACTCCGTTGGCCTTGCTCTCTCTCTCAGGGGTGGGGGTCGATTTGCTCTCAGTCCTACTTTTTGTAAAAATTGATTGATTTGTATGGAATGGTTGCAATAAAATTAATAAAATTAAAAAAAAAAATAAAAATTCTGCATAATGTATAGGTTACTGCCAGTAGTAAGGTGATTTGTACTGTTTATGTCCATTTAAATCAAAATTGCTTGTTTAAATAAAAAATAACTGCAATAGTACCTTATATTAACCATAAACCTATAACTGTTCACTATCTGCATTTTGTTTTGGTTTTTAATTCAAATGAGATAAAAATATAATAGCCATACCTCAACTTCCAAGATTGTAGGTCCTACAAAACCTCAGGTTGCTAGGTCAGGGTGTTATCTCATGGATCCTACAAACATTTTCATCATGAAAACCTCTTATGTTTGAAATAATTTCATGCTACCTGCCAGCTTTAATATGCAAAAGGGTCCCATTTATCATTTGCATGCATGGGAGAACTCTTCTGGCACTCCTCAAGTCCTTTATCTTACATCTTGCCACCTCACATCTCACTCTCTGCACACAGGGGCACTCCAGTCATCAATGTGCATGGTTCTTTCATTAAGAGACCCCAGACTAGTATGCTGTTGTTTTTTTGGCAAGCTCTCTTAGTTTCCCTTCTACCCATAGCAACCTCTTACCAACTATACAACTTGTGACGCTTGTAAGACAATGCGCAGCCAAGCCAATTTACATCTTATTTTAGACATCAGTAATTTTATATCCCTTTCTCTTTTTGTTTTCACTTCATTCAGCCACTTAAATAATATTGTTATTTATCAAGATTAATGTTAATCCTTTAAGAGCATTTTATTTCTCTTGACATTCAAAAAGGAAATGCCAATAGGCTTAAAATAAAAATGTATTTTATCTGCCCTTTACCTTTCACCCAGATCTTCTGGTTTAACTTCAACAGAAATTCATCCATCTAAACACAGTAAATACAGATAACTAGTATTTTAAGCACATCCCGTCACAGAACTACATCTACAAAACACAAGTCAACAGACAGGCAGTTAAAGTACTTTAAGCTTTAGTATTAACATAATTTATTATTATTATTATTGTTGTTTTAGTAAATCACAATCTCACCAAAATACTGTGTTATGCTGACAAGAATGGATACATTCTTAAAAATTAAAAGATGTACACAGTAGGTGGGCACACCAGACTTTACTTAACTTGTCAGGTTCAAACATGAATATAAAAGCAGTGGTGAATGTGTGTCCATCTCTTCTGTTTAATCAAGGAGGCTTTTTAAATCTTAATCCTTTTGTACTAATAGGTGACATTTAGTATATTTAAATCGTTTCCTTGAATTTCCACTTCCCAACAAAGAGCTTTAAAAAGGCTTGTGTGCCCTTGTTAATTCATTTATTTGTTACTCTTTACATTCACATGCAAAAGAGTCACCTAATATTGGCAAACACACAGAAGAAATTAAGATGAATGGCTGCTATTGTTCATACAGTTATTTCTACTTGTAGGGTGCCCCATGGCATCTTGTGTATTTCTAGCAGTTCTGATTTCAGAAAAAATTATGCATGCAGTTACAGAGATCACATATCTCATTACCATTTAAGCCAGTGTTATTCTAGTTAATTGCTTAAGTCTCTTCACCATTACCAATATTATTACCAGAAATTAGCCTCACATTTCAGTAATCATATGATATGACCATATTGTACAACCTTTGTATACTAAGTAGCATACTTGTCTCATAATATTAAATACTTAAACAACAGTGAAGGGTTGAGTAACTGGCAAGACAATGCCTGGGGAAAGTGTAGCACAAAGATGAGCAAGGTGAAGTTTTGCAGAGACCAAAGAGATAGAGAGACGGAGAAAGAGAATGAAAATTACACTAACAGTAGATGTACTTCCACATGCCACTGTATAAGAACTACATGCCTTGAAGGGTACTAGGCAGCAGTGCAGAAAGACAGTGATTAAGGACAGGAAAAGGTTGTGATACCTCCAAGCAAACTGGTGGCAACACATGGACAATAGCAAGAAGCTGGGTACTGATAAACCTTTCGGGGACAAGGTTAGGGATGATTGCTAAGAAACCTGTATTATCATTCAGCTGACTGCTAATGGAAAAGAAATGGTTGTTGATGTGAGCGAGAAGTATTGTAGGGCTCCTTGTATGAGGACCTGGAAGGATTGTGGGGATCTTGAGATGAGGACATAGACATTTAAAAAGACCTTAAGGCTTCTAAATGGGACCTCTGTTTAAAAATAAATACAATAAAAAAGTGAATAAAACAGTAGGAACAACACTGACACCGGAAGAGAAGGAGTTTTAAGACCAAATTGAGACACAGGCACTACCAAGTCTATAGAAAAAAAAGAGGAGAGCTGGATTGAAACAGTGAGCACGCTATAACTCTCAGCAGAAATTTCTTTTCACATGGCAACTTCTACGTTAAACACTTTCTGGTCAATTCAACAAAACACATCCAACACAATTATTCAAAACACATCCAAAGAGGAGCTGATAAATGATATCCTGCACACATGTGCTAAAGGCCAAAAACTGAATTTCTTAAGTGACAAAACTGTTTTGGTTGCTTTGTGTCCTCTTGTTTCACTGTTGTTATACAGTGTTTTTTTTGAACTAGTATATACACCGGCAGTTATGGTCAGCTTGGCAGGAAGTCATCACTGGATGGAAGAAAAACCAGAAAACTCAAAGAAAATTTATATCAACACACACAAAATATATATAGTGTACATACAAGGTATTCCTGCCTGAACCTGGGGTTCATATGCACAGTAACAGATAAATTATCCATCATGCTTCCAAGCAAGTCCATGCTATCAATTCCTTAATATTAAATAAACTTTACTTTTAATAAAAGAACAATTGGGTGGTGCATTCTCAAAATGAATTACGTTTGCAGTGGAAATGAATGAGTTTTATAGCAACTAAGCAACAGTGGCAAGATCCAGAAGCCTAGATAACTGAACACAGAAGAAAAAATTTTATTATTTAAGCAGGCATTATTTTATTTGCATGTAAAGTTAAGACTCCTATCAGAACAAACTGTAGTCAACATGAATGTTACTTCTAAATGTACAAATATATAAGAAATCTAAATATAAATATATATATAAATATAAATCTAAATATAAATATGAATCTAAATATCTTTATTAAATATAGGCTATTTATTAACAGTAATTTATTCCAGTGCACATTTTAGAATACAATGAAAAGTGAAAGAAAACATTATTTGCTTACAATAAGGTAGGATGTTTTTCAACTCCCTGCATCTTCAAATTAGCACTTATAGAAATAGGTTAGTAAACTTAATGAGAAAGCTGAGAAAAATGCACTAACGTCCCCGCCGATCAGTAACTGTGAAATTCAATTATAGTGTGTTTTGTTCAAAGTACCTGTCTAATATCTGAGTCCCACAGAGGTGCCAAGTGAAGACAGACAAAGTGCAAGTGTTTAACTCTGAACAGCTTTCATATTGTACATAATTTAATACTCACAAAAGTAAATTACTGTAGTGTTTTACTGCAGAATTTCGACCAACTAGCTAAAAGATATGGGCATTTTACCCATATTTAAATGTGATCACATTTCATTGATACAGGCTTTACTAATTGATAAGGTAACAACCAGTAGGGAATTATTGGTAAACTGTACCTAGAAACTGACTGTCATTTTAGTTTACCCTGTATACCCAAAATGCCTTCCTTATTTATACCTTTAAACTTTGCTACTCGTATGCCATGCTGTATATTGCCAATATTATTTTTCAAACTTACCTTATAACATTTCAAGTATGTTTAACTATGTTTGAAAGGCACAATATACAAATAGTATTTACATGTACAACCCTGTGTGTAGGATTTGATAATCCTTGATTTAAAACCACTTTTAAAACAGAAAGTTCTTCACATTTTTCCATTCACTACCTACCAAAATGTGATGGATGTAAGCCACCTTGACTACTGTATATTATTGTTTAATTTATTTAAATTTTGGTATGACACAATGGGGTGTCAGTTTTATATAAAGACAACATAAAAAAACACAATTGTAAATACTATTATTCACAACTTCTTTAGTTTAAAGATACTACAAAATAATGATTATTCCTAATATGCAGGATAAAGGAAATCAGAATCACTTATACAAAATTGACTGCTTTAATGCTTTACTGTCATTCAAATGAAATCCTTCAACTATTGCTATATCAGAACTGCAATGAACCATGAACCACAAGTCAAAATCTGCCCACTAGGATCAATCACTATTAGTATTGTCACATTTATTACATGTTCAAAATCAAGGGAAATTTCTACGTGCATTTCTGATCAACATGAAACATGTCACCATTCTCCAGCACTATGACAATCTAGAATGTATTAACATTTAGTAATGTCTGTTTTTCTTAATCTAGTACAATAGCATAATAGTGTGCTGGGTTTAAAGGTGAAAATATACTTGGTAAGGTTAAATTGAAAGGAAGAGGACTGATTTTTTAACCAACAATCCTAGAAATATTTCAGCTGGCAAAATACACTTGGATTCTCTAAGTCTTTACTTAGAATGAAAATTAATTAACATTAAAATAATGGCAAACTTGCTTGTCATAAATTTTAAATTTTAAGTATTAATTTGGCATATTCATAATATGCTTATTTGAGTAATCCAGTGAGTGGTGAAGGATGCTGGATTCAAGAAAACTGGCAGAGAAAATGCACTTTAAGTTGCAAAGTAAGATGGTCTTCAAGGAGTACATTTCTTCTTCTTCTCCTTTTTCATTCATAGTTATTATCACCTCCATACTTTTAGAGGTCTCAGCATGATTTTTACAGCTGGATGCCTTTGCTGATGCTATCCCTCCACATTTATCTGGGCCACAAATCATGTTCACAGTATTTCAGAGTTCTTGGGAGAGGTGTCGAAAAGGAAAGTTAATGAACAAATAATTATGTCAAATTTCTCAGGGCACTTCTTCACAGTAGGCCAAATTGTAGTGCCCTAAATGATTCTGAAATAATAATAATAATAATACATCATTATCAAGTTCTTCCATGTGAACCCTGAATACCATGAGGATTGATTGAGGTCATTTATGTTAGGTAGAATGCCTAGAGGGGGCTGGGTGGTCTCGTTGCCTCGGAACCCCCCTGCACATTTTTTTTTTTTTTTCTCCAGCTGTCTGGAGTTTTTTTTTTCTGTCCTCCCTGGCCATCGGACCTTACTTTTATTCTATGTTAATTAATATTGCCTAATTTTATTTTTTAATATATTTTGTCTTTTTTCTCTTTCTTCATCCTGTAAAGCAATTTGAGCTACATCATTTGTATGAAAATGTGCTATATAAATAAATGTTGTTGCTGTTTATTTAATAGGTGCCTTTCTTAACACTCAAGGTCACCTTACAATGAATTATACAACAGTAATAATAAAAAAATAGGATAATAAAGATCTACTAGATCCTGAATTTTCAATGTGACTCATTTCTGGTTGTGCTGCCCAATCACATGATCTATGATTGTCATGTATGCAGGTTGGAAACAGTCCTTGTGTGTGTTATGTCAAAGCGTTAGTTATTTGGACAGCCCTCAGAGAAAGAATAAGCAACCAAGCATCTCCAGCATAAAAAAATGTTAAAATTCTGTTTTTGTAAATTACAGTACAGCTCTCAATAACATTGCTGTCTGCCTGGTTGTAATATGAAACTTTACTTGGTGTTTAATGGTGCGTTTCCTTTTCTATTGTTGTCCCTGTTATCTGACACAAGTAAAATGTTGTCAGCAGAGCTCCAATAATGTAGCATATAAAATTTGGGCAGTTGTGCAGTTCTTTGTTCTTCTGTGGATATGATAACAAGGCTGAAAGACATTAGGAGTAAAGAATTATAAAATAAGAAAAAAAAAAGTTATTACACATAATAATCTATATAAACAACCCAGCCACATCCACCCTATTCTGCTCTGAATTGGTTGCAGTAGAATTTTGTCCATCTAACTAAAAGATAACAAAGCAGACTTTTTTTCAATCCCCATTCTGCCCGCTAGACAAAAAAAAAAAAATACACACCATATCTCAAAGTATTAACTCATGTTCTATTAATCCCACAGGATTTGTATAGAAGTGTCAAATAAATACTATATATTTTCACTAAACCTTTGAAAGAGACTATGCTATACTGTCAGATGTCCTGACAAAATTGTTTTATGCACAAAACTTTTAAACAGAATTGTTCCACTGTCACATTAATAAAGCCAACATCTGCCTTGATATGTCACGCCCACCACCTGGCATGAGGCATTTTTGATCTGGTGGAGCATCTCATGATATAATAATTTGAATGTTTCTGATAGACATTGTTTTATGTGAACTAATGCAGTACCAATTATATGCATATTTTACAAGCAAACTGAAGCATTTACACGACTGGTTATGACAATATTACATGCTGGTTCATGGGGATAACAATATCTGTCACAAAATATAATTCTTGCATAATGAAGTACTTTTTCTGGTCAGTAAACAAGTAGGGTGGTATGACACCTCAGTTTTTAATGTTGCTGCCTCCCAGAATCATGGGGATGAGCTTGAACTCATGGCACAGTCACAGTCTGTGTGAAGTTTGCATAGTCTCTTTGAGTCTGCATGGGATTTTCTCCTGGTAGTCTGAATTTGCCTGTGTGTGCCAGGTTAATTGTATACTTCAGTCTGGTTCAATGTGAGACATGTGCATGAGTGTGATTAGGGATCAGTGTGATTCTTGCCTTGAAAGCAGTGCTGCCATGATAGTCTCCAACCCTTGTGATCTTGAATTACAGCACATATGGAGAATGAATACATTAATGAACTTTACTCGTGTTTATCAGATTACAAAACTCAGATATGAACAAGGTACTTTCTGATATATTGGTGTCTGACAATCTATATACTGTGCCTTAAACACAATCTATGCGGTGTTTAATAAATTCAAAGAGTCACTTATCCATGGAACTTAGAAATTATATACTGTTCTAGCAAATTACATTGAGTCAAATAGGCTAAATTCCACTTTCTAGTGTATAGAACATATTCACATACACCTTACTTTAGCCTTTCCTAAAATAACTTGTTCAGCTATGGTATAAAAATTGTGGTGAAAACAAACAGCAATAATTAAGGCACTATCCAACTGTATTTTGATTAGGACATTATTGTACAGAATATTTAATGCTGAACATAAACTCCAACATTTGGCTGTGGTGGGCCACATTTTACCCCATGGTAGTTCTAAATACAAGAAAGCAAAATTCTGTAAACAGGTAATGAGTAACAGTTAACTTGGTTTAACTACTGAGTATTTGACTGCTGGTCCTGCATTTAACAGTGTAGTAATTTGTGGCAAAAGGCAAGTTATATTCAATATCATATTACTCTTGAAACCTTGAAAAATTAAACAGTTTCAGCCTTTCTTTTTGTGAGCTGTTAAGGAAAAGGGGTAGTATAGCATGGACATATTTTAAAGATAGGAACTTAGTTGCCTTGATTTTAATTGACTTGAATTTTATTTGTTTAATTTTCTTTTCTTTAACCACCAGTCAAGCGATAATGAGGTGAAAAATGAGCCAACTGATAACCAGGATAACTTAAATCCCATTTGCACTTGTCTATTTCTTACTACAGTATACTGTATCTATCTCAATAAAATATATACTCAGCAAAAAAAGAAACGTCCCCTGACTTTCAACTGTTTTTACTTTCAGTAGACTTAATGTGTAAATATTTGTATGAACACTAAAAGAGTCAACACCATAAGACATAAACTAAAAATGTTTCACAATGTGTCCCTGAATGAAGGGAGGCTCAAAATCAAAAGTACCAGTCAGTATCTGGTGTGGCCACCAGCTGCTTGAAGTACTGCAGTGCATCTCCTCCTCATGGACTGGACCAGATTTGTCAGTTCTTGCTGTGAGATGTTACCCCACTCTTCCACCAAGGCACCTGCAAGTTCCTGGACATTTCTGGGGGGAATGGCCCTAGCCCTCACCCTGCGATCCAACAGGTCCCAGACATGCTCAATGGGATTGAGATCTGGGCTCTTCGCTGGCCATGGCAGAACACTGACATTGCTGTCATGCAGAAACTCACGCATTTTTTGCCACTCCTGTCTGGTCCAGCGAAGGTGGGTTTGTGCCCATAGGCGGCGTTGTTGCTGGTGATGTCTGGTAAGGACCTGCTTTACAACAGGCCTGCAAGCCCTCAGTCCAGCCTCTCTCAGCCTATTGCGGACAGTCTGAGCACTGATGGAGGGATTGTGTGTTCCTGGTGTGACTCGGGCAGTTGTTGTGGCCATCCTGTACCTGTCATGCAGGTGTGATATTCGGATGTACCGATCCTGTGCAGGTGTTGTTACACGTGGTCTTCCACTGCGAGGATGATCAGCTGTCCTTCCTGTCTCCCTGTAGCGCTGTCTTAGGCGTCTCACAGTGTGGACATGGCAATTTATTGC
Organism: Polypterus bichir lapradei; assembly: GCA_026402145.1. NCBI lineage: Eukaryota > Metazoa > Chordata > Cladistia > Polypteriformes > Polypteridae > Polypterus > Polypterus bichir. The sequence continues at coordinate 6,160,873 of JANRMT010062834.1, forward strand.
CCTAGCCACATCAGCAGTCCTCATGCCTCCCTGCAGCATGCCTAATGCACGTTCACGCAGATGAGCAGGGACCCTGGGCATCTTCTTTGGGTGTTTTTCACAGTCAGTAGACAAGTCTCTTTAGTGTCCTGCGTTTTTAGAACTGTGACCTTAAATGCTTACTTTCTGTAAGCTGTTAAGGTCTTAACGACCATTCCACAGGTGCATGTTAATTAATTGATTATGGTTAATTGAACATGCATGGAAAACATTGTTTAAACAATTTACAATGAAGATCTGTAAAGTTATTTGGATTTTTAAAACATTATTGTTGAAATACACAGTCCTGAAAAAGGGACGTTTCTTTTTTTGCTGAGTATATAAAAAAGAGAAAAAAGTAAAGTTCTGAAAAATACTGATCTGCAGTGGTCCGCATTTGGACTGCAGTCTCAGAAAAGAAAAAAAAAATCAGTTTTGGAAATGACTAATGTGGCAAGAATACTAATAAGACATAAATAATAATACTTATAATACATAAAACTAAATAATTTTTCTTAACAGCTAAACAGGAGATTAGTTGCAGCAGAAGTGGTTACTCTCCAGAACTATTCAAGACCCTTTAGTTAGCTGGCCATCTGTTGGTTTGTTGTATCTCACTATTATTTGATTGCTGATAACAGAAACACAGTTAAGCAAGTCAGGTATAATTAATGCAAAAGAAGCACACTAAATTTGCAACAGTAATTGTTTTTTTTTAATAAAGAAAGTGCCTATAATGAAATCCTGCAACCACTG